>JAWZYV010003344.1:0-13613 GCA_038373885.1 Cheiracanthium punctorium | reverse complement strand
ACTGTATTGTTTTTTCACCTTATGATTTCTTCAATCATAAGGTGATTTTCTGTCATCCTACCTCATAAATAAAATTGTAAACAGTCCAACAGTGTTAGAAATTTTCTCCCACATTTAAAGAAAATTAATACAATTTTACTAATTAGTAGTACTATTATTTACTGATTAATAAAACCATATATTTTCGAATTAAGCATGTTTGACATTATTAATCAGTAAAGCCAATGCAATCCATCTCTAATTTAGTTAGATTTATCTACATATTGCTTTTTTCTAAAAAAAATGTTTGAATTGTTTTGTTTACATGCTCAATTATCAGTTTATAAAATCAGATTTTATTTTCTTAATGGACAGCAATTTAAAATTCCATGCATTACCCGACTAAGTATTGGCACTGGGGTAGACATTGCTAATGAAGGTCACTTTCATATTGATACAAGCATATGTATTAACATGTATATAGTTTTTGTGCATACTGATCATATGTGTAATCCCAGGCTGGGCAAGGTCAACTCAGCCTTTCATCCATTGAGTGGGTCAATAAAATAAGGACTTAGGCTTGCTTGGGGTCAAACACTGTGGGCTTCGTGTCAGGCTGACCACCGGGCCTAGGTATATGGCATCCGTATCACAGAGTCCATGGTCACGAAGGCGCCGTTGAGCAGTGCAGGTCTTGTCCCTGCAGAGGGGCTGTTGTGCCAATGTTTGACTTTGACTTTATCATAGGACTATATTCCGTATACGGTGACTTGTTTACATTTGATGTTTTGTTTACAAATTGATTTGGCGTTGGCTCTGGCGCCAACGGCGATGCTCAGCTGCAGTGAGGCACCCTGGCGGTGATTGTTTAGACTGGTAACCATAATGAAACGCGGGGTGTTTGAAGTATGGGATATTCATTCAGTGCTAATTGAATGACGGTAGTTGTTTGTTTGTGGCGAGTGATAGAGTGGATTAAGTTTGTGTTGGCTTTTCCCTGTGGTTTTGATTCTGTTTTACGGACTCTTCATTGTAGGTTAGTGAGCGTCTCGGGGAATTTCGTCGTAAGTATGGATGTGTGGAATATGGAGTTTTTTTATGTTTTGAAAGGAAAAGGAGCGAAAGCGGTTATTGAATGGTGTATGAGTGTAGGCTTAATAGCGAGTGCGTATGTATGCTGTGTATGTGGTTCGGATATGAGGTTGAGTAAAAGGAAAGACAGTAAGGATGGTTATGTATGGGTTTGTAAGAAGGGAGGAAAGAATGGGCGAGTGCGAGTGAAGGAGAGGGAGGGAGGGAGGATGAATATACGCTATCGGAGACGGAGATGGAGAAAAGCGATGACGAAGAACGAGGAATTCCTGGCCCCTCTAAGAAGAAAATGAAGTGGGAAAAGTAAGGTAAGTTCTTGTTTAAGTGTATTTTTCGTATTGTTTTGATGCTGAATCCACTGAGGTTTTTTTAGTTAAAAACGGGCCACTGGTTGCCTAGTTTAGATAGCTGTACAGCTAGGTTGCTGAATCCACTGAGGTTTTTTTAGTTAAAAACGGGCCACTGGTTGCCTAGTTTAGATAGCTGTACAGCTAGGTTGCTGAATCCACTGAGGTTTTTTTAGTTAAAAACGGACCACTGGTTGCCTAGTTTAGATAGCTGTACAACTAGGTTGCTGAATCCACTGAGGTTTTTTTAGTTAAAAACGGACCACTGGTGTCCTAGTTTAGATAGCTGTACAACTAGGTTGCTGAATCCACTGAGGTTTTTTTAGTTAAAAACAGACCACTGGTTGCCTAGTTTAGATAGCTGTACAACTAGGTTGCTGAATCCACTGAGGTTTTTTTAGTTAAAAACAGACCACTGGTTGCCTAGTTTAGATAGCTGTACAACTAGGTTGCTGAATCCACTGGGGTTTTTTTAGTAAAAAACGGACCACTGGTTGCCTAGAATGACTAGTAAACATGGCGACAGTCGCTGGAGCTTGGCGGTCGCCAAGCTCCAGCGACTGTCGCCATGTTTACATGGGGTGGGCACCGGCTTGTACGATTTTACCTTATCATATATGTCCGCATATGTATCCTGCATATTCATTTTTTACCATAGACAATAGTGATTTGGGTCCCAGGGTCCCTAACACCCCCCCCCCCCACTTAGTTACGCCACTGCTTGGGTGACATGTCGTGTGGCATAGTATTAAATTTGTGGCTTCTTTTGAATTCTGCATCCAGTGTGTTGCTACTATTTTGCACTGTGAATTTATAAATTGTATCCCCTTCTCTGTCTGAAATTATCAGATTAGTTAGCATAAGCTGTATGTCATGCAGATACAAGGTTTATTTATTCACCGTTTATTTCATATCCCCCCTGCCTTCCGAAAATTTTTCCTGGTTGCGCTCTTGAAGTGACAATTTGTTTACATATTTAGTTTCCTTTAATATTGTAGTCTGTTTTTCTCTTTAGGAATATGATCGATACAGTTCATATTTTTTTATGCCTAATGAGTGCTCGTATAATTTTGCTGTACATTTGAAGCAGCAGCATTGTACTTGTACTTTTTCGGCTTGTAAAATAGGATGAAGTTATCTGCCCAGTTTTATAAGCTGCAAGAGTAACAGAAATCTCTGCAGGTAAGTGCTGAAGATAGGCGGCAATGTGAACCCTTTGTGTGAGTATCATGATTAATTAAAACAAATTTATTAATGTATTTTATGTATTTGTAATTAAAAAAATGAAAACATTCCAACAAGTTTTAATTTCTTAAATGTCTCTTAGAGAAATGCTAAAAACAATGATCACTATTGTCCAATTGCAATGACACACAAGTATAGTCAACAATCGGTGTTCATCCTCAGGGCCTGATTAACACTTTCTGATACTATAGGCCTGCTGTTATTTTGCTCCCCCCCCCCCACACCTATTCCTATCACATTCCACAAGTATAAATAATAAATATTGTAGTTTTGAGGCACGGGCCTTATGGGCCTATTCGGTAATCAGGTTCTGTTCATCCTAGGTGTTTTTCGAAGGGCGCTGTGCCCTCCCTGCCCTACTTGCACTTTGAAAAAAAAAATTGGTGCCATTTAGCCACTCAAAAACAGTGCCCTGCCTGCAGCTCTTCTTGCCCCAATTTCGTTCATAGCGCCATCCTCTCCTCTCTGTTTACATTTATTGCGTTGCGGCATCCCTTTCCTTTTTGTTGATAGTCAGCACCTTACAGATTCTTATATTCGTATAGTGCCTCTTTATATTCTGACATGCCCTTGAAAGCTTAAATTGCCCTTTTTTAAGGACTATCATCCTGTCCCTTTTTCATCCTAGGATGATCTCTGCGACAATAAAATGTAAACCTGGCATGAAGACCTATTCATTTTGTCAAACAGAGCAAACCACTGATGTAAGGTCTGTGGAGCAAACTACCTCATCCCTCCTCTCTATAGAACCAACCTACTATTCATTAAAACAGATATACAATTCTGTTCATAGCCAGATTGAAACACACTTGTATTTTTGTTGAAGTAATGGAACAGCTTAATATTGCCCACCCGCCATTTTTGGTGCCATTTGTTTTTCGCCAAACTGGTGCCAGTGCCAAGTACCGTGTTTTGTTAAAGGTTTACCTTTCAAACTCTTGAGTTCCAGAATAGGGGCTATCTTTTTTCTAGACACAAAAACATATCGCACTTTTATCCACAGTTACTATGATATTATTATCCAAGAGCATGTAAAAGTATATGGATGTCATTTATCATAGCTTCCTTTTTTTTTTTTTTTACATTTTGCCAATTTTAAATTATCACTTTTTTTCCCCCTACAGGAACCTTTTTATAAACTTGCCTAAACCCAACTTGCCTAATAACTTGAAAGGTTGATAGAATCACTTTCTAAAATAACAACATATTTAAACATAATTCCATATGAACTCATACATAAAATATCTATTTGTAACTCTTGGCTTTCACAAGCTCTTTCACTAATTTGAAAAATCAACACTTATACTCTTTATGTTCCTTTAAAATGCACTTACTTTAACCTTCACAACACTAACTCGTTTTCAATAAACCATAGTACATGTTTGACATGGCTGATCCGCACTTCAGATGCTACTCCCTTCAATTTTGAAAACATAAATGATTTAATTCCCGAAAAAACAGCACTGTAATCAACGCTCTCTCATTAGCCAATTATAACTCTCTTAGTTGGACCTGGAGGCATAAACGTGAACTCATAATACAATTTGGGTTGCTACATTTGACAATTTATCACCAGGCTTGACAACGTCTTTTGGCGAGAAATTTGGGTGGGTGATACTAAAGGCTCGCCGAAGTGATGAAAAATAAATGAAAATCTCTGAGTTTGAACTCATTGCTCATAGGCTCGGGTTTAATGGAAAAGCAGTTCTTGGAAGGGAGTAAATCCGATCCCCCCATCTGGCTACATCCTAATGGACCCCACTGAAAAAAAATTCTGACTGCATTGCTGAAACTAAAAACTTACACATTTTTCTGAGATGCTATAATTCAGGGGCAACAGTTTGGTTGTGAGTGTGAAAAATATTGGTGTGTTAAATACGTTATTTTTTACTTTCGGCAAAAAATTTGCAGTCTGTATTATCCAGGAGAAATAAATTTTGATTGAATTAAAAACATATTGTTCATTATTACTTGCAAAGAATGCATTTAAGATTTTTGTCCAGTATGGCAAAATGCTTAGAATGGGTCCTGATAATATTCACTCTTGCTTATCGACAGTAAAATATTTCGATATATATATATATATATATATTTGTACTTATGCTCACTTTTACAAAATCTGATATTCTTGATAATATTTCACTTACTGAAGACCGTTGTATTAAAATGAATTTTTGTCTAAAATTTAAAATGGTTGTATAAAAACAAATATAATTTATACTGTACATTTCAAACAAAATACAGTCAACTCTCTTTATAACGAAACACGATATAACGAAGAAGGATTTCTTATTTAGTTGGTCTAATGTTAAAATATAGGAGATTTAAAACCTAATGTGAAATCATTATAACGAATTTTACTTTATAGTGAAATAAAATTAGTTTGAAATTGAGTTTAGTCGACTTTTTAATTTGGCAAAAAATAAAATGGTTGATGTGCAATTTTGGGGGGAGATGATTATAACGCTTGCTGCAATTTATCGTCTGCTCCTTGGATTATGAATACACCTCAGAATAAGTTTTTGAAATTTTCATTCCGTTGGAATTGTGCATTTTTCTGCGCAGCTTTTCTCCATCTATTTTTAATGTAATACATCCAGAAAAAGAATGTTACAAATATCAATTTTAATTTTGTTTAATCACCTCATGAATAATGACATACTTACCTATTTTGGTTTTTATTTCATTAAGTTGGAAAGACCCACAGATTATAATACGCTTTTAATATATAGCACTTTAGTGCGTATTTAAAATCTGAAAGTGTTTCAGATTTTTTTTTTTTTCTCTTTCCGTTTTTTGATAAAGGCCAATATATCCAGAAGCTCTTCAGAATTAGTATACGATGAAAATAATTTGTTCCTGTTTGTAGGTTTTTATCATTTAACCATTTTATTTGTGTAACCAGGGGCGGCCCAACATAGTAAGCATCGCATCTGGGCGCTGGCTTCGAAGGGGCGTCATTTACAACTCAAAAACTAAGAACGTAAAAGGGGGACATCATTTTTATATTAGCAGGGGGCGACACTTACCATAGGGCTGCTCCTATTTGTAACCATCTTAATTTTAAATTCCATTCAGAATCAGAGATTTCAGGGCCAAGGAAGACGGTGAGGAACATGAAATCGTTGATTCGTCATCAGGGTTCTCTTCGAACAAGATTTATTACGATGACGAACCAACTGGTTGCCGGAGGCGGCTAGTAACTTGTATAAAACTAAAAGATATTGCTTACCTTTTGCGATTACCTCGAACATTGTACACTTTGGCAAGTTATCTCCACTTAGTGAGGTAGCACACTTCACTGGCAATTAGAGATTTGTTTTTAGAGTATCCAACAGATTTATTTGAGAAGGCAGAGATATGAATATTTCTGTCATTCCCAAAAAATCAGTTAGCATATTACTCTTAAAACTATACGACTGAAATCCATAAAAGCACAGACTCAATCCTGTAATTTAGTAATTATTTTCATTCGAAGTATTTAAAAATTTATTTTTGATAAAGCAACATGAACAGGAGCAAATAAATAGATAAACTATATATTATAATATATTTGTATCTAACCACTCATGAGATGTGGAAAAAAAAGAGTTCACACACATACACACGCAAAAAAAAAAAAAGAGCACTATACTCCAGTTCAGCTTATCCTGACAGTACGGGGAAGGCTATGCCTTGTGTCCTTCCGACCTTACAATATAGTTCGTCCGTATATGTACTACTATTTATGTTAAATTCGTCGGTAAAGTGGAAAAAACATGTTTATATAATGAAAGCGTGCTCAATAATTTAATATTTCGCCTTTATTTAAATGAAAATGTGTTTATTGTGTCAACGCTTTGCTATCCAATAGCGTCAAAGCAAGTTTTGGCGGAATTTTTAAGGAGCGAAGATCGTAGCAACCCTCCCCCACGCCAGAACGGGAAAATCCATTACATTCTCCGTTCTTTACTTCTTTTCTTCCTTATCTCCGCTTTCGTACGTCCGTAGTAATGGCTACTGCCCCTGTATCGGATGATTATATTACGTTCCAACCGCATAAGGCTGGAAAACCGCTTAGAAGTTCCGCTAAGGTTATTGTCATGAATGTTTTCTGCAAGTTACGTAAGGAGCATCCCGAAAAATCTGAAAACGATATCATAGATATTGTTTCCTCTTACACTGGTGTTTCTCCTTCCAGTGTATACAGGATGAAAGCTGAGTTGAAAGAGAAAGGGAAATTTTCAACTCCAGGAAAAAAACGCCCTCAAAGAGTTGGCATGCATACCCGAGTTAAAAATTACGACGAATTTACACTATCTGCCATACGGAGAAAACTGCACGAATTTTTTTTTTAGGAATGAAATTCCTACCATACAAAAAGTTTCTGTTGCAGTTAATGAGGATAATGATTTGCCAGATGTCAGCTTGAGCACAATAAGACGCATAATGATGGATTTGGGTTTCGTTTATGCGAAACGAAAACGGGAGTCTGTGCTCATAGAACGCGATGACATTCAGTGTTGGCGTCATCGCTATTTGCGAGAAATCAAACGTTTTCGCACAGAAAATCGATCCATCGTATACACCGACGAAACTTGGGTGAATTTTGGCCATACAAAAACAAATGTGTGGGTCGATTCCACTGTTAAGTCAGCGAAGCAGGCGTTTTTGGCCGGGCTCTCACCGGGTTTAAAAGCTCCATCCGGAAAAGGGTCCCGAAATATCCTTGTTCATGCTGGAAATGAAGATGGTTTTATAGCTGATGCTTGTGATGTTTTCTTAGCTTCCAAAAAGAAAGGAGATTACCACGGTGAGATGAATGGAGAGTATTATGAAGACTGGTTCATCAACAAATTACTCCCCAACATTAAGCCGAATAGCGTGATTGTGATGGATAACGCTTCATACCACAGCGTGTTGGTTGAAAGTATTCCATCAACATCTACACGGAAAGCCGACATTCAAGCTTGGTTGACAACCAAAAACATTTCGTGGAGTTGCGATATGTTGAAGGCAGAACTTCTGCAATTAGTAAATGATGTCCGTAAGAATTATGGAACATATCGCATAGACAAAGTAGCAGCTGACCAAGGCCACACTGTCCTTCGCTTACCTCCTTATCACTGTGAACTAAATCCTATTGAGTTGATTTGGAGTCAGATAAAAGGTTATGTTGCTGCTGAAAACAGAACATTTAAAAGGGACGAAGTGACAAAATTGATACTTGAAGGTATCAATAGAGTCAGCAACGATGCTTGGAGGAACAGTGTCAATCATGTGAAAAAAATAGAAACCCAAATGTGGGAACTGGATGCCCTTACGGAAAATATTGTCGAACCTATAGTTTTTACAGTTGGCGGCACCGACACTTCCGATTCTTCAGACGATAACCTTAGCGGTGTAGAATGTTTTTAATCCTTTTTTTTCTTTTCTTTTCTTTTTTTTTAAATAAAAAAGGCCCTTTTGAGGGCCATACAATAAAAATATCAGAAACAACAATAAACTCTTACCCCCATCCTCCACACCATATACGCACGCCTAGGGTTGCTCCTAAGGAGAATGGGGGAAGCCCAGTGTTGTAACGGTTTTCGCACTGCGGATCCGTGCCAAATGCCCGGGATTCAAATCCCGGGCTGGGCCAGGTTGACTCAGCCTTTCATCCCTTGAGTGGGTCGATAAAATGAGAACCAAGCTTGCTTGGGAGTTAAACACTGCGGGCTTCGCCTCAGTGTTTGCCCTTGCTATAATAAGGCTCTGCATTCGGGCCCTATCCCTTCCTTTTAATTATTACAATTTTTTTTTAAATTTTGATGCCTTACATTATATTACATAAACATATAAATCAGGACTAAAACACATTCATTGTTGTTTTACTATGTTTATAAGACAAAAAACTAAACTGAATTTTCATGAAATAATATTTTATGAAATATTTATTTATTTGCCAGGAGAGGAATGCTCGCGTCACTGAATGTGTCGCTTAGAGCTACATATACGTCCTTCACGGAATTTCCCGCCTTGGAACCTCATCAGAAATTGGAACCTCATCAGAAGGTGGGGGGGGGACTTCTGAATATTGGCACCCCTCGGAAACTGCTAGCGACCGTCGGGAGGACTTTCGGAACCACGGATTTAACGTGCACGTACACCGCATGTACACGGTGGTCTTTAGTGGTAAGCCGGTATCGAACCTACAACCTTCCGGTCACGAGTCTTCCGGTTACGAGTCCAACGCCTTAACCACTGGGCTATTATGAAATATTTGTAAATTTTTTAATTAAAACATTTAAAAAAAAAAAAAACGAAACGAAACGGCCCTGGGCCGTGCGTTAATCAGGCCCTTTTCTTTACCCCTCCCCACCCATCCTTCGTAACCATTTTACAGAAGATAATTCTTCTTTTAAAATAGTCATCGTTCCGTGACTCCCCTCCCCCGTTGCCAGCAGTGACATCTATTCGGGGTTAGTTTTAACTTCGGGGGTAACTTTAAACTCGGGGCGTTGAAAAATGTAAGAGCCCTATGACCATCTTTGAAAGGAACAAAAAAGTTCAAGCAGTGTAGGGGTCGGTGCAGACGAAAACTGGGTCCGTTTTGCAGCCCTTTCACAACACAATCAATTGAAATGGCCCTTCATTCGCATTTTACTCTGTATTTTAATCTGTTTTATCAATTATTTTAATAAAAAAACTGACTTGTTAAAAATTGGCATGAAAATTCACAAAAATGGGATCCTACAAAAAATTTCTGGATCGGCCTCTGAGTTGTATATGTAAAACGATGAGAAGGGGATATCAGGATTAACCTGTTCACTCCCATCGTTTGCAAAGATACTACCATGAAGATTCTCTTCAGTGCCCAGCGTTATTTCTCATCCTGCTGTCTTTGAATGCAGTCAGTTGGTATGTGAAGATCTGTTTTGAGAAACAACACTGGCAAAGAATAAAAAAAATTACCGTTGTGTTTTTATAACGATGAGAGCGAGCAAGTTCGACTGGGTTTCAAAATTTAAAAAGAATGACCAGCACCTATGAAAATCCTGAGCACGCGTTTAATAGTATTTTGATAATGTGAAAAATAATGCCCTAGAAAATTAGATAAACTCCTTTTAAAATTTTAACCAGGTATGGGCAATCTTTGGTAAGTTTCGGGCTAGATTTTAGGGTGTTAGCGAAGTCGCGGGCCGTATAATTGTGATTTATATGAGATTTTCAATGGTTTATAAGCTTTCTGATATGTTCCGCTGGCCGGATCAAAAGCCCGCCCCTTCCGCCCGCGGGCCGGAGGTTGCCCATATGTGTTTTAAAGTCTAATTTATGATGCACGTAATTTAGTTACCAGAACACTGCCTTTTCATCTTAGTGAGATTGGGGCAGGGTCGAACATTCTCAATTCCTTTTAATTTTTATTATCTCAGCACAATGCAGTGCTTTGAACGCCTTATTTGTCTTGAGAAGCATATTTTACTGGCACATCGATGCTATCGATGCAGAAGATGCCTGTTTCAATATTGCCACATTCCGGGAAAGAAAGGAAAAAGCATTCCGAGTTTCACAATCCAGTCATTTAAATTAGAGGATTTTCTTACGTTCTTTGTTTTTCTTTCTCACTTTCTTTTTTGACTGAACTTGCACTTCAATAGATAACGCCGAAAAAAAATAGCAATTGTTTAAACTATTTTATATTTAAAAAAGAATATGCATATTAACCCGTAAGAACACGCGTCGCAGTCACATTTTTGCTTTGAAAAAGGGAAGTCATTTCTCAGAACAATTCTGGCCTCCTCGTACCTTTCACGGGGAAGGTCAAGAAGGGGTGGTTGAAGGAATGCCGTTCCTTTATCACCCCTAGAGAGTAAATACTCCCATACGTGTACGAAGGACGGGCGATAGATCGCCAAATAGGCCAATTAGTCAAAGAGTACAAGGGAGGAAGACCAGAAAGGGCGCACGAATACTTGACAAACGGCGCAATAAGGCACTCGTACCTTTCCACGCACTGTCAGGATAAGTTGAACTGGAGTATAGTACACTAGGGATTTATTTTATTTTTTTTAATCTGAAAAATACATATATGTTAAAACATGTAATTCAATGAACTATTCAGCATTCTTGTATACAGGGCGATTCATAATTAGAGGGACGAGGTAGGTTATAACAAGACGGTCCAGAATCACACAGCGATGAGAGGTCGGAAACATCGTCTTCTTGAACCTATTAATATCCCTTTGGAAGATATGTTGAAGTAACAGTGAAATTTCCGGCCAGGTTTTTTCAAAAACTATTGCAGCTTTCACAAATTGCACTTGATAAAAAATTTTAATTCAGATTTTTTAAATTATTACATTGATGAAATTGTCAGTGGAGAGCCAATTCTTTATAAAACTTGGCTAAGAAATTAGATTCCCCACAATTCAACACTTCTTCTAACGTGATTATTAACAGATACATGAAGAAGACATTTCTGATGCCGCATTGCTACGTGATTCTGAGCTATCTTGGTGTACATTCTACCCTTCCTAAATGTTTGTCCCTCTAATTTTGAATCACCCTGTATACCACCTGTGAAAAAATAGTGCCATAACACAAATGTTGTTCCTACGTTACTACTATCAATGAATAATAAAAAAAAAAAATGTAAATGATCTTAAGTTAGGAGACTTAAATTTCCAAATTATGTGGCTCTTGGTGTGTGCAATAGGATACAAATTTCTAAAGAAGTTAAGACCTATTGAACTGTTTTTGTGAGCAGTTAAATTTTTTACAAAACCAGCTTCTTGGAGTTTGCCTAATATTGTTGCAAGGATGTTGAGAAAGATATTCTTGCAAGTTATGCTAACTAAACAAGAAAAGTTATATCTTAAATGATAAAATTAACAAATTAGTACATCTAGAAGACACGAAAAACTTAAATAATAAAGTTTTTAAAAAAAATGCTTGAATATTATTATATAGATAGAAATAAATAATCAGGTAGTTTAATAAATTATCTAACATTTTGTGTAGTATGTTAATTAAACAAGATAATTTATAATATTTTAAAGAACTTTAATAAATGTAGCACACAAAGTAAAACATGCTAACTTAAAATAAATCGTAAAGTTTGGTCAATAGTAAGATATACACAAAATATAAACACCTTATATCAACTGATGAAAATTGAGTACTTTTACATGTACTAATTAAGTACAACATGTTATAGTAGTATATTTTTAAACACTAACATAGTAAATGTGGGATATCTTAATTAAAAGCACATTACAAGAAATCGTGTGGTTTAAAAAAAAAAAAAAGAAAAGAAAATGCTATTGTGTGTGTGTGTGCAATGCACTCTGCATAACTGTGTATTATTCAGGAGTGTTAGAAAGAATATGAGCTGCAGCTCATGCATTTCAAAAGAGTATAATTAACATAAAGACGAAAAGAAACTATAAAACTTTAATCATACTCACCATAAAACTTTAACATTCCAACTCTAAGGAAAGCAAATACAAATCGCAAATTTAATTTGTATACCTTTGTACATAAAAATTATCTTTACAAAACTGACTATTGAATTTATTTCGTTATTGAAATGTTTTAAAAGACTTTTGCAAGTTCTTTTATTTCTATTCGATCTATTATATTGCATAGCAAGGCTTAAAAATCCACTTTCAGCCATCATGAGCTCACCGTTAAAATCAAAACAAACTCGCTAGCTGCTAGCAGACAGGGTACAGCAGGGCAAATTCTGCATTAATAAACCCCACTGCTAGAAGACCTCTGATTGGTCTACATTCGATATAATCGATATCGCCTCTAAAAGTTGTTTTGGAGAAAATGATCGGGGTATGTTCTGACGTCAGAGATAATGATCATCATTTTCTTTGAGTTTGCATACCAGATAGTGATACGATCATTATTTTTTAGAAAATGATTGTATCATTATCACTTCATTAGTTGAGTTGTCTGCATATGGGGGTTGCTTGATAGAAAATATTTATTTTTCACGAAATTTACTCTGAAGAGTAAATTTATTGCGATATAAAATATATATCTATGTACATTTAAAAAATAGCAAATTAAGAATGCAAGAAAAAATAGAGAATATTAAGAATACTCAAGCATACTTTGTGTATCCGATTGTTAGTATAAAACGAAAATTCGAACTTCTGATCTCCAAAGAATTTTGAGTTTGAATATTATTTGCAGAGTGCTAAAATTCTTTGCAAGTGATATCTATTCTGCTTCCGATTGCTAGAATAAAACGAAAACTGAAACTTTCCCACCAAAATAAGTTGACAATTGAATATTATTGGCTAACTAAAATTCTTTGGGAAAAAAAAAATGCAAATCTTAATTTATTTAATCATATTTTATTTATATTAACGGACTTCATTTTAATTAGTTTAAAAATGCCTTAGATTTTTTTTTTCTTTTAAACTGCAGGAATCTTTTTAAGAACATTTTTATCCAACTTCAGCTGTTATTAGACCAGATTGTGAAGTCTATTTTGGAGTTATAAAAACATAATAAAAGCACAAATTGAGGGGGAAAGATATGTTACAAATGTCACTTTTATTTACTAATAATTATAATATAATAGAAAATGAATTAACACAATTCAGATGAATTAAATAATACTGTGATTCACCTTCAATATACATTTTAATGAGATTTGACTATAATGGCAAAAGTATTGAGATCAATATATTTAATTATTTAAAAGCTATGCCTCAAATTTTATTAAATTATTTTATTATATAATCCATACATCCAACTACTTTTCATAATTATCATGGAAGTGTCATTTTAATTTATTCATCTAAACTAAGTTATTTGCTTAAAAGCTTAACACTTATTTCTAAAAAAAAAAAAAAAAAAAAAACACAGCTAATCAACAGTGTGTATGTTTTACTAGATGAAATATAATACTTATCACAGGAGGGAAAATAATATGTATGTATAATGCTTAAGGAAGAATATATCAAA
>JAWZYV010003343.1:0-10763 GCA_038373885.1 Cheiracanthium punctorium | reverse complement strand
TTTTAACTATGTTCCAGTATAGCTATAATTATGAAACTTGGTGGGTGTTTAGGTGTTGCCACACACTATCTTTTCATGTCGGTTTGATCACTGCCGGACAATTAGTCCGGGAGTTATGGACGTTTGAAGTTTGCCAATTTTGGCGCCCTGGGCAGGTGCCCGTTTTACCGAAATTTTAATTATAACTGAAAACAAATCGTGCCAAAGGACACTTAAGAGCACCAATAGCCCACGTACCAAGCGGCTAAGTCGTCGGGTATATAGAACTGGAGGCGCCATTTTTAAATTTCCTTCGATAAGGCGATTTTGAAGTTTTCATTTTTCAAAGATAGCTGGTTTTAACTATGTTCCAATTGAGATAAAATTATGAAACTTGGTGGGTGTTTAGGTGTTGCCACAAGTGTTTTTTTGATAATTTGTAGAACCTTCTAGGACCAATAGTTCGCGAGTTATAGCCATTTGAAGTTTGCCAAAGTTGTCTAAAATGGCAGTCTAAACACTTGCATTTTATTTTATCGAAAAAAAAAATTTGCTCTTTTCGGAACCAAATCGCGCCAAATGACACTTATTAGCACCAATAGCACACGTGCCAAGCGGCTAAGTCGTCGGGTATATAGAACTGGAGATACGGGAGGCGCCGTTTACATTGCCATTGGGTACGGCGGTAGGGGATGCTATTCCTGTTTTACAGGGAGCACGTTTTGACTATGTTCCAATTGAGATAAAATTATGGAACTTGGTGGGTGTTTAGGTGTTGCCACGCACTATCTATTGATATTTAATTGGCGACGATCGGACAATTAGTCCGGGAGTTATGGCCGTTTGAATTTTGCAGAATGTACCAAAATGACGGAGGCGCCGAGATCTCTTTACGGAATTCTCTCGTATTTTTAACTATGTTCCAGTATAGCTATAATTATGAAACTTGGTGGGTGTTTAGGTGTTGCCACACACTATCTTTTCATGTTGGTTTGATCACTGCCGGACAATTAGTCCGGGACTTATGGCCGTTTGAAGTTTGCCAATTTTGGCGCCCTGGGCAGGTGCCCGTTTTACCGAAATTTTAATTATAACTGAAAACAAATCGTGCCAAAGGACACTTAAGAGCACCAATAGCCCACGTACCGAGCGGCTAAGTCGTCGGCTATATAGAACTGGAGATACGGGAGGCGCAATTTACATTGTCATTGGGTAGAGCGGTAGGGGGCGCTATCCGGTTTTACAGGGTGCACGTTTTAACTATGTTCCAATTGAGATAAAATTATGAAACTTGGTGGGTGTTTAGGTGTTGCCACGCACTATCTATTGATATTGAAATGGCGACGATCGGACAATTAGTCCGGGAGTTATAGCCGTTTGAATTTTGCAGAATGTACCAAAGTGACGGAGGCGCCGAGATCTCTTTACGAAATTCTCTCGTATTTTTAACTATGTTCCAGTATAGCTATAATTATGAAACTTGGTGGGTGTTTAGGTGTTGCCACACACTATCTTTTCATGTTGGTTTGATCACTGCCGGACAATTAGTCCGGGAGTTATGGACGCTTGAAGTTTGCCAATTTTGGCGCCCTGGGCAGGTGCCCGTTTTACCGAAATTTTAATTATAACTGAAAACAAATCGTGCCAAAGGACACTTAAGAGCACCAATAGCCCACGTACCGAGCGGCTAAGTCGTCGGCTATATAGAACTGGAGATACGGGAGGCGCAATTTACATTGCAATTGGGTAGAGCGGTAGGGGGCGCTATCCGGTTTTACAGGGTGCACGTTTTAACTATGTTCCAATTGAGATAAAATTATGAAACTTGGTGGGTGTTTAGGTGTTGCCACGCACTATCTATTGATATTGAAATGGCGACGATCGGACAATTAGTCCGGAAGTTATAGCCGTTTGAATTTTGCAGAATGTACCAAAGTGACGGAGGCGCCGAGATCTCTTTACGAAATTCTCTCGTATTTTTAACTATGTTCCAGTATAGCTATAATTATGAAACTTGGTGGGTGTTTAGGTGTTGCCACACACTATCTTTTCATGTCGGTTTGATCACTGCCGGACAATTAGTCCGGGAGTTATGGACGCTTGAAGTTTGCCAATTTTGGCGCCCTGGGCAGGTGCCCGTTTTACCGAAATTTTAATTATAACTGAAAACAAATCGTGCCAAAGGACACTTAAGAGCACCAATAGCCCACGTACCGAGCGGCTAAGTCGTCGGCTATATAGAACTGGAGATACGCTAGGCGCAATTTACATTGTAATTGGGTAGAGCGGTAGGGGGCGCTATCCGGTTTTACAGGGTGCACGTTTTAACTATGTTCCAATTGAGATAAAATTATGAAACTTGGTGGGTGTTTAGGTGTTGCCACGCACTATCTATTGATATTGAAATGGCGACGATCGGACAATTAGTCCGGGAGTTATAGCCGTTTGAATTTTGCAGAATGTACCAAAGTGACGGAGGCGCCGAGATCTCTTTACGAAATTCTCTCGTATTTTTAACTATGTTCCAGTATAGCTATAATTATGAAACTTGGTGGGTGTTTAGGTGTTGCCACACACTATCTTTTCATGTCGGTTTGATCACTGCCGGACAATTAGTCCGGGAGTTATGGACGCTTGAAGTTTGCCAATTTTGGCGCCCTGGGCAGGTGCCCGTTTTACCGAAATTTTAATTATAACTGAAAACAAATCGTGCCAAAGGACACTTAAGAGCACCAATAGCCCACGTACCAAGCGGCTAAGTCGTCGGCTATATAGAACTGGAGATACGGGAGGTGCAATTTACATTGTCATTGGGTAGAGCGGTAGGGGGCGCTATCCGGTTTTACAGGGTGCACGTTTTAACTATGTTCCAATTGAGATAAAATTATGAAACTTGGTGGGTGTTTAGGTGTTGCCACGCACTATCTATTGATATTTAATTGGCGACGATCGGACAATTAGTCCGGGAGTTATGGCCGTTTGAATTTTGCAGAATGTACCAAAGTGACGGAGGCGCCGAGATCTCTTTACGAAATTCTCTCGTATTTTTAACTATGTTCCAGTATAGCTATAATTATGAAACTTGGTGGGTGTTTAGGTGTTGCCACACACTATCTTTTCATGTCGGTTTGATCACTGCCGGACAATTAGTCCGGGAGTTATGGACGTTTGAAGTTTGCCAATTTTGGCGCCCTGGGCAGGTGCCCGTTTTACCGAAATTTTAATTATAACTGAAAACAAATCGTGCCAAAGGACACTTAAGAGCACCAATAGCCCACGTACCAAGCGGCTAAGTCGTCGGCTATATAGAACTGGAGATACGGGAGGCGCAATTTACATTGTCATTGGGTAGAGCGGTAGGGGGCGCTATCCGGTTTTACAGGGTGCACGTTTTAACTATGTTCCAATTGAGATAAAATTATGAAACTTGGTGGGTGTTTAGGTGTTGCCACGCACTATCTATTGATATTTAATTGGCGACGATCGGACAATTAGTCCGGGAGTTATGGCCGTTTGAATTTTGCAGAATGTACCAAAGTGACGGAGGCGCCGAGATCTCTTTACGAAATTCTCTCGTATTTTTAACTATGTTCCAGTATAGCTATAATTATGAAACTTGGTGGGTGTTTAGGTGTTGCCACACACTATCTTTTCATGTCGGTTTGATCACTGCCGGACAATTAGTCCGGGAGTTATGGACGTTTGAAGTTTGCCAATTTTGGCGCCCTGGGCAGGTGCCCGTTTTACCGAAATTTTAATTATAACTGAAAACAAATCGTGCCAAAGGACACTTAAGAGCACCAATAGCCCACGTACCAAGCGGCTAAGTCGTCGGGTATATAGAACTGGAGGCGCCATTTTTAAATTTCCTTCGATAAGGCGATTTTGAAGTTTTCATTTTTCAAAGATAGCTGGTTTTAACTATGTTCCAATTGAGATAAAATTATGAAACTTGGTGGGTGTTTAGGTGTTGCCACAAGTGTTTTTTTGATAATTTGTAGAACCTTCTAGGACCAATAGTTCGCGAGTTATAGCCATTTGAAGTTTGCCAAAGTTGTCTAAAATGGCAGTCTAAACACTTGCATTTTATTTTATCGAAAAAAAAAATTTGCTCTTTTCGGAACCAAATCGCGCCAAATGACACTTATTAGCACCAATAGCACACGTGCCAAGCGGCTAAGTCGTCGGGTATATAGAACTGGAGATACGGGAGGCGCCGTTTACATTGCCATTGGGTACGGCGGTAGGGGATGCTATTCCTGTTTTACAGGGAGCACGTTTTGACTATGTTCCAATTGAGATAAAATTATGGAACTTGGTGGGTGTTTAGGTGTTGCCACGCACTATCTATTGATATTTAATTGGCGACGATCGGACAATTAGTCCGGGAGTTATGGCCGTTTGAATTTTGCAGAATGTACCAAAATGACGGAGGCGCCGAGATCTCTTTACGGAATTCTCTCGTATTTTTAACTATGTTCCAGTATAGCTATAATTATGAAACTTGGTGGGTGTTTAGGTGTTGCCACACACTATCTTTTCATGTTGGTTTGATCACTGCCGGACAATTAGTCCGGGACTTATGGCCGTTTGAAGTTTGCCAATTTTGGCGCCCTGGGCAGGTGCCCGTTTTACCGAAATTTTAATTATAACTGAAAACAAATCGTGCCAAAGGACACTTAAGAGCACCAATAGCCCACGTACCGAGCGGCTAAGTCGTCGGCTATATAGAACTGGAGATACGGGAGGCGCAATTTACATTGTCATTGGGTAGAGCGGTAGGGGGCGCTATCCGGTTTTACAGGGTGCACGTTTTAACTATGTTCCAATTGAGATAAAATTATGAAACTTGGTGGGTGTTTAGGTGTTGCCACGCACTATCTATTGATATTGAAATGGCGACGATCGGACAATTAGTCCGGGAGTTATAGCCGTTTGAATTTTGCAGAATGTACCAAAGTGACGGAGGCGCCGAGATCTCTTTACGAAATTCTCTCGTATTTTTAACTATGTTCCAGTATAGCTATAATTATGAAACTTGGTGGGTGTTTAGGTGTTGCCACACACTATCTTTTCATGTTGGTTTGATCACTGCCGGACAATTAGTCCGGGAGTTATGGACGCTTGAAGTTTGCCAATTTTGGCGCCCTGGGCAGGTGCCCGTTTTACCGAAATTTTAATTATAACTGAAAACAAATCGTGCCAAAGGACACTTAAGAGCACCAATAGCCCACGTACCGAGCGGCTAAGTCGTCGGCTATATAGAACTGGAGATACGGGAGGCGCAATTTACATTGCAATTGGGTAGAGCGGTAGGGGGCGCTATCCGGTTTTACAGGGTGCACGTTTTAACTATGTTCCAATTGAGATAAAATTATGAAACTTGGTGGGTGTTTAGGTGTTGCCACGCACTATCTATTGATATTGAAATGGCGACGATCGGACAATTAGTCCGGAAGTTATAGCCGTTTGAATTTTGCAGAATGTACCAAAGTGACGGAGGCGCCGAGATCTCTTTACGAAATTCTCTCGTATTTTTAACTATGTTCCAGTATAGCTATAATTATGAAACTTGGTGGGTGTTTAGGTGTTGCCACACACTATCTTTTCATGTTGGTTTGATCACTGCCGGACAATTAGTCCGGGAGTTATGGACGCTTGAAGTTTGCCAATTTTGGCGCCCTGGGCAGGTGCCCGTTTTACCGAAATTTTAATTATAACTGAAAACAAATCGTGCCAAAGGACACTTAAGAGCACCAATAGCCCACGTACCGAGCGGCTAAGTCGTCGGCTATATAGAACTGGAGATACGGGAGGCGCAATTTACATTGTCATTGGGTAGAGCGGTAGGGGGCGCTATCCGGTTTTACAGGGTGCACGTTTTAACTATGTTCCAATTGAGATAAAATTATGAAACTTGGTGGGTGTTTAGGTGTTGCCACGCACTATCTATTGATATTGAAATGGCGACGATCGGACAATTAGTCCGGAAGTTATAGCCGTTTGAATTTTGCAGAATGTACCAAAGTGACGGAGGCGCCGAGATCTCTTTACGAAATTCTCTCGTATTTTTAACTATGTTCCAGTATAGCTATAATTATGAAACTTGGTGGGTGTTTAGGTGTTGCCACACACTATCTTTTCATGTCGGTTTGATCACTGCCGGACAATTAGTCCGGGAGTTATGGACGCTTGAAGTTTGCCAATTTTGGCGCCCTGGGCAGGTGCCCGTTTTACCGAAATTTTAATTATAACTGAAAACAAATCGTGCCAAAGGACACTTAAGAGCACCAATAGCCCACGTACCGAGCGGCTAAGTCGTCGGCTATATAGAACTGGAGATACGCTAGGCGCAATTTACATTGTAATTGGGTAGAGCGGTAGGGGGCGCTATCCGGTTTTACAGGGTGCACGTTTTAACTATGTTCCAATTGAGATAAAATTATGAAACTTGGTGGGTGTTTAGGTGTTGCCACGCACTATCTATTGATATTGAAATGGCGACGATCGGACAATTAGTCCGGGAGTTATAGCCGTTTGAATTTTGCAGAATGTACCAAAGTGACGGAGGCGCCGAGATCTCTTTACGAAATTCTCTCGTATTTTTAACTATGTTCCAGTATAGCTATAATTATGAAACTTGGTGGGTGTTTAGGTGTTGCCACACACTATCTTTTCATGTCGGTTTGATCACTGCCGGACAATTAGTCCGGGAGTTATGGACGCTTGAAGTTTGCCAATTTTGGCGCCCTGGGCAGGTGCCCGTTTTACCGAAATTTTAATTATAACTGAAAACAAATCGTGCCAAAGGACACTTAAGAGCACCAATAGCCCACGTACCAAGCGGCTAAGTCGTCGGCTATATAGAACTGGAGATACGGGAGGTGCAATTTACATTGTCATTGGGTAGAGCGGTAGGGGGCGCTATCCGGTTTTACAGGGTGCACGTTTTAACTATGTTCCAATTGAGATAAAATTATGAAACTTGGTGGGTGTTTAGGTGTTGCCACGCACTATCTATTGATATTTAATTGGCGACGATCGGACAATTAGTCCGGGAGTTATGGCCGTTTGAATTTTGCAGAATGTACCAAAGTGACGGAGGCGCCGAGATCTCTTTACGAAATTCTCTCGTATTTTTAACTATGTTCCAGTATAGCTATAATTATGAAACTTGGTGGGTGTTTAGGTGTTGCCACACACTATCTTTTCATGTCGGTTTGATCACTGCCGGACAATTAGTCCGGGAGTTATGGACGTTTGAAGTTTGCCAATTTTGGCGCCCTGGGCAGGTGCCCGTTTTACCGAAATTTTAATTATAACTGAAAACAAATCGTGCCAAAGGACACTTAAGAGCACCAATAGCCCACGTACCAAGCGGCTAAGTCGTCGGCTATATAGAACTGGAGATACGGGAGGCGCAATTTACATTGTCATTGGGTAGAGCGGTAGGGGGCGCTATCCGGTTTTACAGGGTGCACGTTTTAACTATGTTCCAATTGAGATAAAATTATGAAACTTGGTGGGTGTTTAGGTGTTGCCACGCACTATCTATTGATATTTAATTGGCGACGATCGGACAATTAGTCCGGGAGTTATGGCCGTTTGAATTTTGCAGAATGTACCAAAGTGACGGAGGCGCCGAGATCTCTTTACGAAATTCTCTCGTATTTTTAACTATGTTCCAGTATAGCTATAATTATGAAACTTGGTGGGTGTTTAGGTGTTGCCACACACTATCTTTTCATGTTGGTTTGATCACTGCCGGACAATTAGTCCGGGAGTTATGGACGTTTGAAGTTTGCCAATTTTGGCGCCCTGGGCAGGTGCCCGTTTTACCGAAATTTTAATTATAACTGAAAACAAATCGTGCCAAAGGACACTTAAGAGCACCAATAGCCCACGTACCAAGCGGCTAAGTCGTCGGCTATATAGAACTGGAGATACGGGAGGCGCAATTTACATTGTCATTGGGTAGAGCGGTAGGGGGCGCTATCCGGTTTTACAGGGTGCACGTTTTAACTATGTTCCAATTGAGATAAAATTATGAAACTTGGTGGGTGTTTAGGTGTTGCCACGCACTATCTATTGATATTGAAATGGCGACGATCGGACAATTAGTCCGGGAGTTATAGCCGTTTGAATTTTGCAGAATGTACCAAAGTGACGGAGGCGCCGAGATCTCTTTACGGAATTCTCTCGTATTTTTAACTATGTTCCAGTATAGCTATAATTATGAAACTTGGTGGGTGTTTAGGTGTTGCCACACACTATCTTTTCATGTTGGTTTGATCACTGCCGGACAATTAGTCCGGGAGTTATGGACGTTTGAAGTTTGCCAATTTTGGCGCCCTGGGCAGGTGCCCGTTTTACCGAAATTTTAATTATAACTGAAAACAAATCGTGCCAAAGGACACTTAAGAGCACCAATAGCCCACGTACCGAGCGGCTAAGTCGTCGGCTATATAGAACTGGAGATACGGGAGGCGCAATTTACATTGTCATTGGGTAGAGCGGTAGGGGGCGCTATCCGGTTTTACAGGGTGCACGTTTTAACTATGTTCCAATTGAGATAAAATTATGAAACTTGGTGGGTGTTTAGGTGTTGCCACGCACTATCTATTGATATTGAAATGGCGACGATCGGACAATTAGTCCGGGAGTTATAGCCGTTTGAATTTTGCAGAATGTACCAAAGTGACGGAGGCGCCGAGATCTCTTTACGAAATTCTCTCGTATTTTTAACTATGTTCCAGTATAGCTATAATTATGAAACTTGGTGGGTGTTTAGGTGTTGCCACACACTATCTTTTCATGTTGGTTTGATCACTGCCGGACAATTAGTCCGGGAGTTATGGACGTTTGAAGTTTGCCAATTTTGGCGCCCTGGGCAGGTGCCCGTTTTACCGAAATTTTAATTATAACTGAAAACAAATCGTGCCAAAGGACACTTAAGAGCACCAATAGCCCACGTACCGAGCGGCTAAGTCGTCGGCTATATAGAACTGGAGATACGGGAGGCGCAATTTACATTGTCATTGGGTAGAGCGGTAGGGGGCGCTATCCGGTTTTACAGGGTGCACGTTTTAACTATGTTCCAATTGAGATAAAATTATGAAACTTGGTGGGTGTTTAGGTGTTGCCACGCACTATCTATTGATATTGAAATGGCGACGATCGGACAATTAGTCCGGAAGTTATAGCCGTTTGAATTTTGCAGAATGTACCAAAGTGACGGAGGCGCCGAGATCTCTTTACGAAATTCTCTCGTATTTTTAACTATGTTCCAGTATAGCTATAATTATGAAACTTGGTGGGTGTTTAGGTGTTGCCACACACTATCTTTTCATGTTGGTTTGATCACTGCCGGACAATTAGTCCGGGAGTTATGGACGCTTGAAGTTTGCCAATTTTGGCGCCCTGGGCAGGTGCCCGTTTTACCGAAATTTTAATTATAACTGAAAACAAATCGTGCCAAAGGACACTTAAGAGCACCAATAGCCCACGTACCGAGCGGCTAAGTCGTCGGCTATATAGAACTGGAGATACGGGAGGCGCAATTTACATTGTCATTGGGTAGAGCGGTAGGGGGCGCTATCCGGTTTTACAGGGTGCACGTTTTAACTATGTTCCAATTGAGATAAAATTATGAAACTTGGTGGGTGTTTAGGTGTTGCCACGCACTATCTATTGATATTGAAATGGCGACGATCGGACAATTAGTCCGGGAGTTATAGCCGTTTGAATTTTGCAGAATGTACCAAAGTGACGGAGGCGCCGAGATCTCTTTACGAAATTCTCTCGTATTTTTAACTATGTTCCAGTATAGCTATAATTATGAAACTTGGTGGGTGTTTAGGTGTTGCCACACACTATCTTTTCATGTTGGTTTGATCACTGCCGGACAATTAGTCCGGGAGTTATGGACGCTTGAAGTTTGCCAATTTTGGCGCCCTGGGCAGGTGCCCGTTTTACCGAAATTTTAATTATAACTGAAAACAAATCGTGCCAAAGGACACTTAAGAGCACCAATAGCCCACGTACCGAGCGGCTAAGTCGTCGGCTATATAGAACTGGAGATACGGGAGGCGCAATTTACATTGTCATTGGGTAGAGCGGTAGGGGGCGCTATCCGGTTTTACAGGGTGCACGTTTTAACTATGTTCCAATTGAGATAAAATTATGAAACTTGGTGGGTGTTTAGGTGTTGCCACGCACTATCTATTGATATTGAAATGGCGACGATCGGACAATTAGTCCGGGAGTTATAGCCGTTTGAATTTTGCAGAATGTACCAAAGTGACGGAGGCGCCGAGATCTCTTTACGAAATTCTCTCGTATTTTTAACTATGTTCCAGTATAGCTATAATTATGAAACTTGGTGGGTGTTTAGGTGTTGCCACACACTATCTTTTCATGTTGGTTTGATCACTGCCGGACAATTAGTCCGGGAGTTATGGACGTTTGAAGTTTGCCAATTTTGGCGCCCTGGGCAGGTGCCCGTTTTACCGAAATTTTAATTATAACTGAAAACAAATCGTGCCAAAGGACACTTAAGAGCACCAATAGCCCACGTACCAAGCGGCTAAGTCGTCGGCTATATAGAACTGGAGATACGGGAGGCGCAATTTACATTGTCATTGGGTAGAGCGGTAGGGGGCGCTATCCGGTTTTACAGGGTGCACGTTTTAACTATGTTCCAATTGAGATAAAATTATGAAACTTGGTGGGTGTTTAGGTGTTGCCACGCACTATCTATTGATATTTAATTGGCGACGATCGGA
>JAWZYV010003342.1:0-14219 GCA_038373885.1 Cheiracanthium punctorium | reverse complement strand
CATCTTGAAATTTGGCATAAATGTTGATAAAAGTGAGTTAAATAACATATATTTTTTTCAAAAAAATTAAAAATTTCCGTTTTTAAATTATAAAAAAATTAAATTTTAAAAATTAAAAAAAAGAATTTTTTTAAATTAACATGGCCATGCATATATCTTTTATGAAATGGCACTAAAAGCTGAACAAAATGACATAAATTTCAACTCTCTAGGTCAAATAGGTCTTGAGTTACAACCATGTAAAGAGTGGTATGTCATGCAAAATTTCTGACTTTTTCAAAATTTCAAAAATTCATAACTTTTGAACAAGTTGTCGAAAAAAATTGAAACTTCACAATTTTCATCTCATAGCTAAGTACAACAAACAGACAAAAAATCATTAAAATCTGATACGTCAACAACATAAAAAATAAAAATTTTATTGGTTGGTTTTATATGGAATCACCCAAACATCTTTAAAAAAAATCTGATTTAAATAAAAAAAAATTGATTTAAATCAAAAAATCAGATTTTTTTTAATAAAAAAAATTTAAAAAATCACGAACCCTGCTGAGCTTCCCAGTTGCACACGAAAACAGCTTTGAGTGTATGTTTGATTTTTTCTTTTCTTTTTTTTGTTTTTTTAATAATGTAGTGATCTCCCCAGAAATTCTTTACAGACAGGTGGCATTTTTAAGCTACAATGTATAATTCTATCCAGTTAAAGCACTTGAAATGATATTTTGCTGGGTGAGTCTAAAATTTGTCAGGTGAAGTGCCTGGGGAGAACCTTGTAATGCTTTATGCAAGTCCATCAAAAGGCATAATATGAATAGCAAGTGATTTCAAAAGAAATCAACACATTATGACAGACCCGATATTACATCGTTATTACAAACACATACCTGCCAACTCTACTGGATTTTCCAGTAGACTACTGGATTTTGATGGTTTCTCCTGGTCTCCTGATTTTACATTTAAATTTCCTGGTTTTCTGATATTTTGAAGATTTAATAGCCAGACATATTTATTTCCCCACCAGTTCTGAAAGATTACCATCAGGGTATATTCATTCAATATGGATCAGTATACCATGTTTTTTGGTTGTTCCATATAGATTTGTGCATCGATTGATTACTCATTTGTGATGGATCCTTGGAAATTTAAAATTAAATGGCAAATCTTATAATTGTAACTTTTGTGAGTTCAAAGCCCATAATTTTACTATTTTTTTCTTGTCTAAAAAGTGGATATTTTGTAAATTTTTGAACATTTAAGAATAAAAAATTGTCCCTAAAGAAACATTGAAGTTTCATTTATTTCATGTTTAAAGAATTCTTTAATTTCTGAGCTCTTTTACAAATTCGTTTTTTAACATCATTACCTTATGTTGAATTTTCAAATGTAAATTCTATATAAAAGTAAACTGTTCATCTTAAAAACTATGCCTGTTTGTCATGTCAATGTATATTAAAAAAATGATAACATAGAATAGATGGTGAAATTTAATGTGCTAAAATTTTTAATGTGTTTTGTGGCCCAGATAAGTAATTATAACTTTTAAGATTGTGATACCGCATAAATCTACTGGATTTTCTTCCTTAGATGTTGGCAGGTATGCAAACATGTTCATATTCTATTGCCAGTTTCACTTAGAAAACCGTAGAATGAAATCAAATCATTAAAAGTATGATTGGTCGCTAAATTTATAAAACCACTTTCTGAATATGATCTTGTATGTTCGGTATCTGTATTCATTGCAAAAGCGAATCGGATTACTTTGAATCTCCAAATAGTGCAAGTTAGAATATTTCAGAATTTTGAATTAATTATATAAACAAAAAGATATCCTCATTATTGACTGTGAAGAATATTTGGCACTGGGGATTAAACAAAGATTGCAGTCATGATTTTGCCAAACTCTTGAACTGTAAATGCTGGAAATAAATGTGAGGAAACATGTTTTTGAAGTAAAGTTTCCTTATAAACATGTATAAAACTTTATTCTTGCAAGGACATGCTTTACAGAAATAAGTTTCAATGCTAAGAAAATATTAAAGAAAAATAGATATTTCACTTTTGCAAGAGATGAAAATTTTTAAATAGTCAATATTTTAAAAAGCATTTGAGACTTTTGAAATTTATGCTTAATGAATACTTTACATACTATATACATAATGACTAACATTATTATTCTTCTCAAATACTTTTTAAAATGTTTTGAATATTTAAAAAATTTTACCTCTTACAAAAGGGAAATATCTTTTTAACTAAAATAATAAAATGTTGATAATGCATTAATAAAATGTTGATAATCGCAGTAGTTCTGCAATGTTTGATAATTGATTGCTAAGTTTTGTGCCAAAATGCGACAATTTATTATAAATATATTATGAGTATAGATAAAAAAGGCCTGGCAAAGATTGTAAAATAGGCGATTTTAATATAGATTTCAATTCTGAAGAAGCATTTTTATGGAACAGAATAGACAAATACGATGCACTCATAGATTATGATATTCTTTCCGAATGGTATTTATAAAGGTGAAGTATAGTTTGACTATGCCTGGCAAAAATTATTAGACAGTTTTGGTAGGCGATTTCAATATAAATTTCAATCCCGAGGAAGTGCTTTATGGAACAAGGAAGGAAAACACGGCACACTCATGGATTATAATGCCCATTCCAAACAGTATTTAAAATGGTAGAGAATAGTTGGAATATAATATTTGGTGAAGGTTGTAAAACAGTTACAGTAAGTGATTTTAAGATAGATTTCTGTTCCAAAGATGTGTTTTTTCAATGCCACTACTCTCTGCAACCTAAAAAATTACTGCAATTTGGCGAGCTTTTTCAGTCATGGTCTCTAGGAGTTTATGCACGAAGATTTTCAGTGCTCCCAACAGAACTAGATGAAATCCTTAAAGTGAACAAATTAGCGATAAATGCAACCAATTAAGGAATTTGAAGACACTTAATTATTAAAACTACATTAATTGGCAACCCCCAAATAAATAAATAAGTAATGGAAGCTGATTTCTTACATGTCGTTCCAAATTGCTTTTATAATTCTAAATTAGTTGCCACATCAATACAAAAAATTGTGTCATGGTAACTAGATATGTTTTAATGATCACCACCTTGGCGAGAGTCGGAGTGTTAAAGTCGGAATCAACCCAAAGAACACAAACACAGCACACTCATGGCTTATGATGCACAATTGAAACAATCTAAAAACGGTGAAGTATAGTTGGAATATACTTGGCAAAGATTGTAAAATAGTTTTAGTAGGGCGATTTTAAGATTGGTTTTTATGGAACAAAGATGAAGAAAAAATTAATGAGGCACACTCATGAATAATTCTGCTTTCCAACTTAATGGAATAAGGAAGAAAAAATAGGGATGACCGATAGATAAATTATGATACGCTATTTAGATATACCAACACTTTAGTGTGTATTTAAAATCTGAAAATGTTTCAGATTTCCCCCCCCCCCCCCCCCCACCCCAACCGCCGCCACAGTCAGAAAATGTTCTGCTAAGTGGCAACTTTGTGCAGCATGAATTCAGCTCTAAATGTAAGCCTAACTAGTTATAAATGTGCTCAAAAACTACTGAACAAATGTTGAAATTGTGTGTTATTTTGAATGATCCATTTCCAGTGTTTAATTTGCTGTTTTTCAAAGTTTAATAGCAAATTGAACATTTTTAGCTCGAGCTTTTTAATCAAAATTCCTTAAGCACTTCTCATGTATAGGTATAGCCTATAAAATAAATTTGGTTACTATCTGTTCACCTGTTTTAGTGGTAGAGCTAGAACCCTGTTATGTAGAAAGTTTAATTACAGCAAATATAATTTTTCATCCTGTCCCATGCATGTTATAGATAGAACTTTAGTAGTACAGTTGAGTGCCAAAAATCTGCTGACCTTAAATGTGGACGGCAGATTTTTGGTCATTCGAATAAAAAAATCTGGTATTTTAAAATTTACTTTATATTCACATTGGTATATGTATTCATATTTTAATGACGGTCCTTGTTTTATTTGTGTTAATAATTTCTTTTTTTTAAAGTCCTGAAGATTTGGCTACTGCCATTTTAAAGACGAAACAAAAGCCCAACAGACTGCTTGTTGAAGAAGCTGTCAATGATGATAACTCAGTAGTTGATCTGTCACTGGTATGTATTTATTTCATATTCATATAAACATGCAATCTTTCATTATCTAGCTTTTGTTTTTGTTGTGAATACAGTATGAGGTGTAGTAGGTGACACAACTTGTATCTCATGTGTTTGAAGGTACAACATCCTTATTTATTTACTTCTGCCACTGAAATCTTCTCAATTCTTCCCCAAACCTCAAAGCCAAATTCATCCGATGCCACAGGATTGAAATATCTACATACTATTATGTAGCTCCCAGATGCATTCAAATACCAAACATCCATCATATCATCGCCCATGAATCCATTGCAACATCAGTGTAGGAATACATTAAATTACAGGTGTGTGAATAAAACAACAAAATTGAAAAAAAGGGCAATACACATTATGGTCCATCAGGGTTGTAAGGACAGCACCACACAGGTCTTTTATTGCTGATGTTGCGGCCGGGTTCGACAAAATCCAGTCCCTTTGCGACTTACCTGTTTATCAATAGATATAATTCAATATATGCATGCTCCTAAAAATTTTTGTTGGCTTCCAAGATTTTATAACTTTTGTCAATGCCTGGTTGGCAGTTTTTCTCAAGTGTTGTATAACAGAAAAGTACCTATCTCTCTACCCCCCCCCCCCTTTCTTTAAAACATTGCAATAGAGTTTGGGATTTCGGCCAAAGGCTGTATCTATCTCTGGCTTCTATTGTATTTAAAAACTTGTTTTATTTGAAAAACTAGGGGCCAAGGCCCCTAGACTCGCTATGCTCTCTTTTCATATGAGGCATTCAGGCCCCTAATAAGGCTTATTTGTAGAAAAGGCATAATTTCAACAAACAAAACCCAATGGTGGGATCAGAGAGAATGTTACCGAGCTACACATTGCTTGGTTCTTGCATGCTGCTAGGAACATAAAAATTTAAACTTCGCACTATTTTTAATTATGTGAAACCCACGGAACACCTGTTTTTGTGTGTCACGGATGGGTATGTGGTGTGTCACGGAACACCTAGCATATTAGCCAATTATGGCAAATTTTCATATTTTGGCGACGTGCTTATATGTATAGTTGATAATTATCTCTAAGGAAACAGTACTTCATATGTTTTCTTTGATAAAAACTGCTTAACAGCTTGCCACCAACGGCGACTTTTCACTATATGGCAATTTACACATGCTCACAACCTATAATGACTGTAGTTAACGCAATAAAATTAATACCACTATCCTCCAGAGATATATTTCGGTCGCATGCTCCACGACCATCATCAGTCCATCTTTCTCGTGGGAATGATGTTGCTTCCTGCCTCCTCTTCTTTCTGCGCATGATGTCATTCCAGGTCTCGTCCACCGTAGCATGCGTCATGTTGTTGATGCTGCCCTCTGTTGTGGGTCAGCATGGACACGTTTCTTGCAATTCAAATTCCCATTGTTTAAGGGAAGATAGCCCAACAAGCTCTTGGCAGCGGTGACAGCATCAACAGCGGCCCTTATTTTTTTTTTTTTAGAATAGATATGCATTTTCTTGTTTCTATTTTTTTCCCTAAAAACCTGTATTACACATGTATACTGATTTTTACTAATTCCTTGTAGGCAAAAATTGAAATGAACTGCAACTGTTTCGTGGAGATACCATCTTATTAAAAGGTCCTAAAAGGGCGTGAAACTGTATGCATTGTATTATCCAGTGACAGTGTTCCTAATGAAAAAATTCGCATGAACAGATGTGTCAGAAATAATCTCGGAGTAAAACTTGGTGATGTTGTTAGGTAAGCGATCATTTATTTTCATCGAAATATATATTCAGTAATTTTGTATTTTAAAGATATAGTTTGTTGTATGCTTGTATTAAAGTGTGTGATGCACTCCGGAAAAAACATCCCAGTACTTACAAAACACATGTGGCATGAATAAAAATGATGCCACCACGCAGTAAGCAAACAGCTGTCAGATGTAATGCAATAGGGTTAACAATGCTAGTGATAGGGAATCAATTCTTGTTTTCTGAGTTTGACAGTTAATTGCACAGATTGAAAGGGGGAAAAAACTACTGATTGAAATGATGTGATGTAAAAAATGAAATATCCTGTTATGTTTTATGCTTGAATTAAGAACTTAAAAATTTTGCAATAGTGTTAAAATAATTTAAAAATAAATAATTTTAGATTAAATTAGCATAAAAGGTTTGGTTTTTATATACCAAAATAGAAAGAAGACCCAGGAAAAAAAAAAATGAAGACAATGAATAATTCAAATATTTTCTTTGGTTTCAGCATTCAGCCCTGTCCCGATGTTAAATATGCAAAACGAGTTCATATTTTGCCAATAGATGATACAGTGGAAGGTTTGACTGGGTAAGAAGCAGTTATGAACATTAAATATAACCATACCTACCAGAATTATTCACTGAATTAACACACTTATCTTGAATTATTTGCAGAAATTTGTTTGATGTCTACCTAAAGCCTTATTTCCTTGAAGCATACAGACCTATCCATAAGGGTGATCTCTTTTTAGTAAGAGGTGGCATGAGAGCTGTTGAATTTAAGGTTGTCGAAACAGATCCAAGCCCTTACTGTATTGTTGCTCCAGATACTTTGATTCATTGTGAAGGTGATCCTATAAAAAGAGAAGTAAGCACAAAATGTTTATTTTAAAGTTATTTTCTCTCTTGTATACTTAGAAATTTTCATTGTTTGAGAGTTGCTAATTATGCAAAATTCTCCATTATTTCAACTAGTTTTTCAGTTAAATATGTTTGTTATTGATGTTATGCTGGCTTTTTAAATTTGTGGGTTGCAGTGACTCATAAATTCAAATATAGTCCAAAATAGTCAAAAATAGTCCTTTTCCAAATAAATCTGAATCCTTTTTAACCCATTTATGCCTAGTGTTTCTTTATTGGGACGACATTTTCACAATCAGTCCAAAAACATTATTTTTCCTAACCTTTATTTACAAGTTATTGAACCTCAACTCCACAAAATATTTTAACATGACCATGTAGAATGTTGATATTTTAATTTTTATGATTTTAAAAGAAATCATCCCTTGTTCAAGAAGTTGGTGTCAGAAATTATCTATTATTGCTGGCATTAGCAAAAATTGAAGAAATTTACAAAAGTACCTGGGCACAAATGGGTTAGATTAGGGAATGTCTTTTTACAGCTCAAGAATGTGTATTGTTAACCTTTAGAAGATTAAACACTTAACATCTAGAAGATTAAACACTTGGCATCCAAGCTAAACTTACTAGAAAATTCAGGAATTTTTAATCATATGTAATTGTAAAGATGAGTTTTCTGTGGTAACGTCTAACTATAGCAAGGATTTTAAGCTAAATGAACTACCTGGCAAGCTGCAATTGACCATCCAGTTAGCAGGGCTTGAAGTTGTCCTTAAATTCCTGAAATTCCTGAAAAAAGGAAAAGTGTCCTGAAATGTCCTTAATTTTTTAAAAATTCAGTAAATGTCCTGAAATTTTCACAATTTTGCTGAACTCAGCAGAAATAAAAAGTAAATATTATTGGATTGCTAAAAAAATGAAGAAATTTTAAATGTAGGAAAAATAAATTGAATATAAATAATTATGCACGATATTCATTACGCGCCAAGCAATGGTATCAGTCACTAAAGAAGAGACTTACACTTGCTAGTTCGATTCTTGTTTACGACATCCTATTGGTGACGATAGTTTTCTCCGTTGTGACGTCATGAAAGCGCTCCGTGTCGGGGGGAAAAAGTTAAAAAGATCCCTTTTCCCTCCATCATTGTACGCGCGCCGATAGTAGATGTAGTGATTTAGGGAAAAGAATAAGGTTGCCGTAAGTAACTGTTTATTTATACCTCTTTCTTGTTTCTATTGCTGCTCGTTACACGTGTTGTGCTTATAAGATTGCTTATTGAAATAAAATGATCTTTACTTCATTCTTGGATTGGATTTAAAGCTCAATATTTCTGAATTCTCACCATGGGTCGGAAAACAAAATTCAATCAGTCTTGGATTTCTGACGGTAAAGTTGATGACAACGGAGATGATGTGAGCAGTTGGTGTAATCCATGTCGTGATGATGTATATTCGGGTTTTTGTGTTGTTTGCAACAAATCTTTTAGCGTCGCAAGCATGGGATTTTCCCAGGTTAATTCCCATGCAAGGAGCGCTAAGCACAAACAATTAATTAAAATTAAAGTAAACCAATTGACATTTGAAAAACAAGATGCTATTGACAGCGGCACATCAGCAAGTTTGATGCTAGCATCAACTTCAAGAGGAAAGAAGTGGTTGCCATCGAACATAAAAGAGAAAGCTTTAAGATCAGAAATTTTATTGTTGATGCATGCAATAAAGTGCAACTACCCATTTTCTAATTTGGGAAGTTTGGTAGAAATTTGTGCCGAATCGTTTGATGATTCAACGATTGCGAAGAATGTTTCGCTTTCAGAAACGAAAGCACGGTACGTAACAAAATTTGGACTTGCACCATATTTTCGCAAAAAAGTGTTCCAAGATATTGGTAAGTCGTTTTTTACTTTATATTTTGACGAAACAACGACCCGGCAATCTAAAAAGCAGCTGGATATTCACATTTCGTATTGGTCTGAAAAATTTGAAAAAATTGTTACATCGTATTGTGAATCAGAATTCGTTGGGCATTTAGACGCTGCGAAAATTTTTGAAATCGTCACAAGTTTTATCGATAACAATAATTTAAGCATTGATAAATGTTTGCAATGTTCTTTAGATGGCCCAAATGTAAATTTGTCATTTTTGAAAAAAATGAATTGTCATTTAGATTCCTTGAACCATAGTAATTTGATTGATATAGGAACCTGTCCTTTACATATTTTGAATAATGCCATGAAAAAAGGATTAAGTAAGTTAGATTGTGATGTAGAAAGTTTGATTGTGGATGTTTTTCTTTTTTTGAGAATGTCTGCTGCCAGGAAAGAAGATTTTCATAATATTCAAGTTGATGTTTTATTTGGTAAAGAGGCTGACCATGAAATTTTAAAACACGTGAGTAGTAGGTGGCTATCCTTAGCACCTGCTTGTGATAGATTTATTGAGCAGTATCCAGCACTAAAAGAATACTTCTTAGAATTTCTTGTTAAGAACAATGATGTTTCTAAACTAGGTGAAAGATACCGTAATATCTGTACATTTTTGAAAGACCCTATGACTCTTGTGTATTTACACTTTACAAGCTTCTTTGCATCATGTTTTCTGCCTTATTCAATATTATTACAAAAAAGCACACCTTTAATCCACATATTGTATTCCAAATTAAATGAACTTGTAAGAAATATTATGTTTAAGTTTATGAAGCAGGATATTGTAAAGGAGAAAGAAGGTTTGTCCTTAAAGAATGTTGATTGCCGTAATTCAAAGTCTTGGCTTACACCACGAAGTAGTATTTATGTAGGTTCAGGGGCTTTAAATTTGCTTGATGGTGACTTTGATAAACCTGAACACAAGCAGTTTTTTCTTAGTGTGAGAAGTTGTTATATGCAAACTTGTGAATTCTTGCAAAATAAGTTGCCTATTTCAAATATTATATTGAGAGACCTGCAATGCATTCACCCAGCATTATACAATGATGCATTCTCAAAAGTTGCAGTAAATCGTCTTTCACAGCACTTAATCAAAATAACAAAGACTAACTACATTTGTGATGCAATCAACACTGAATGGTGTATGTATGCTTGTGAGAAGTTTCCTAATACGTATGGTGATGATCAAGATATTTGCAAATATTGGAGTGACATCTCAAAAATTAAAGATGCTGCTGGTATACAGAAATATCCAAACCTTAGTGCTTTTGCAAAATCTTGCTTGACTTTGTCTCATGGTAATGCTGTTCCTGAACGTGGATTTTCCATCAACAACACAATCGTTACATCAAGTAAAGCTTCAATTTCAGAATTAGGTATTCGTTCTCTAAGGTTGTGTAAAGACTATATTTACAGATTTAAAAGAGTTAAAGACATACCACTCACAAAAGATCTTATTGAGAGTGTTCAGAAATCTCATAGTGCATATGCTGCTTATTTGGAAGACCTTAAACAAGAAGCTAACTTGCAGATTCAAATGAAACGTAATTTAGAAGAAGAAAAGCAAGAGAATGCTAAAAAACAGAAAAAAAGCGATGAAATGAATAAAAAGTTAGCTGAGCTAACTGACACTGCAAATCGTTTAATTGAAGAAGAAAATGCTGCCCATTGTTTGCTAGGAGAGGCCAGTGAAAGACTAAAGATAGCCATTTCGAAAAGTGACATGAAGGACATAAAAGTTGCACAAATGATGGTTGATGCTGCAAGGGACAGTATAACAACTGTATCTAAAAAACTTACTACTGTTCGAAATGATATGTCTGTTCTTAAATGATTATTGAAGTATTAAACTTATTGAGAGAGAAAGATAGTTTTTCTTTTTTAAATTGTGCATTGTTTTTCTATTTATCAAGATATACAGGTATAAATTTGAAGGTTAATTTTAGTTGCCTCGATTTTATTTTTCATTTTGGTAAGTATTTATACTTTTTACATCGAGTAAGTATTACAAATTTTAATTTTTAAAAGATTCCAATTTTTATTCGCTTATTTGTAATCATTCTGTAAATATATCTAATAAGTTGCTCAAAATAAGTGTCTACATATTTGAAGTTATTTTTAATAAAAAATTTCCGACATCAGCAATAGTCATTAGTGACTGTATATGTAAAAAAAGTCCTTAAATTGTCCTTAAATTTTGAGAAAATTTTGTCCTTAAATTTTATTTTTTGGACTTCCAGCCCTGAGTTAGACAAACATACAAAATATCAATATTTGGTTAATTCTGAGACCCACTTGACTACTTCATGATGACAAAAATTGTCTAAAATTTCAAGTATGTAGTTTATTTAGGTAAGATTAAAATGAATACATGAATTCACTTTTAACCTTTAATTAATCCAAGAATCACTCAAAGGATGCTGTTCAGTCATGTTGATTAAATTGTGGTTTTAAAAATTTGGTGATTTATTATTTTTAATATTTTTTAATTCAAAAAGGTTACTCTCTGAAAATTCTATTAAAATGCACTTTTTATTCCAATAGGAGGAGGAAGATAACTTGAATGCTGTTGGATATGATGATGTTGGAGGTTGTAGAAAACAACTAGCACAAATTAAAGAAATGGTTGAATTACCTCTTCGGCATCCCAGTTTGTTCCGTGCTATTGGTGTTAAAGTAAGAAAGCTTTTGTTTTATTGTTAGTTTTGATAAATATTTATACTACTATTAATCTGATTTTGTGAAAAATCCCTTATGCATACTACAAATAGATTAACGCCTCTGAAAGTATTAGTTGCTATATTTTTTTTTTCTTTGTAATGTAGCCCCCAAGAGGTATTTTGCTTTATGGACCTCCAGGAACAGGAAAAACTTTGATTGCAAGAGCTGTAGCAAATGAAACTGGAGCCTTTTTCTTTTTAATCAATGGTTTGTATATTACAATTCCTAATATTTTCTTTTTTCCAAGCTAAGGTTTCTCTTGTATCATAATATTTCTAAATTTTAAGAATCTTTAACCCCCCCCCCCCCCCCAAATAACATTTAGATTAGATATTGCATGGTTTTTATGTCTATACCTCACAAGAATCTTGAAAGCTTTTAAGTTTACTAAATGTTTAAAAAATGCTGGAATTTTTCTCAAGAAATGTTTGAGAACCTCGATGGTTGTGCAGGGTTCGCACTAGACCGCGGGATTGCGCGATTCCCGCAATGCCACATTAAATCCCACTCAAAAAAATAAGTCGCGGGAAAAGCCCACATGCTGGGTTGTTCAATTTTGATGTAGCAGCAAAATATTTAATGGGATAAGGAATCAAAGATATCATTAAATTGTATTGTTATCAAAATCATTTGTGTATTACATTGTTGATTTTGATATTTATAATCTGTTGAGCTCATTCTAGGCGGGGTCAGTGGGGTGCCACGCCCCAATGCACTTTTTAAAAAAAAAATCGTTAGCTCCCGGATGATGAAAAACTAGACACACTCTTTTGCCCGCATGTTTTTTTTTTTTAATCTCTAAGAAAGCTTCTTTGACCCTTTTATTTGTTCAACTGTTTTTTGTTTGCTCACACATAATGCGCTAATGATTCATGATAAATGAAAGGGATGAATTTGCACAACTTTTATGGTAATAGAACTCCAACGCCCTTTTTCCTTCTCTGGGAAGATGGGAAGCGCTCGGGAGGCCCAGTCGGGGTAGTAGAGTAACCGACCATGATGAGAAGGGGGTATGGAAATCAACTGTGTAAAAATTCATTCATCTATATTTTTTTTATTAATGGACCGATTTTTTTGAAATTTTGGGGATCACTTTGAAAAACAAAAATTGATTCAGAGTCTAAATTTTAAAAAGACATCTTAATTTGTTCAAAAGTTAGAAATTTACTGTCAAAACATAATTAAGATAGAATCGATGTTCTTATCTCCTTTCTATTGCCAGTTAAATAAGTGACCAGCTGATTGCTAATATCAACAGAATAGCTATTATGGCTGCATGATAATCCTGAAAAAAAAATTTAGCTATTGTTGTCCATTAAAAAAAAAAGTAATAAATAACTGGAATTTGTAGTGGAATATACATTGAATAACTGGGATAGATATTTATACCATTATATGGTTCTTTTGAACAGAAGTGTTATTAATATTTTCAAGTATTAAATATAATATTTAAATTGTTTGGACTATTGAATTAATTCTTACAGAGACAAGTGGATGATGAAAAATTGAATGAATTATTTTTATAGGTGTAATAACTTAAAAACTGAAAATTTTTTTAAAAATTAAAATTTAGGTTTAAAACAACTTAACTTTATTAAGTGTTTCTTAATTAAACTTTTATTGATGATTCTTTACAAAGTGATCAGATAAATCTCTTATTAAAATCTCCTTCTTATGCAAAATGTTTACTTAATTAAGCATTTTCTTGTCTGTTAGGTAAGTTTGGGGGATTATTTTTGCTATAAAAAGAAGCCTTAAAAATCTTTAAAGAAATATTCTTATTAATTAATTATTTATAATTTATTTTAATAAGTTAATTAACAAAGTTACTTAAAAGTAATTTAACCATTTACATAACTTAGCTTTATCAACTTAATTAATTTTATCTAATTTTTAATAAAGACTAGTAATTAATTTATTAATAAAGATTACTAATGAATTATTATTAATTTATAAATCAATAAAGCATTGTTTTACTGAATTCTTTATAGTTTTTTTCCCGAAGTAGAAGTGCTTATAATCAGGATATGTAATGCTCTTTTTAAGAAACACATTGCTCTTTCAAAATAATGATGCCCTTTTTTAAAACCTTTGCACCCAGCCATTTTTCCTACCTAGAATGAGCTCTAATCTTAGACATTGTATTTTTGTAATGACATTATTTTTGCTTGTAAAATGTGAAAAAAAATTTTTTTTTGAAACAAACAAAATTCTCGTTCTCACTTAGATTTTTAAAAATCTCACTTAATTTTGGAGCCAGAGTGGGAGAATCTCACCCAATTTTTTTCCCTAGTGTAAACCCTGGGTTGTGTAAAGAATTCATAAATATTTTCAATGTTCCCAAATTTTATTAATTGTTTCTGTTAAAATTTATCCTTATTAGATACATTGGGAAAAAAATGTATTGTTATGTGTTAAGATTTCTCCATAATGTCAGATTTGCTCTTCAAAACTTGCAGGAACCTCCCAAAAATAAATATTGGGAGTTTTTTTTTTTGTTCATGTTTGTATAGTGATCATCTTAATATCAGGGGTCTCCAAACTTCATCCCGAGGGTCAGATGTGGCCTGCCCAAGGCATATGATCCATGGAGACCTTTTTGTTTTTGGAAAAAAATGACAAAATTTATATGTATCCTGCCAAGATCAGCTACTGCTTACTGGATGTTCCATTATTTACGAATTTAAAATAAAGGCATGCAGTAGTGTGTTAGTGTTTTCACACCAATCACTGCATTAATAAAAAACCTTACTCGCTGCTTACATTTTTACTTTTGTTCACATTTATTGAAAAGATATAACAAAATTGTCTG
>JAWZYV010003341.1:0-12950 GCA_038373885.1 Cheiracanthium punctorium | reverse complement strand
CTTTCGTATCAAACGAACTATACGATCTCTAACCCAGTAAGCTAGGAAATGCATTACCTGAGGCATTTACTGCATTATTGTCATAGTATTTCACAGTCGTATTATCTGCATTTAAAAACTATAGCTATAACAAAATAACATTTTGAGAAGTTTCAAAAAGATGGCAGTATCTTTGTCATACAGATGCTTTCCTTTGCAGTACAAATAAAACATGAAGAAACTATTTTTTACAAATGAAAAATATTCTAACTTATTGTATTTATCTATTTTCAGGTGAACATTATAAGGAAAATTGTTGTGAGCATTGGCAAGAAACTTCGACTGTAATAAATATTTTCTCTTTTGAACTATATAAATAAGTAAATTTACTTATTTTAAATACTTGACGAAGCGAAAAAATTTAAAGGACAAATTTTTTCTTGAAGCAGCATGCTACAATGTTTCCCGATCAAAATACATATCTGTGATATTTTGAATATTTATTTCTAAATTGAAAAGTAATAAAATTTTTAACATTGTATATTAAAGGATCTATTAGAATCGTTTTGTGCCAATTTACAGTAAAAATATTGATACTATTTATTTATATTTAATACAAATATTTAATAAAAACTCATATACTTAAACTGATATGCTTTTAGGAAGAGTATATTTATGATAAACGCATTGAATATATCGACGAAAGTGCTTAATACCCATACTGTAATTCAGAAGTTATATCTACAAGAAGTATAATATTTAGACATGTTTCAAGTTATGAAAAGGTAAATATTTATTCCGATGACTTCATGATCAAGTTTAGCTGTTTAATATTAAAGAATTAATCATTATAACAAAAAGGAAACAATATATTTCTACTTAAATTAAAAAAATACTGAGCATTCGTTCAAAATGAAAGATAGTACAGCCAATATGAAAAACACCACTGAGGACGATTACGTGTCGAAGAATTTTTTTATGGCTCAGCCAAATGATGGAAAATTTTGCTACTGACGAAAATGTCATGTGCGATCCTTCAAACAATATGTCTTGCTCTCCGAAAAACTTCAGCTCTATGGGGCCAAATCTTACTATTCTCAATGACACTTCTTTCGAGTTCGACATGGACTCAATGGGACCTCGGCAAGATCCTTACGCCATTCCGATGACTGTTGTTTATCTCATCATTCTGGTAACTGGTGTTGTGGGAAACGTGTGCACCTGTATTGTGATAGCTCGAAATAGGTACATGCACACTGCTACGAACTATTACCTATTCAGCCTCGCAGTCAGTGACTTGATGTTACTCGTTCTCGGGCTCCCGCAAGATCTCCATCATTTGTGGTCGCGGTTTCCGTACGTATTTGGCGAAGTGTTCTGTATTCTGCGAGGATGGAGCTCTGAGACTTCCACAAACGCATCGATACTCACCATTACAGCTTTCACCGTTGAACGGTACCTAGCTATATGTCACCCCATTCGAGCCCATACCATGTCAAGACTTTCCAGGGCCATCAAATTCATAATTGTAATATGGATACTTGCTGCGTTATCAGCGATCACGATGGGGTACCAACTCGGCATCGTTTACGAGCTTGACGATGCTGGAAACGAGATTCTGGAGACAGCCACTTGCAACGTGAAGAGGCCGCTGGATCATGCATTCGAATGGTCCACTTTCTTGTTCTTCTTTTTCCCGGCTACCATCTTGTGTATCCTCTATGCCTTGATCGGGTTTCAGCTGAGACGCTCCACAGATATAGGAAGAAAGCACGATGGACATTCACATAAGAACACTGCTAACGGAACAACAAAATGCCATGGGAAGTCATTGAATGAGCATGGCAGATCGGCAGTTCGGAAAAGCTCATCAGCTTCTAGAAAAGATGTCATTAAAATGCTGGGTAAGTAGTATTTCATAAAACGTTTTTAACATAGATGATCTTATCTTCAATAAGCTTACTAAATATCTTACTAAATATATTGTTTATCTAAAAATGAAATGAAAACACTTAATAGAAGTCTGCATTATAAACCAAATTGGCAACTTTTTAAAACTTTTTGAAATTTCATATTCATTTTCATTGTTGGAGAATTCGTTAAATACATCAAAATTACTGACTATGCATTTAACAGTTTTTAAACCTAAATATTTTGCACTTCAGTTTTCTTTATTACATACGTGTAAACTAATTACTTAATTACTTTACGTATAGATGTTTTTAAATTAAAGTTTAGAATGAATAATACATGCATTTTTATGAAACTATTATTAAATCAGCGCATTTCCGTTTCTATAGAGAATTGCAGTAAAGTTTACGAAACCTTTCTGTATTACTCTTTATAATTTTACGGGCACATAATCAGTATTATTCTGTGTGCATAAAATGCATACATATTTTAAACTAACGTTTTCTGGAGTATGATAAAAAGATATTCACATTTTGTTATTTAGTTATCAGAAGTTTTCTTTTCTTTTATGATACTTTCTCTTCTGTGTACTTTTTATATATTTTTTATACTGAGTTTGATACGCGTGGGCTGTATTTCTCCTGCATTACATACTAGATAATCTGCTTAACATTTCTCTATGCTTCGTTATAATTAGTTTTATGCTAGAAATTTGTACTACAAGATAGCAGTATTTGACAATTTTATTTTAAAGTTAGATAATGAAAAATTGAGAAGAATGAGAAATTTGCTCTTACTAGAGTTTATAAAAAATGCACACAGACTGGGTTTGAAGAAGAGCTCTGAATTTTTCAGAATACGACCTAAGAAGTTTCCGTAAAATTAATATGTCTCTGTACATATTAAAATTAATGCATAAATAATATCAAAATTCATTAATGTGAAAATTTAAGAAAATCATTAATGCTAAAGTACAGAAAAGAATTTTATTGATAATGATCCTCTTGAGTGTTTTCATAAATGCATCTATAAAATTATTCAGAAGCATTAAGTATCTGTCCTTTGAAAAACTGGAATAGGAGGCACGATAATTATATAAATAAAACTTAATCAGTCACTAATGAAGTTCATTTTTAATTTAACTAATTTGTGACATATTTTTGCGACTTTCTTAAATTTTTGCTAATACCAGCAATAACAGATAAAGTTCTGATGAAAATGCCGTCCCAAAAAAGGGACACTAGGCATAAATGGGTTAAACTGAGCTTCTGTTAAATTGTACCTGCATAAACTTAACAGTTGTTCGCGATGAAGTTACTAGAAGATAAGCAGTTTAAACGTTTATTCATATTTAACTTTTACTTTTACGTTTACAAATGCGATAACGCTCAACAAATACTGATCATAAACGAAACTTGATTTATTATTTTCTGCTATGCTTTCTTCAATAACATCGTAAATGAACCATAATTTTCTAATGGGTTTTAATAATCTTAAAGAGGTCAGGTAAAATATCGAAATTTCATTAGGATCATTTTCATATTTGTTATTTAAACTATTCTTCTTTGAAGAGCTGTGTGGAAGGATGAACATGTTTAGAGATAATTCAATAAATTTGAGATAATCAGCGATAAAGATAATAGACTGCCCTTTTTTTATATATTCTATATAAAACATCTTCTTCTACTCAAAACTTCTTCAATAAGAATTGGAAGAATCAGTGAGCATCCAATATTTAATGCTGTCTTTTACATGTCCTTCAACCGGAAATCTTCATTAAAAAGTGTCTTTTAACATTTTCTTTCACTCAGTTCTTCATTTATTATTGTTATTTATTCACGATTATGTGTCTTGAAACCTCTCAGGTCATAACTCATCTGTAAATTTAAATTTTCTTTTTCATTATTAAAAAAAAATGCATACTCATTTCATAAGAGTAAACAGTATGCAGTTTATTCCATCGATCATTTTTGCAAATGTTTTTGTTTCGCAGGAAAGACAGAAGATACAAGCAAGGCTGATCTCAAACATTGTTTTTGTTAAATACAGCACAACGAAATCAGCTACTGATCTTTTTTCATAATTAGTGTTTAATCATTAACTTCTAAGCTGAATAGTTATATTACATGTATTTATAACATTTTGCTTCAAAAGAATTTTAATAGATATAGAGATTCTTAGTGGTTTTTTAATTTAGTTTCGCTGATATTTTAAACTGTACGAGAAATTCACTCGATCTGTCTTTAGAATTAATTCATTCTTAATTAGGATACTTTACACCTAAAATAAGGGTATTTTTTTATTTCACGCAAGTGAGCTATAGTCATATACAGGGTATCCGAAAAGTTCTTGACATATTTCAAAACTTCACAGAAAAACAACAAATTGTTGTATGAATATGCGGTTCGCAGAATAATGCTTCGCAGAATCAAGAATTTATTTTTTCTTCTCCTAACAAATTACTTCCAAAGTGTGTTCACAGATGGCGCTGCATCTCCAGTTGTCAGCAGTGAAAGCCAATAGGGATTTTTCGTGATACTGACGGTGCGGAAATATTCATTCTAGCTAAGGCGACTGCAACTGAGAGAGCACATTGCATAGGTTGTTATTTCGTATCAAAATCCTTTTCTACATTTCAGAGAAAGTTTCATTGCCTGCTTAAGAAAAACCCGCCGAGTCGAAACAGCATTTTGTCTTTTCATGAAAACTTTTTAGAGAATGGAAGCGTTTTAGATAGGCAAAGAAGTGGTCGACTGCGAAGATCGGATAACACTGTATATGGCATTTGGGAAGCTTACAGTGACGGTACAGCGCCACCTATGGGTACAGCGCCACCTATGGATCCGCCAATTTGGAAGTAATTTTTTTTATACGATGTCAAAATTTCGTGACCCTGTGAAGTATTATTATGCTAACGTTGCTTTTCTTTGAATTTTTTAAATGTGTCAAGGACTTTTCGGACACCCTGTAGATTTGAAATAGAAGGGAAGTAGTTTGACCGAACTATTTGCACTGTTACTTAATGCTAATTTATTAATCCATCTTAATTTTGATCTTTATCAGTTTACTCTGTATATTTTCCAGTCATGATTGGCAATTTGTAACATGTACCTTCGGGATTTATTTAGCACAAACTTTGTTTATGCTTTCTCATAAACATTAACTTCTTAATGATGTTATGAATTCAGATATATTCACACACTTTCAAAATATACTTTCGACTACAGATAACAGTGAAATTCAGTAACAAACGCAATAACCAATCACTACCATTTAAAAACTATTTTTACCCATCGTTTGGCCTACTATTCCTAGTTAAAATATGGCCTGGACGGCTAGTAGAAGAACCATTTCCCAAAAGGGATTTTAAATTTATAATCTAATAACTTACGACTGTTTTGTAAATATTCGTCATTTGAGTTTCAAATTTCCAACCGCAGCATCATCTTTAAGCTCCGACTGTGCCAATCACCAACTCACCAGATTAAATCTCAGTTTTTTTTATTGTCTCCCGGGCACATCACCCAAGGGGCGCCAAATTAAATATATAAAACCTTACAGATTACATTTAGGCAAATATGAGGGGGCGCAAAGTTTTCAGTTTCCCCTAGTTCTGAAAACCCTGGCAATACGCCTCTGGTACCAGTAAAGAGTAATTGCGCTCCCTTTTTGGGTTTGACTGGTGAAGCAAGAGACCCGAAATAGCAAGATTTAAATAGTTGAGCTATGTCGTTTGCTTGAGGCGAAATCTGTTAGAAAGTAATGTCATAACTACGATTTTTGATTCCAGCTAAAAGACGAATAATGAAATGATGTTTGTGGAAAAAATTGTGCTTCGCTACCGATTCTGGTACACTGTAAGAATTACTTGCAATTTTACCACACAATAATGCTGTAAAATAATACAGAACTGTGTGTTGTAAATCCACTCAAAAATGACGTAATGACATTGATAAGCCAATCACGAAGGAGCTATGGCAATGATTGTATGGCAACCGGCACAGTCTACTTCAAAACGTGTTGGCGTTACGTTTATCTCCACGTTGTGCTGTAAAATAGTATAGCACTGTGTGTTATAAATTCATAGCACAACATGTGAATAAACGTAATGCCAACATCACAACGTGTTGTAAATCCACAGCACAACATGTGGATAAACGTAACGCCAACATCACAACCTGTTGGCGTTACGTTTACCCACACGTTATGCTGTAATCATTTTTTTCAGGGTACGAGAGAAAAAATTTTGTGTTGCAGCCCGATGCAAACGAAAAACATAAAAATAATTTGTCAAAAGTATCTAACTCTTTCTGTGGTCAAGGTACTATTTTATGACCCCGATTGCAAAAATACATTAGTAATTTGTGCCAGAACCACAAGAACAAGAAAAATTTTAGCCTTACCAATCGCCTATAAAACAGATTTTTGAACGGTGTTTGCAGCGCATGGTATCAAAAACCTTTTTGTTAGTATTAAAACTGATAAAGGCAGAGCCTGATTATGACCAACAGGGGCCCCGGGCATTGATGAATTTGGGGGCCCCTATCTGTGAAATTTGTTTTATTTTTCATAAAATTTTGATATAAAAATGAATATTTCAGAACGACATTTGATATTGGGGGCCCTTTCGAGCCGGGGGCCCTGGGCAAAGTCCCGATTTGCCCATGCGATAATAAGGCTCTGGATAAAGGATGTTAATGGAAAAAAAATAGCACAATCTTTAGTTTGTGATACAATCCAGCCTTAACTGGCGTTGTTCAATGGCGTCATTCACGTTTTGGATTCCAGTTGATCTCGAGTTGGTGAAAAAGCACCACAAAGTAAGAAAACGATAAGTAATTTTTTTTTCGGAAAAAATTCTGATATTTCTGAAGGAACAAAACTAAACTTGACCCTTGCTAATGCTCTATAAATGAAAAGTTTTCTCATAAACAGTTCAAATTACTAATGCTAGACTGAAAATATTACATTTTATTGCATTCTGATTAAGTGATCACTTTAAGTGTGCTATCTTCGGAAATTATGTATTTTGTATTCTTTAAACATGTCTGGCATTTACATAGTTAAGATATGTGGTTTATTTTTCATAAAAAACAAGACCTAATTTTGCACTCTCTGAAAGAAAGTTCATTTTGGAAACTCTGTTTTTAATTAACGTCCAACGATTACGTTTAGTATTTAAAAAAATATTAATATGAATGGAAAAACATGGAAAATTATTCCACTCCAAATATTCTCTGCAGACCTCTCATTTTTAATTGAATTAGAGTTTATTATTCAATTTATGTCGTGAAACTCATAGTATTTAGAGATAAGCTTAAGTTTTATGGCGGAAAAAATTGTTTTCATATTGAGAGAAGCAATATCAAACACTTCTCCAAACTATAGAAAATAAAGATATTATAGATATATAAGTGTATATTTCAATATATTTTCATCGCCGAAAAAAAAAAAATGTATCATATGGAAGATTTTGTAAAAGAATAATCTGTGAAAAAATATTTCTTTGTGAATTTTATTTATTTATTTATTTATTTTTTTTTTTTTGTAAAAAGCGTTATGAACATTTTACTGTTTCGCCAGATGCTATATAATTTCATTTCCAAGAGCATTTTTGTGATTTTGCAGACAGAAGTATTGATTGCTTTTTCAAAATTGTTAATAAGACATACGAAAATTTATTACTTTCTACTAAGGCATAAAAGAAGTATCGTAATAGGCAAAAATTTTAGCATTCAGATTTTAATGGAAATATCCAATTGCACAATTTCTGAATCCATTTTGACAAGCTCCGGCATGGCTGTATGTACGAATCTCACATAACTGGAAAATTGTTAGCAGCAAAATATTAAAATTTTGTCCTTGGGACTGCTTTATAATCTAGCTAAGTGCCTTTCTTTTTTGATTTCAATCAACTGGGTAGTTTATTTACAGGGTTACCCAAATCACTTTCAACACATTAATGTGTATTGGCAGTCATTTAAACTGCATTCCGGAGTCCTTCATCTATTTCAAAGAGCACAAAATAACTATAGTCAAGTTATTTTATGTAAGATTCTTGAATCAATAGTTGTAAAAATATTTTATGCATTCAATAAGTAGGTGAAACGCATTACTACTAACATTTATAGCACCTATGTTTAGAGTTTTTGAGTATAATAATATTTAATTCCATTTCTTCCCGATGCTGTTATCTTATCGCCCACTCTCAAGCATTTTTCTTTTCTAATCTTGAATACTCCATACGTGTTTCATCTGCAATCTTGAATACTTTAGACGTTCTTTAACCTACGAATTTATAAAACCGAGCTGGTAATATGTGTGCATGTAGTTCATCCCAAACTGTTTTACATGGTCATTAACAAGTCATTAAGCCGCTCTGATGGTGTAGTGGCTAAAGAAACATTCTATCATGCCTTGGGTCTGGGTTAGAATCCCTGCTTGGGCATGAATGTTAACTTGTTTGTCCTCTCATAGGGGGCTAACGCTGGTCACCCATTGGGTACTGCCATAATAAAATGGTCAGTTATTCGGGCCTTAGTAGTGGCGAATACCTGATGAGCAAGTGTCCGCCCTTTGAAAAGAAAAAGTAATTAAAAATGTGCCCATGAAAAGATAAAAACGAAATAATGGATTATAACACAGTTAGCGATTCCATGACATAAATTCGAATGGAGAAGTTAGACACGAAAGAAGATTTTTTGTTTTCGTTCACTAATCATGCAAAATCTTTCTAGAAGAAATAGGCTGCAGTATGATGCAATAAAGGATAAATTTGTTACAGGCAGAAGACAGTAAACTCACAAGAGTATGCCTTTGTAGTGCAAAGCGAGTGTGTACTTAACCTTCTTCACCGAAACAGTTTCATTTCTTGACAAACGGTTTATAACTGCACGAAAATCTTATCATATTCACGTATAAAGAAACTTGTGATAGCTTATTTAAATATTATCATTGATATTGAATGTATAACTGATAATTAGAATTACTTACTAATTCAAAAGCAATTGATGATGGTCACGTTCGCCCCTGCACCCCCACCACCACACAACACCCTAAGCTACGCCTATGGCTGTTGGGTGAGTACATCATGAAAAATGCCCAAAATAAACTGAAATTAATCGTAAACTTATTTACATGAAAATTCAGTGAACCTTCTTCTCTTAGAGCTATAAGGTGGACTTCATATAATTATTAGCTGGAAATTCATTTGAAGTATTTTATCATCACTGCAGCTATTTATGTAGTATAGAGTTTTTATTATTATAATATTATTTTGTATTTATGTGCTAATTTTTTTATACAGCCCTTTAATGTCTGAAAAATTACCCTAATAGAAATAAAAGCTTTAGGAGGACAGTTCACCCATTCGAGGCATGAGATCACTAAAAAGTGCTCTGTCTTCAAAAATCTTTGACTAAAAACCTATTATAGATATTAAAATGATTTTTACAGAGTGATTGTACTCGATACTATTTTGTATAATAATAATAAAAAAATACAGTTTATTTACTACTTAAAAGCACAAAATATAACACAAAATTTCACATCTTGAAAATTACTATAATTAACGCAGGATAACAACAAAAGTTTTCAACAAATTTCACGTCAAACTAAAGAAAATACTCAATGACACGAGCTACAATCATTAAGATATTTAAAATTGCAAGAACAGTATTTAACTTTTAATAGGAAAAAGTTAAAATTCTTGCATTTTTGTGATTTTTTTGTTTATAGAAATTTGTCTGTCTATTTTATATTTATAATTATGGTTTATTTTATGCATATCAATATTATGAAAGCGTCCTGAAAACTTTAAGGTATTATGTTGACGCGTTCCAAAGATATGTTGAGCGAAATGTTAAAATTTGCTGTTTTGAGAAATAAGAATTTAAAGATAAAATTTGGAATTTGTTTCCGTTATATCTCATGAAATGTTTTTGCTATATCTCATGAAATAAATGTCGTATGATTGAAATGCTGGTGTTAAATTGTCCACTATTAAATAAACTGTAATTTAGGATTGAAAAACAAAAATCGATTTTGGCCGTACTTCACTGAACTGTCCCCTTAAAAAAGGGAATTACAAAGGGCATTCCATAAAAACTGAGAGTAAAAACATAAAAAATCAAGAAATATATTTACATCAAAAAATACATCATTCTTTTTTCAAAATACCTTCCGTCAGATGATATGCAACGGTCCCATCGTTCAACCCACTTTTCAAAACAAGTAGAGAAGCCCTTTTCTGGAAGCTGCTTCAAAGAATCCTCCACTGCTGAAATAACTTCAGAATATGTGTTAAATTTTCTGCCACGCAGCTTCTCCTTCAAAGTCGGAAACAGCCAGAAATCGCATGGTGCGAGATCGGGACTGTAAGGGGGATGTGGCTTGATTTTAATATTGCATTTACTAAGATATTGCTGAACAGAAGTAGCGACATGCGGGCGAGCATTATCGTGATATAATGTCCAATTCCCTACCAGTTCATCTCCATTTCTGTAGGGCAAATAAAACATTTCTTGTAACAAGCACGGAACTAGGAAAATAAAATCAGTTAACAGTTTGAAAAAATCGCCTGCGCTTCTATTTTTTAGTTTCGTGTTGTTGCCACTACATAAAAAACTAACTCTCAGTTTTTATGGAATGCCCTTTGTACAATAAGTAATTCCGCACCCCATAGTGAAATCTTTAATATGAGTCTTCACAAAAAAAACTGCTAATTATTTGCATGCTAACCTCAACAGGCAGCCGAATCCATAATTAATAAAATAGTTCGGTTTCGCGATGACTTATTTTCGAACATTACAGAGTGGGTAGATTTGCATACTGGTAGAGCTACAGAAAAAAAGACAAACGTTAGTTACAGACACTTTTTCCTTTTGTCGGAAAATGTTCATTGAGATAATTTGGGAAAATAGGCCATAGGAATCTTCTGCCTCTACCTATAAATAACTATGTGCTAACAATTCATTCAAGAAAATGTAATTAACATAACAACATTGCAGCGGCTGCAAACAAATTCCGTGTTTACTGGAAATAAATTAAATTACTGCGAGGTGCTTAGGTGTCGGTAGCATTTATTTTCTTTACACAAAGAAATTAATTAAAATATGTGAGGACATAATGCGGGCTATAGAATTACAAATAATCTAATCTAAGACTATTGTTAAGACGTTTGAGCAGTCGGAATAATTGGTTATGAAAATCACTTCTTTGAATAATCGACGATTGTTTGCGTAGTCGTATTCCAATCGTATCTTCCGGTTTCCAAGACCTGTTCAAAGCAGAAAATTTTGCGGTAGTATGTACATACGAAAACACTGCTGTAATCGCTAATTAAATGCAACTTATTTTGAAGAGTATGTTCCGTTAATACTAAATATTATTTACATTGGTTGAAATATGTCTCATTAGTTTCATTTTCCTGGAAGACTGGCGTATGTCATGCTTAAAGAAACTATAGGCATAGTTTGAAGTAAATGAAGTTGAATATTTCCACAAAACATAAAATTTGTCATTAATTGCTTTTAAATATTTTTCTACACAAGTTGAAATCTTATCAAATTCGTAATTAACGTTCTCAAAGCTTTAGGCAGGCATCGGCAGTGCTTAATTTTTCCACCATCATTGGCATTTTCAGTAATGAATAAAAAGAATGTTGCAGGGAGCTCCGCACAGTTTACGGGTTTCAAGCTTAAAAGTTCAGTGTATATGGAACGTTATACTAACTAGTGCAGTTGTTAGGACGGAACACACATTTTACTGGTCTAGAAATTCGACAAACAATCTTCACTGCACAGTTCACAGAAATTAATAAACGGTTTATAACAATCAGCTAATCACAGAAGCTTCCTGAATTGCTGCATTTTACATGCAATAAAATCTTTCCACAGGCTAAAAGTCACTGGAAAATCTCGAGGAAAACTCTTAGCTGCGCCTCAGTATACAACAATGAATAATTCCCAAACAGCATTCAAAAATAAGCTTCTCAATACAATCAAGGAGATCGCTCATAATAACTCGCACAGTACAGAGCCTCATGGCGACTAAAGCAGTGTTTCACTCTAAACGATAAAATGAATACACGGATCAAATAAAAAGAACACAATTGGAATTGACTACAATGGAAGAACAGCGCTGAGGAAGTATCTGAACTAGAACAAGAAACTGTAAGCCAGTTTGAATACAGTTTCTTTAAAACTTCCTGACGTTAAACGGGAAATCACCCCTAGCATCTTTAGAGGTTTGTCAGTTCACCACGTTGGCAAAAGCGCTTATTTTAGAACTTTCAAAATTTGGCATTGACCCTTTCAGAAATGAATGAATAATTTTTCTAAATAATAATTAATAATTAGTAATTAATAACTTTTAATAATTAATAATTTATAATTTTTATTTGAATTGAATAATTATTCTTTTCATAATGGATATTAACTTTTATAATTAAAAAAATATATATGAATTTGAAATTTCTGAGAACAGTTGGACGCGCACAAACTAGGTCATCAATCCTGAATGAGAGTATAGTTAATTTTTGTGTCCTCAGTATTGTTTGTTCGTTTGTTGTAGCAAAGCTATGCATGAGCTATCTGTCCCGGTTGGGTGTGCCTTGGTCGGAAGACTTTTTAAGGGTTCTAACGCATATTCACCCTCAGTATTGGATGGTTAATATGAAAGGCGTAGTGCATATGTACAACCTAAGTATGCATAATAATTATCTATTACGATACAAAACGACGTTAAACGTTAAGCTAAACGACGACGGCTCGTTTATTTTTCTTCGTGTGTCAGAAATTTAATCTATACGTACAAGCAATTGCTGGTTAATAAAAGTTTTGGTAAGCACGCTTGATTTAAGCCTGGTGTGTCCAATAAACCATTCACTGATGCCATTTTAAGCTTGATTATCAATAATGCATTAGATGTAAAATTGGCTTAAGTAATAAACATTTTACATGGCATGAAGAAAAGTAATGCATCGGCAAACTTGCACAGGTGTTGAAAATTTACTCTCTTCTAAATAATATTTTAATGACAATTTACAGTATCAATATCAA
>JAWZYV010003340.1:0-14148 GCA_038373885.1 Cheiracanthium punctorium | reverse complement strand
TGACTCCGATGCCGATGAAGAAGAACTTCATTTTATTTCCGAGGAGGATGGGATCACGTCCTCGTGGAGAAATCTGAAAAAAGAGAAGAGAGTTCAGTCAGCGTGGTAAAACACAAAATTTTCTCTTACTGCATCAGCATCATTCATAAATACACAGTTTTGAATGCGTAGTAACGGTTCGAATATAGCGAGCCGCAGGATACAGGAAACATAATCTTTGGTCCTTTGAAGTTCTTTATAACGGGGATAGTATGGTGTAATGGTGATTTACCGTATTCCTTTCGAGTTGTTTTGTAAACCTAATGAGTAACTCACAAAACCAAAACAAAAAATTTTGTTTACACTTGAATACTCTTGGGTGCATTATTGGGTGGTTCACTGTAATCATAATATGCAAGTGAAGAGGCGGTATTATCTTGATGAGGGAGTATTTAATAACACCGTTTAACAGACATCACGAAGCGGAACTGTTAGAACACGAATACACTACATCATTAGAAGGAAAGCAATTACCGTTTTGGTTAGCGCCATCTGTATTTTGCTTTTGGAGACAAATATTTTACACCTCCACTCTTAATAAGGTATGAATTGAGATTTCACTACCAATGCCTCCCCGGTAAAAACAAGTATGATAATCCGATGATAATACAGTCGCGTGTCGTTTTAGAAAAGTCCGTTACAGTGAAAATCTCGCTATAGCGAAGACTCTGGTAGTCGACAAATCAAATTAAAATTTGGAGATAGAATATCGGTCTAGAGAAATTTCGTCAGAGCAAAATGGATCCCTTGGATTTTTTTAAAACGAGATTCGACTGTATTGAAGAATTAGATGCTTTGTACAGAATTGTACATGTTTGTGTGCGTGCAAGTATGTTCCCAATCACGCCAAATAAAATGATGTACGCATGCAGGAAAATAGCTGAAGCTCCTCCCCAACGGATTCTGGAATGTTTACTCCTATGATACAAAATTCTTCATTTAGATATGAGAATGGCAGCAACTTCTCATTTACATAATATAATCGAATATTTCTGATATGTTAGAGCAGGAGTTTCCAACTGGCGATCCACAAAGCCGTCTAAGAAAAGAATTTGCAGAATCCAATTGCTCATGGGATCTATCTTGCTTATGAGAAAAAAAAAGTATGTTTGAAAATCCATATCAGTTTTAAATGCTGCTGTGCTTGAATCGAAAGCGCCAAGGTATCACGGCAGGGACTCCAAAGACTTTAAAAATGACTGAAAATATTTTAATATGTATTTCGATAAAACCTATCTGAAATTTGGCATCAGAAAAGATAAGGAAAAAAAAACACTTTTAAATATGCCTCAATATGCCCTATCAGAGTTTTAGCTATGGTCATAAACACCACTGGCAAGATTTGAATTCTGAGCCCCTAAACTTCTTAATTACTATTATGTCGGAAAGGTCTGCAAAATGCGTCCTTTTGAGGTTAGCGCCCCTGACAGCAGACCCTAGCTACAGCGCTGTGCCCAGGCTCTGATTACCGCACAGGCCAACTAGGCCAAGGACTAGAGCCACCGAGTTTTAGAAGGCCCCAAAATTATTAAAAAAGCTTACGTTCTATTTCTAAAAGAAAGGAGTTATGCTAAATTTTCAACAGTAATATAAAGAGATACAGAGATGCACTTAAAAAATGCATGCCGCTGAGAAAAAAGGGTTTGTTAAGGGTTGTCAGGAATAAAGCAAACGCCATGTAAAGATCCCAAGAATCCCACCATGAAGTATTCATGGACGTGACGTCATTCTGAAGCATAACTTCTACGTTAAAAGCAAAACATTTGTGAACTTAAAGTTAAAACTTTGTTTTTTTAAAACTTTTTGTAAAGTCAAACTTTTAATTGAAATCACTATTCGAAGACATTTTTTGGCACAAAAACGTGGCGATCCATTATCAAAAATTGCAAAACTTTGTGCGACTTTCAACATTTTATCCCCCCCCCGCATTATCTGGCAAACACATTTGAAAAATGCATCGGCGTGACATGTCATGTCGACGCTAAAAAAACCTGCTCGATTTTAATAGCACAACACTGCTAAAAATTACTTTTGGCCAAATGTTTTGCATTTGGCAAAAAGGTAAGTTCTTAAAAGCCGTAGCCAGTACACAGTCGATTTGCTTTGGGGAATCATGACTAAATCTTCTTTTTTTTCCTCTATGTATGTTTTTTCGCGGCCCCCAGTGGTCTTCATTCGGGCTGTGGGTTCTGCCAACACCTCCAAAATATAGAAGGCCTGAGTACCAACGCTTTTACGTCATCATTAGGTCTTTTAAGAGAACGTCATCACAGTTTCACTTTCACAAAGTACAATGGGCATTCAAAAAGTAAGTTTCACTTGTTCCTTAACGGATGGCAACATTGCGAAACAAGACCGAAGCTTGCGCAGACGATAGTTCAGTTCTATGGCTTCCAACCGTAGCGATTTCATTCGGATAGTGACAACCATTGGTGCGTAGTACGCGAAGGAAATGGCGCGTAAACTGGAAGCTTACTCCAACGTTGAAGTACGCGAGACAGTACGTTTTTTGTGGGCAAAAGGCTTCAAGCAAAGGCATTGTCTTGCTTTGTCATGCAAGAGGACAATGTCAAGGCATTGTCCTCTTGCATGGGAGATTTTCAGACTACAATGTCAAGGCATCGTCCTCTTACATGACAATGCAAGGCACGCTCAACACAGGATTTGGTTCGCAGGTTTGGATAGGAGGTCTGGCAGCATCCAGCGTACAGTCCTGACCTGGCGCCCTGCGACTTCCACGTGTTCGGGAAATTCAAAGAGCATTTGGGTGGAAGACAACTTTCCAATGATGGCCAGGTTCAGACAGCCGTTCTAAGATGGCATCGGGACCCAGGAGCGATATTCTATCGTCAAGGCATCGAACGATGGGTTGAACGTTCCGAAAAATGTCTGCAACGACTGGGAGATTATGTAGAGAAATAGTGTGCTGTGTGTGTGCCCTATTGTATCGTAGCGCACTCCTCAATAAATTGTTTTTTGACCTACATTGTTCTAGTGTAACTTACTTTTTGAATGCCCCTTGTAAAACTGTTTAAAATTTCTGGTGAATAATACAAATTTTAGGAACTATCTTAAGTTAAAGATAAAATTTAAAATACCTTTCTGATAAGAAACAATGTATTATGATCTATTTTTATGTCATATTATATAATGAGTGATCGTTAAAATTTCCTATGGGTCGTAAAATTCAATTTTCTATCTTAAATTATTAAAATGTTTTATACGGGGGTCCATTCACCACACACTTTGAATAGTTTTACTTTGAGAAAATAAATGTGTGATGACGTCATTTCAGTGGACCTAGCGACGACGTAAAAGTTTCTGTTCTCAGGCATTGTATATCTAGGAGGTGGTGGTACTCCCCTCTGCACGGCCCCCTTCGAATCAGTGTCAGTACCCTTCACTCCACATGTTTCCCCCCCCCTCATCGATGGGAGTATCGATATTTGTCTTCCTCCCCCATCGCCGCCGCCAATCGATACGCGCTGTCCGATTTCATCCCGCTAATTGCATCCAATGTAGAGAGTGTAGCGCCGGAATTTCGCTCGCCAGAGGTCAAAGTTTGTGTCCACCTCTCTCTTCGGACGTCCCGAATTAGGAGAGGAGAAACACAAACAGCACGCACACCCCCTCGCACTCCGCACGCACAGACGCGCTTTCGATCCGCGGAAGTTTCGTTCTGCGGATGCGGACTTGCGCGCAGACCCGTGACTACTTAGGGAGAGAGCGGAAGAGTGGCCGCGGTTTTCCAAGAGTGCACTGCACCCCTTCCACACCCTGCACCCAACCCCCCGCCCCTTTCTCGGGTCAGGCCATGCGGCGGAGAGAAAACCTCCGGATAACAAACACCAGGGTGCAAAGTGAACGTTTTCTGCAGTGTAGAAGAGGGGTGGGGGGGGGTGGACGGGGCTTTCAAATTTAAAAACTCTGCGAACGCCAGGCGTGTGTCGGAAGCAGGGGGAGGTCTGCCCTCCCCCCAACTTTGCCTCAAAATCTAGTCATTTTTTAAGCGTTTGTTGCTAAAATTTCAAACTTCGCTTTTCTGCTCTTGAATTGAATAAGTATCAAAAAGTGCCTCCGTCCTTAACAAAAAAAAAAAAAGAAAGAAAGAAAAGAAAATCTAAAATTCTTCCAGATTTTATTCACGCACTCGGCTGGAAGAATTTCAGATTTTTAAAAAAATCTATTGAATCCATTCTGCCATACAGAGGAAAATGATAACTGTATACGTGCTCCTATAGACTCCTGTTCGCATCCTTTTATTGCTGAAAATGACATCCATTGTTGTTTGGCCCCTAGTGGTGAAATGTTTTGGATGAGTTTGTCTTGGAAAATCTAAAGTATCCATTTCAGTTAATAAATTGGATCCTGGATCGGAATTGAATTCTATGTTAAAATCTCTTATTGAAACAATCTTACAATCCTCCTCCTTCGGCAACGTTTCGAATAGAGCGTCTCATTTATCTTCATAAGAAATTCGAGGACGAGCGTATGGAACTGCAAATCTCCCTTTATCTTGAATAGACGCAATGACCCTTTGAACACACTGATCTGGCTCGTGTAAGCACGGTAAAGTGTTTCATATTCTTTTATAAACGTTTTCCTCTATAAAAATCATAACTCCAGATGGCTTTCTGTTTTGGAACCCGCTGTCTATCCGTTCGACCCAAGTGAATCCTGGTATTCGAAATCATTGAAGGATAGTCCTTGTTTCCGTGAGCCATAATCGAATCACTCTGCAGAAAACAGGGATCCAACGGTAAAGTGACCACGGCGCGCCACGTAGACAAAAATCCCGTGCTGGAAAGAAATAGCACCCAAGTGCTAATAAATAAAAGTAAAATGTCAGGTCGCGCTTTGCGCGTATGCGCGAAGCTCCCCACCCCCTCTGTGAAGAGGGGGCAAGGGAGACGGGCCTCCACTTATCAAAGCTCCAACATTCCAATGCATCTTTTTGAAAAATTCTTCGCAATTAAATTGAAACTCAACATTTGAAACACATTTTCCTTAATCATTCTAAAACTGCGCGAGAGTATTTGGCCACAAAATTTGGCACAAATTCCGAATAGTGGACAAATATTCATTACAACCCTACAGAACAATACTTACAGATAAGATGACTGGCAAGGTTGCATGAAGTAGAGATGAGTTCGGGCTCATTTTTTGAAGCCCGAGCCCGAAGACTTTTAATCCGAGCCCGTCCGAGCCCGAGCAATATTATTAAAGTTGGAGCCGAGCCCGAAATTTCAGCTAAAGACAAATAAAATGAACTTCTTTATTAATAGGATACAATAAATTTTGGAGCTTCACACACCTTCTAGTCCCCCGTGCCGCTATTTTTTGAAATAAGTACGTCTATTTATCCCATGAATCACTTTTTAAAATCTGTTTCAAGGAGTTTGTTCAACAAAGGAGAAATTTTTCACGAGCCCGAGCCCGCCGAGCCGAACGCAATCGTGGAATTACAGAGCCCGAGCCCGAGTCGGGCCCGGGCCTCGGGCTCGGGCTCGGGCTTTCGGGCTCGGGCTGAGCCCGTCTCATCTCTAGCATGAAGGGCAATGCACTTGGATCGACCGCTCCAGGGTCTGGCACAAAGGCGCCCAGAAAGATTTTTTAAAAAGTTTATACATAAAATTTCGAATGGTATTTTGAAGAACTTATCCAACATTTTGCATCAGCAAATTGCAGAAAAAAAGCCTTTTAAATACTGTTGTGTATGTCCTATTTTCTCTCTATTCTAAAAAATAAGGTAAAGGCCCCTGTCAAAGCTTGCTGGGACTATCTCCTCCTTAACCGTGGGGATTTGAGTTTCGACTAAAGTGTCCACAGAATCTAAAAATTCCGAGGAACCCGATAAACTAGCTTAAATTTCGAAAATCGAATTATTTTAGCCAGTTCATCAGGCATAAAATAAATCGATTAATAATTATTTTATTATATTTTATTAAGATATCAAAAAAACATAATAATTGATTAATAAAATCATAATTGTTCATAAACTATTTTATAATATTTTTAAGATATTAATAAAAAACTGAAAAAATAAACAGAATGGTTGCCAGATTTGGGATAAAATCATTCATTCCTTTACAACAAAGCCATTCCAAGTATGTAGAATCGCGTGAAGTTCACAAGCATGAAGTAGAATGACACCCATTTTTTACGCCAAATTAAAAAGTATATGAAATAAATAACTCAAAATGTGTTATACAAAGTTGACAATTTCAAATAGTAAGTTCGCTTAGACAACAGGAGTTTAGATTGAGCAAATATTCGCTTTTCCAAAACAGAATAACTCATTGTTACGGATCTTAAAAGCGCCATCTTGGCATTAGGAATGATCTGGCAAAATGGTATCTTTCCATGCAGGGTGAATCTGATCTTCAAGTTTCAGAATGTTAGAACCCAGTATCTTGAAAATGAAAAATAATTAAAATGCAGATTATTTTAAAGCCGGTTCGGTCCAGCTGGAGTATTGGCTACCAGTAGACATATTTGGTGGCGTTCACTATGCCATTATAGCAGTTATGGTATAGCGGGCTCATAGGGTCCATGAAACGAATACTTCAGGAAGTGCTGCTCAAAAACAGAAAACTGGCCAAAAATGTCCAGTAAACTTTTAAGAGGATACCTTCATTTAGCGTTCGAGATGTGAAATTTTTTTTTTGTTTCGTTGTTGTTGTTGTTGTTGAAGAAGAAGAAATTATAGGGAGGAAAAAAAAATCTGAAACGCTTTCTTTTTTTAAATATGCAGTAAAATATATTAAAAGCATATCCTAATCCACCGTCGCGTCGGCCCTAATTGCCTTTTTGCTTCATTACGATGGGAAAGGCATCCTTGTCCATGCGTGAGCCTTATTTGTCTTCCTTACTTCATTCAGCACAAAAGCTCCTGATTATGTACGGATCGTCCCTATTTGTCTTCCTTATTATACTTTCCGTTGGAAAGTGTATCATAATCCACGTATATTGTCATCCTTGTTCCATTACGTTAGGAAGTGTTATGATAATCGGTGTGTCGTCTCTCTTTGTCTTCCTTGTTATATACAAGGTGTGTCTATTAAATTCCAGGACTAGGGCTAATACAATGGAATGAATGATAAAAAACAGATATACGTTTAATAGTCCTCAAAATAATCGCCTCCGACACTCACACACTTTTGTGCACAGCGGTACACATTCTGGAAACATGCTTCGTAGTCCTCATAAGATAGGCTTCGAAGTTGAGCGGTTACGTTTTCCTTTATGCCCTCTACGTCCTGAAATCGATGCCGTTTCAGAGCAGTCTTAAGTTTGGGGACCAAGTAAAAGTCGGGAGGTGACCAATCAGGAGAATACGGAGGATGATTAACCTCTACAATGCCATGTTTTGTCAAACAGCGCTTCCCATGGAGAGCACAGCCGGGCCTCGCGTTGACATGCATCAGGAACCAGCTGCCTTTATCCATATTCGGTCGCACACGGTGTCCTCGCTTAACCCTTTAAGGCGCAGTGATCCCGCTCTGGGAACACCCAACTCTAACGTTTTGACTGTTGCCAGTCACGAAGAATGGATTGGATTTCTATAAAAATAGTTGCGGGTGACATAGCTCCACCAGAATTCTTTACTTTTTAGCACGTCATTTCCTGTAAAAGAATGGTCACGATTATTTTTAGCAGCACTGACATTTGCTGAAAAATGGAAGAACGCGAGAACAGCTGGATAGATTGCCCAATGCTGGAAAAAGGGCAGCCGTTGCCATCGCTCGACTTAACTACCAGCAAGATGGCGGACGATCGAAACGTTCATCGCGTGCCACACATCTAGAGACCCTTTTTTGTGCTGGCTGTGCGCGAGCACAGCCAGCTGTCGTCAAAAAAAGGGTCTCTAGATGTGTGGCACGCGATGAACGTTTCAATCGTCCGCCCTCTTGCTGGTAGTTAAGTCGAGCGATGGCAACGGCTGCCCTTTTTTCAGCATTGGGAAAGGGTTGCGCCTCAAGGGGTTAACTCGTCCGTAAGGATCTTTCGTCGGTCTGCGGTCACCAAAACCGCGGACTTTTGCGACCTCATTTTCGGGTCGTTTTGGGATGGGTCGCCCACTGCGCTGGTCTTCTGTGCTTTCCCTGCCATCGCGAAAGCATGCCTACTGTTGCAGAATACGCTGCTTGTTTCCTGCGTTCGTCCTTCTAAAATCCAGTGGGCAGGGCCTGATTACTGAAAAGGCTCGGGAAGCTTGAGCTTCCCCTCAGAATTTGAAGGGGGCCCTGAAAATGACCGAAAGGCTGCGATAAAAATTCAAATTTTTGTTTTTAAATTATCTTTTAAGTTATTGTAAACATTTTAATGTAGAGAAGGGGTGCTTTTCAGAAGTCTTGATACGTCATGTCGCAACATTTCTAAATGAGTTGTTTGCGATGTCTTTGTCTGGGACATCTGCTGCAGTTGAGATTTTTTTTCTATTATGGGGAATATTGGGCCGGCAGAAAAGGGGTAGACTTTTAATGTGTAATGTTAAACATCTTCTAAATGTCAAAATGAATTCTCAACTTCTGTGTTCTGATTATGATGTCATAAACAAACAAAGAATTCCTGAAAAAAAGCCACGTCTAATGAAAAATAAAACTAAATTAATAAAGTTTAATTAAATAAATGTTTTTAGTTATTTCTTAATGTTTAAAGTAATTTCAAAAATACTGTAAAATCTCGTTAGAATGAATTAAACTATTATGAAGATGAATGAATAAAATATTTTTGTCAAATGAAAATTTCAAATGAATGAATAAAATGCTTTTATCAAAGAAAATCATTAGAACTCATTAAATCAATGAAATTTCTTTTTTATGAATAAAATATTTTTATGAAAGAAAATCATTAAAACTTTACTTTTCCCAAACAAAAAGGGGATGGGGGGGGCCCGAAATGAAAACTCATGCCTTCCCCATCACTTGACCGAGCCCAGTTAATCGCGGCCCTGCCAGTGGGTGTAGAAAGCGCTAGTAAAAAGTCCCCTGGTCAGGATGGAACACAAAACTTTATGGCTTCTGGAACTTCGTAGAACCATCCGCTGTACACAATTCACAAGCACAATGTAACAGTCACGTGCTTTTAGCAGTCCGCTTAGATCGGAAGCTCTCACAAATGCTATAATTCTCACGCAAAATAGAACACTTCCACAGGCAAAAATTCAGTGGAAATATTCGAGGGATAACACGAACCATCCCTCAAGAATACCATTCGAAAGTACGAGGAGGGGACATTGCAGCATCACCCTATGCAATTTTCAGTAAATCGTGGGCTTCACTGGGCGTTTTCCCAATTTTGAACAAAACTTGATATTCCTCTTGGCTCCATCACGACCGTGACACGTGCTTCATGAATTTACTTCTTTCAAACCGGAAGTGCTACGCAATCACTGCGCATTTGTTTCACCTTCTACCCTCGTTGGTTACAGGGGCGTAGAGCCAGGGGGAAGGATATCGGGATATATCCCCACCCCCCCCCCCCCCCCCCCCGAAATTTTTGGATTAGTAATAAAATTCCGTCTATTATACACATATAAGTTCATATCCCCCCCGAAATTTTTTTCCGGCGCATATCCTTACCCCACACCCGAAAATTTTTCCTGGCTACGCGCCTGATTGGTTACGCTATCCAATCCGCATGATGACGCGTTCCTAGACATTTTCATTGAGCAACTACACGTACAGTCCTGGAATTGAATAGACATACTTTGCACATGACGTCGGAAAGTGTACCGTCAACCTCGAGTGTGCGTATCTGCTCCTTAAAACACTTCTTCGGTACGGAAATCTATCTTAAAATCGCCCACCAAAACTGTTTGAGCATCTTCTTCTCAGGCGTAGAATAATGACCTTTCACCTTTATTTAAACCAATAGAGGCACCTTTATGAACGCACATTCATATTCCCGCCGAGTTTCAAAAAGGGTTTGGCAATTTCTCCACTTATAGAATCGCCAGGCTGGGTTCGTGTTTGGGGATTTTGTTTTTTTTTGGCAAACTGGGTGATCCATCACTGAAAATGGCTTGGCCTTGGCGAGTGGCTCCGCCGGTTTCCCCGCCATACCGGTACCCCGGCGGTATCTGGCAGTCCTTCGGACATTTGTTTAAAAACGTTTCGTATCCACTGTTCACGTACTGTTTGGAAAGCGATTCGCCGTAGACAAGAAAACGAGATTTGAAATTAATATAAAAATCAAGGCAAGTCATGCCACACGCATCCATCCTACAATACTTTCCAACACGAGTGTCCCTTTTTTTGGCGCCCAATTTATAGGATTGGATGATTTGCGAGCAAGGCAAAGCTGTACAGGACTCTCTGACTAGAATGGATGCCACGGCGGAGAACTCTGTAAAGAGTTTTAACGCGTATTCGTCTTACATTAAGGAGAAAATCTGTAGAAAACCACCCGAAACTCAATACTCTCGCGCGCCGCATTTAGCTTTGTAGTGATGGAGATATTCATCGCCTGACTTGGCAAGATTTTGGGCACCCAAGCTCTGTGTCACTATTCATGTTATTTTCGTTCTTTAACCCTTTGAGGCGCAACCCTTTCCCAATGCTGGAAAAAGGGCAGCCGTTGCCATCGCTCGACTTAACTACCAGCAAGATCAAAAAAGGGTCTCTAGATCTGTGGCACGCGATGAACGTTTCGATCGTCTGCCATCTTGCTGGTAGTTAAGTCGAGCGATGGCCACGGCTGCCCTTTTTCCAGCATTGGGCAATCTATCCAGCTGTTCTCGCGTTCTTCCATTTTTCAGCAGATGCCAGTGCTGTTCAAAAGAATCGTGACCATTCTTTTACGGGAAGTGACGTGCTAAAAAGTAAAGGATTCTCGTGGAGCTATGTCACCCGCAACTACTTTCATAGAAATCCAATCTATTCTTCGTGACGGGCAACAGTCAAAACGTCAGAGTTGTGTGTTCCCAGAGCGGGATCACTGCGTTTTAAAGGGTTAAACGAAGAGTACGCTGCTATAAATATGTATATCTATACTATAAACTCGGCTGTTCAATCCTCGTCAGGGGGAGACCCCCCCCCGAAGCCCCCTCATTTTTTAGTTGCATGACTGCCCTATTAAAACGATATTCATGGACTATGTCATTGGATCGCTCCTCTTTCGAGTATTTCGCCTGGTCACCCTATGTTGAAATTTTTATTATTGTAATCTATTGATAGAAAAATACATGGGATGCCTATTCTACAGCTTACGAAAGAGTGCCACAATAGATGAAAGCTCTTATGAACCAATAGTATATACGTAAAATTACGTCGCATACTTTTATGCCGCTTTTATAGGTCGCTTTTTTGGGACACATTTTTCGGACAAGGGGATGTTTGTTTGTGTTTTAAGGCAAACCTGCACGCCTAGGATGAGGGGTGCCTTGGTAGGAGGACTTTCTAAGGGGTTCTAACGCGTATTCACGCCGGACAAGGCGATGAGAGATAAAATGACATAGTGATTCATATTCATTGCAGTCTGCACTGAATGGATGAATGCCTAAACTGCCATACACCTAAATGTACTGGAATTTTTTATTTATTTTGTTCTCATGTAAAAGAAGTATAAATCCTACAGAGGACCTTTTCACCTATGCATGTACAGTTAAGTGAGGGGGGGGGGACGCTCACTTGCTCTTTATTGGTCGACTTGCTATATTCGTCGTACAGCAAAGTTATTTATACCATTCGTATGCAAATAACGTATACTTTAATCTCCTATTTATTGAATTTGCACAAGGGGCCGTCTTCCTATTGGATTCTGCGTCAACTTAGTTTTTTTTTTTTTTTTTTTTTCCAATAGCAACACTCTATTTTGACTTCATTCAACGAAAGAAAACCTTCAAATGACCCTAAATGTAATTTTCCACCAACGTTCTACCATAACTTCCGAAGATATATTGCGGAGTCTTTTTTGCGCGATTTTAAGGGGTTTTCTGAAAATTGAAAAACGGTATAGGTAGGTTCCGAATTTTTCGCCTTTCAGTTATTTCGCTAGAGTTAAATAAACATTATTTACGAAGAAAATGCTTCTAGTCTTAAAGTTTTCGTACAGAGAATATCACGTATAGAAATGAGAATATTGAGTCAGTGGTTCAAATGACGTGTGACTCTGTAACTTCCTTGGTCCGTATACATGATTTGGAAAAAAAAAAAAAGTACAAAACAACTGCTCCTAATTTTGAAAAACTTTTTCATTTTGAAATTGTTATTCAGCATTTGAAGGTTCTCTTAGAGAGTTGAAATGTTGCCAGGAGTGAGAGGCTGCTCTTCTGACTGACTATAAGCATGAATGTTACACAGCTATACGGTCGATCTCGAAGAATGATTTCATGATTGAAAACTTATTTGTGTGAATTTCATGTGAAAAACGCAATTACTTTTATGCCCACCCAATATCATCACTGTGTTGGTTATTTCACTTTCTTCATCTTATAGTGTGCAAAGTTTGTATTTTTGTAATTTTGTAAATTTGTAAAATTTAGACGAAAAAATATGATTTTGAATGTTTGTTGAAAGTATCGGGAAGTCAGAAGACCTGATGCTTCACATATTGGAAAAGGTGAAATTCATGTTTAAGTATTTCGCGTCCTATTCTGATGATCTCTAGTATTTTGATAGCTAATTCTAATTAAAATGAACTCTTTATTTTTCTAATATTATTAACTTTATTTGGAAAATTCAATATGTAATTAATATTTCAACGAATTTTTTTTTCTCTTCAGAATGCTCACATAATTAATAAATAATAATTATTATTTAGTATCAAAGGAAAAAATAGTAGTTTTACATACTATACTAACTAGTTTTAACAATAATTCTTTTACTCTTCATGCATAGATAAAATTTATTGTAATTATTGAATTTTAATTTTTAAGACCAATATTTTTTCCAAATCTTAGGTTTTCTCACTTTTATTTTGTATTCCTTTAAATACCAGATTTGAAATTTTGTTCAATACTTTTCAAATAGAAATTTGATTAATTAATTTAAATTTATGCATGCAGTATCATTTGTATTAGACATTTAAAGGTCGGAGATGGCATCTAAACCAAGATGTTGTGCCCACCCGAGCAGAGTTGATAAGATACTGAAGATGGTAGATAACTGAAGTATAAACGTCCAGGTTTCTGGTCTTCCGGACTGCTGATTATCTAAAAATTCGAATTTTTGGACGGTTTTTCTCACGATGTAACGTAAATAAGCTTCAGAAGCACTAAGAAAGTCATCCGAGAAAGGCATCACCTCCCTTCCATAGGCTATACGAAATACTCCTCGTGTAGGTTTATCATAACACAATACAATACAACCTTTTCAGAAATAGTTATATGCTTTTAGTGTATTTTAGAGATAACTGAAATTAAATTAATAACATAATGTATATCTTAAATTTACAAAACACACAAAAAGCAGACATCAATATTATATTAATTAATTACTTGGTGAAAGACAGCTTTCAGTATAAAAATTTATCGAAAATATGGCTGCCTTTTAAAGGCTCTAATTTATGGGAATCATTAACACCTAGTTTTCTTTTTTTCTTAATCATTCTAAAATTAGAATAATATGTGCTACTAAAAAAGTACCTTAAATAAATACAGTAGAATTTTTCAAATTCAAAATCGATTGGACCTTACCGATTCTGCATAACACAAATTTCCAGATTATAAAAATCCTGCAGTATTATGAAAAAATCGTTACAATCAGGTAAAGTTTTAAAAAAAGATTTACTTTTTTTTATAGAAAAATGTATTAAAAATAAAACACATTTACTGAAAAATTGCTCATTAGGAAGATGCTATTCTTTTAAACATTTTTAATAAAATCTAAAACATATTCGTTCGAGTACTGATTTATTGTTATTTTAGGGTCTAATTTCGTCTTGATATCGAAATTCCGTAATAAATTAAATAATTAAACTTCTTTTTTTTCAGGGGAGGGGGGGTTGAGAATAATTCTATTTTATTCATATTACAAAACTTTTTCAAAATAAATAATTTTTTGGGCAAATTCTTAAACTGGTAGTTCATTTAAACGTTCTTTAAAAAAATGAATTTATCAACGAATAAAAAAACAAATAAACATAGTGTGAAGTTAGTTTTCTAAA
>JAWZYV010003339.1:0-13638 GCA_038373885.1 Cheiracanthium punctorium | reverse complement strand
TAATGCAATGCATCATGTACATTGCATTAAATATGAAGTACAGTGACTTAGCAGTGAAAGCAGGATCTTACGAGCTAGATGGCTCACAAAACTATCTTTTAAGGTGATGCTTTTCAAATAGACGAGAATTTCAAAAAGGAACAAAACTTGATGTATTGTATGCACATGAGCCGGTATACAATTTATTAGTATTCAGAGTAATAGTTATGAATCCAAAAACCTCTTCGTAGAAAAAATTCTCTCAATTTAACTCTTTTTTTGACTAATTGTATGCTTTTCCATCGAGTTTCATTATTTTTAACTCCTTGTAATTTTTAAAATTAAGCTCTCCAAAGAAAGAATTAACAGAGTATGATAAATGACTTACAGCCTTGACTGTTTACTTTAAATTATAGTAAGCATTTTTATTGAAGCTTTAAAAAAAAAAAAAGACAATGAAAGTTGTTGATATAGGGATAAGATAACTAATTAATTTTAATAATTTTTTTTTCTTCTGGTAACAATAAATCATTCTTAATTTAGAAAGCATTATATGATTTGGAACTGATTAAGTACTTTTCAGCATTTTCCAGACAAATTTCAAAATTTTTATTCAAATGGTTTTTCTGTCGGTCCTTGCTTGTTCACACTGACATGCATATTTATATTTTGCCACAAAATTTAAATCTCTATTGTAACTTATTATGTATTATACATGTTTACATTTTGTGAATGCTACAATAATGTGATTAAATGCATTGTATTACGTTGTAACGAAAGTTTTCCGCCACTCCGAGTATTGCCTGCACAAGCAGTTCGCGTTGGTGTCTTTGCCAATATTTTGTAAACCAATTTTTGTTATTTGAAAGAAAAGACTTGTTTTAGAGCACTGTGTTGTGAAATCCGTAAAACAATATCGTTATGATTAAGTATAAGGTGTCTGAAATGGAACTACCACGCTACCAGATTGATCTATCATTTACTCTCAGTTCTGTCGCAAAAAGTCAGCTACAGAATGACACTGAATCATGTGTACAGCTTAAGGTACTACTGTTGTATCATATGACACTGTGAAGATTTGGTACCGAAAGTTCAAAAACGAGGACTAGGACATTAAAGAAGCAGAGCGCTCTGACCAGACTACTGATGCTGATGAGGCCCGCCTACGAGAATTTGTGGAAGAGGATAAAATATTCATCCACGAGAGCTAGCTAAAAGAGTTAGACTTTAGTGCCATGTCTATTAGTCACGCTAAGCATCGCATAAACTTGACATATAAGGTCAATAGCTGGGTACCGCGTGAGCTGACTCAAGCAAATCTGGCGGAAAACTTTCGTTACAACCTGATATTATGTACATTGTTGTAAATTGGGATATAAGTAGATGGTGAACTAATATTTTTAAAGCAATTGCTTGCTTTTCTGTTTACTAAAGTATTCATATAAATTTTATTACCTTAAAGACAGAAAAGCTTTTCCTTTGGCTTTATTAAATGTTCGTTTTTTAAACTTTTACGGGTAAACTTTTACATTGTAAAGTTTATGAAATAATTACTTACGTTCATAGTAGGTTTTTGCGTTGACAAATTCTGATTTTTTTTTTTTTTTTTTACTACATGTTTTATTGTTATACATTCAAAATTCATCTTCTTCAATAAATATATATTTAACAGGAATAGGAACTTTGCAAGCAAATAAATAAATAAAATAACATATTTTCAATAATTAAATTATCTTTTCGATGATAAAATATGCTATTTATTCAGAACAGTAAAAATATATCTGAAAATCTACTCAATAACAAAAAATAATTTAGTGATCTGAAATTTTGAGAATTATCTCCACCACAGAAGATGGAGAACATTTTGAAAAACAAATACCAAACTACGTAGCGTGGTCGACTTCTCAGCGTGGATGAAAATTTGTCAGTCTGCCCCATCATTAATGCGCGGCATAAGTTAGTCTTTGACTGATTTATTGACATTTGTATACGTTTGGGGATATCGTCATAAAACTTTCTACTAAAATGGGAAGAATTATTGTTAGTTTTAAAGTATATATATATTCATGAGATGGGGCCTACGCACAGGGAATTTTGAGAAGCACTCTCAAAGTCATATGTTTCCAAGTGGGACAGGATGTGTATCTTTGGAAATCTAATTTTATTATACAAATACTTTACATAAGCGTTTTCTGCTGTTCAGTAAAGTTACTCTACTATTTTATAAAATTTTACTGCATTGAAGATTTTTTTATGCATTATAACAAAAATAAAGCATGGGAAATTTAAGTTCTTACAGTCTGATTGATTTTATTTAATAATGACAGCAGTATAGATGTACAGATTATTTTAAAAATGATGAAAAAGTGTTAGTCAAAAAATATAATTATGAAATCTTAGGTTATCTGTGACCTAGACAGAGAAATAAATACAATATAATCTGTATTCCATTTGTATCAGATATTGTTTAGTTCACAACATAAGTAAAACACTAAACTAAGTGTGTTGAATATATAGAAATGAATGAAAGTCATCGTTACTTATTTTGGACATGTCTGCGTAATGAATAAAAGTATCACAAAAAAAGATAGCGGAAAAAAATTCCCCCCTCATTACTGAATTCAAATGTAAGCAGCAGTAGTTTTCGAATAACAGACGAACTTCTTAATCAGGATAATTAAAAACATTTTTCCTCCTCAGATCAACATGCGCAAGATTTCTTCTTCCTTTCTTCTACAGAAAACATATTTTATTTTCTCATTTGTTTTACAGTTGGACGGAAAAAAAATCATGTTTAAAGATATTCTGTGCTGTTCGAAATAACCATTTTTTCATACCCCTGTTGGTAATCACAAGTACAGAGCAAAACAGCAAATACAGAGAGTCTTCATAGGTACAACTGCCGGACCTTAGCAAAGGTTCAGCCTCATTTCAGTGTTTGAACCCATGTCAAATTAGGTACAGGGAATATATCTTATACTGATATTGCTAAGCATACAATGCAATAGTATGTAAATTATATATCATGATACGTCTTCGATATATAAATTTTATTATTATTATTGTTATTATTATTATCTATAATTATTATTATTATTATTATCGTTAACGTAGTGATACTTTACTGCAACTACGACCATTTTCAGAGCACCATACCAGGTAACTTATAGAATATATTCTTGACTATTAGACTTATGTATAATTCTTTATCAAATTATTTTTGAAAGTTGTGTTTTTCGATTTTGGTTTCTATCCCTCGATAATCAAACTGATCATTCGAAACATTGTACTTTTTTATTATATTTGTGGCATTAAATTGTAGAGTATTTTTTTAACTTTAGATAATTTAAGTGTAAATTAAATAGCACCTCATCAATGTAGCATTTTGCATCGTAGCATGGTATTTCATCGTTTGTTTTCTTCATACTATCTGAAGCATTAGAGTTCAGCTGTGATTCCTAAATTTATTACTTTGAATAAATAATTATGTGTTTTACTCAAAAACAAACAATCATCTCACTGTTTGTACATATTTCATTTTCTTAGTGCATTCAACTAGAATTTACCTTATAAAACACAGCTCCTATAATACGTTTATTGCATTGCAATCGTTCTATAAGTTACATTATAATATTTTTTAAACTTTCATACAATGAATAAATGGTTTTTAAAGGAGAAAGCTTTGAGCATCTAGCATAATAAATATTGTGTGTGGACTTTGCAGTGATCTGTAACTAATTCAATCTTATTTTTTCATTTTACAACGGGACAGCTCCCGCAAGTTTTAACTATTTGCTTATGCTTTTGGAAATTTTCTCTGCCGGAGTAAGTTGCAGTAATCATATTCAGCAGCTGAAATTTAATTTCCTAACTTTATTGGGCTTAAACGGCATTTCGGCTGCAGATTTCACGAGATTTAAATGCAATCTCCTTTTGTTCTTACGAAAGATGCCTTTGGACTTCACAGGACATAAGCAAAGGAATACGCCATACAAAAAAGTTTATTTTTTCCCTTCGAATTTACAAAATCAAATTCAAATATATATATTTTTTTTTCAATTTCATTTATCGTCTGTCACATAATCCATTTACTGATCTGGCTTTTGCCGAAAAAGATTTCCTCGGTTTTGAAAATATTAACGATGAAAATATTTTATCGGATTAAATAATCTTAATCTTGAACGGATGGCTGCGACATTGATTGTGCATTTGGTGCAGCAGATAGATTGCAGTTCAAAAATACTTAACTCATCATCGATTTTTCATTGAAGTATTGCAGCTAATTAAGAATCCCCGGGGCCGTTGTCAGTTATAATCTTCGTAAAAACTCGAAAAAGATATGTGAAACAAAGATATTTTGACTACTCCTTTAAAGCTAATTTAAAATGTATTAAAAGAAGTTTTTGAAAAGTGTATTCTTTTTAAAGCAAGTTGAATATTATTTTAGACACAATATATGAGGCATTAATTTTTTTTTCTAAATAAGAGATATTTTATATACATATTAAACTTTTTTCTACTGTTAGAGATTCATTTTAAGCCGATTTTTTAATTTATTTAATTTATGTTTTAAATAAAAAAAAAACTTTATACCTTAAGATTATTGAGAAATGCATTTTGCATGTCTTCCTATTTTTATTCCAGAAAAAATTATATTTATGCATCGGTTATTTAATTAAAAATAATATTGAAGAATTAAGAAAAATATAGGAATTTTAACTAATTTTTAAGCATATATGGCTCTCACAATTCGGATAAAAAGCCTTAATTTAAATAATAATATAACGAATGTTTAAAAAAACTCAAACTGAATAATCTTTTCTGTTTTTTTTTTCAATTTAAAAACTGGATATGTTTATTTATAATAATAATTTTAATAAACCAAAAAATAATAAAAATACTCTATCATAATTTATATAAAGAAGCAAAATATCATTGTTTTCAGATAAATTACAAGTAGTATAAATTACAAGTGACCGTCGAAATCATAAATATCTCGAATAACCCTTAAAATCCCCATGAATAACACAGAAATATCCCAAATAACACTATCTCCATACAGCAATCAGTTTAGCAGTGACGTTGTGATGATGTTACATTTTGTCACGTCTGTCACATCTCACAAATGCGATGTAAATGCACGCTTTTTACAACGTCCCTTCGTGTCAGACATATGGCGTTGCAGTGACGTCGCAATATAATTGATAATTAGTCACAACGTAACGTCCCTGGATGACAAAACAAGTGTTTCACAGGGACGTTGCAGATACATCAACTATGGTCACCATGTGACGTCACAAAATCCCTCACAGACAGCCATCTGTCCGTCGCTAAAACCTCTCTGCGACGAACATTGTCACAAAGATATTGTTGTTGGATAACGGTCAATTATCTAAGCCGAGGGGGTGTGGGGGGCTGAGGGGTCCTAACCCGTTTTAGGCTGAGACAAAGTCAACATGTGACCAGTATGCATACGTACATGTTGCTGCGTCACAATAGTGCATAGTTATAGTTTCGGATGTAGCGACCTGACTGGATAAATGATCCCAACGTATTTCTATTTACGGACACAAAAAAGCTAAGTTATTTTCCCTGAGATTTTTTTGAAGTTCATATTGAAACATATTTTTCAAAATTTTAGCAATACGATGTCAAGATTATAATGGCGAATCTTTCGTTATGGTTCACTTTATCAATATCTTCTTTTCCATGGAAAAAACAACAAATTTTCGTTAATATTAATATTTGTGCTAAAAATTTGTACACACCGAGGTCTATCACTGGTAGCAGTTATTTTCTTATGTAAAAGTGTAAGAAATGATTTTAGTCTGATATGAAGCCGAATAATTCTGGGAAAGTATATTTCAAAAGATTATATTTTTCGTATATTATTAATTATTACGCATTTAATAGATTACAGATGTACATACATAGCACATTTAGTGCATACCATTGTTTGTAGTTCAGTTCTTTTGCAACATAGACACAGATTGTACTTTATTTAAGACGAAAGACTTAAATAAAGTACAATCAAGTTGATTGATGGCTGATATTCAGGCCTACCGCAACTATCGATCTAACAGTCTGTTGTTTTGGGCGGTTTTCTCCAGATCTAACGTCTTGTTCAAGAAAGAGGCGTGATTCTTACTAGCGATTAGGTTCTTCGTGTGGGGCCGTGATAGCCCAGTGGTTAAGGCGTTTGACTCTTAACCGGAATAATGCAGGTTCGATATTAACGAACCACTGAAATTCACCAGGTACATGCAGTGTACGTGCACGTCAAACCCATGGTTCCGAAAGTTCTCTCCGCGGTCTCTAATAGTTTCTGAGGAGTGACAGTATTCAGAAGTCTACCAACTTCTGATGACGATCCAAATTATGGCGGGAAAATCCGGTGAGGGCATATGTAGCTAGCTCTAAATGGCGCATTTAGTGACGTGAGTTATCCTCTCCTGGCAAACAAACAAGCAAGTTTAGTGCTACCCAAAGAACTGGTTAGTTGAAAATGGAATTTATGTTGAATGAAAATGGCTGTGGTCTTTTTAATGCATCATGCTTATATAAATTCTACAAACAGTATTTTAATCAAGAAGGACTGAAATGGAGAAGCGTTTGAAGGAAATGCTTAGCAAAGATTTATGCGGACGAAGATGCCCCCTTAATATTAAAAATTTCATCTCAGTCACAATCATGAAAGAGATAGGAATTTAAAGAGGCCAGTTACACTGCAAAAAAATATTTTCCTAGATTACAGCATAACGTGTGGGTAAACGTAACGCCAACACGTTGTGATGTAAAGACTGTGTTAGTTTGTTGTTTAAGGTCCTTCGTGATTGGCTTTTCAGCGTCATGCCGTCCTTCCGTGAGTGGATTTACAGCACACACTGCTGCATTCCAAAGCTGCATCACTTGTGTTGTATTATTTTACAAGCAATATGTGGGGTAAAATGACAGGTATTTCTTACAGTGTATTTCCTAAGGATGGATGTGAGATGGCATGAGACAGATAGCTTTTTTGCTTGATGAGATAAACATTTTCATCACTACAATATATGGATTTTGCGAGATGAGACTAAGCTTTTCGGCAGTTTATGAAGACGATACATGCCTTCATTTAGTCTCTCGTCCATCGCTATTATTTTCAAGAATACTATGGGGAAGTTTTCCCCAGGTTCACATCCCATATTTTTTATGAAGGCGAAACCCAGGCCGTGAAGAAAGAACAAGACTTTATAGTGGCAATCACATTTTATTTTAATATCAACACATAACGTTAAAATGATAAAGTCCTACGGTGTCTGAGCAGACCCCTGAACAGTGCAGGTTCACTTGACAACTTCTAAGGCGTGAATGATGACGAGAAACGCAAGCCAAGAGGTTAGTACAGAACCAAAACACGCCACAAGGGCATGCCAAACAAAATGCAAAATTAACTTGACGCCACTAGACGTTAAGAACATTTCCATATAATTATTTTTGAATCCCAGTCTCGCCAACAGGATAAAACAAACAATCTAGCAGCTAAATTGTAACCCAAAATGAAAGCCAATGTTATTTATAGATTTGATACCATATATGGTCATAAACAAATCATGAGAACAGAAATGCTAGGCTTTACCAATGCAAAAGTGAAATAAAAAAGAAAAATAAATGAAAACGGAAGATTTTTTTTTTTTTATACGGTAGGTGCAGAAATAAAACTTTACAGGCGAAGGGAAAAGAAATCCAAATCTAAAGTGCAAAGAATAAATTTTGAACACAGATTAAATTTAGAAATAGTTAACAATTAAGTAATTGATAATTAAAAATAAGATATGTGATTATCTGCATCACAAGCACCTTAAGAAAAGCTATGGACAAGTTGACCGAGCGTCGACAAAAAGTTAATTCGAAAGGAAACAAGTGGTGTAACTCCCGCATCATACGCAGAAAAAATGAAATCATAAAATATTGAATATGCACGAGAAAATTTAAGAAGAGCTCGGCGATCTATTTCATCCCCTCTCCCGAAAAGCATACGAAAAGCGCATGTGGCTCTGGCTTCAATGGATATTAAAACTTAACAAGGAGAAAAATTATACAACAAATTAAAGACGATGTAAAACAAAACAAAAATGTGTATTTTTTTTACCATATCCAGTCTAAAGTATTTGTGCAAACGTCATACTATATTCATGGATGGAAGTTTCAAATATTTTGCGAAGTGTTTCTTCTACAGGTTTACAGTTTAACAAAGAAGAGAGATCTGCAGTCCAACTCGCCCAAGCGCAGTGTTTCTTCCACAGGTTTACAGTTTAACAAAGAAGAGAGATCTGCAGTCCAACTCGCCCAAGCGCAGTGCATCTCCTCCAGGTTTGAAACAACATTAGTGGGGACAAGGTTTGTTAGCTGCCGAGATTCTCGTGCATAGAGCAGATGTAAAGCCTTGAACTTTGAAGTACAACCAATCAACTGAATAGACGGAACCTCACAAGTTATTTATAGCATCATTAACAACTTTCTAAGAGCTGGTGCACGTAAAATGCTCCGATGTCCTCTATGTTTAACGCTATCTCTGGAGTTCCGATTTCAAGGGGTTGATCACTCATCTGGAATTGGTTCAAAATTAGGGGACCCCGAGCTAACTGAAACTACCTCCCACTGGGTCTCATTAAAATGAAGCCGCCCTTTCTGAACATCGGCTTTCCACACGGGGGAATTGGGCCCCGCTCCGCGGTTGTTAGACAGCATTAGCAACAACAACAACAGCAACTTTTTTAAACAGGTGTTATCGATTTTTACTATCTGAGTTCTGTGTTGGAGATGCATCGGTTAAAGAAAAAAAAGAATAGAAAAATTGTGACGGATGCGAATTATTTCGTGATCGTTAAAGACATTTCTTTCAGGAATCAGCATTTGTCTAAAACTGGAAAATGGGAAAATTGAAAAAAAAAGGATATAGTTTTTTATTGAAGATTATTTTATCGGCAGAACCCTTTAATCGGCGGCTCAAGGCGGTCACCTAGGTTCGTCTAATGGTAAAGCCGGCCTTGGATACAACTAACTAACACCTGTGTATTCTGAATATAATTCTTTTTTTAAACTGGAATCTAAATATGAGCTTTTTTACTATTAAGAGAAAGCTCGCGAGAGAGAGAAAGAGAAACTATAAATGAAAAAAGTTGTGTATGTAAATATAAGCATTTTTATTTTAAATTAGTATGCGTTTGAAATGATTTGATCCATGAAGATCATCATGCCCAGAAAAAAATAAAAAAAAATAAAAAAAAAATCGGGGAGGGTCCAAAAATTTCGGAGGGTAAAACGGTGAAAAAGGATAAATTTTTCACAAAAAGGCTTCATCATTATTGTTTTGTTAACAAAATTTTAAATTTCGGGAAAAGAGAGAGGGGGGAACTGAACCCCTTGGGTACGGCCTTGGCCGGAGATGTGTGAATAAATAAATGGTTTAGAACAGTGCAGGATTAAGACAGCGCGGGGCTTGTCGCAAATGTTATCAAGGAGCCCCATGTTCCATAACGCATCCAGAAACTTTTTTTTTGTTGTTGTTTATTTATTTATTTATTTATTTATTTTTGAGGGGGAGGATTTCACCCTCACATTATAGTAGTATAAAAAATTAATTGAGAAAATAAATAGTGCTAATTATATTATAATTTATTTTAAGTGTTAGTTCATTAGTTAATGGAATTGCTCAAACGAGTGTTCAAACACTGTAAAATGTAAAAAAATAAATACTTAAAAATAAATCAAGCCAAACACCAAAAGCTTTCTAAAGATGGCTTACTCCCTATTTCATACTACTTCGAATTTCGCCAAAGTCACCCCCTTTACTCTTAAGACAAAAGAATTTTGGGGCGCCCCAACATCTGATTCAATACCATCCTCATATTTATAAAACAAAATAAGTTTACCCAATATTTAAATAAAAATTATTGTTTTGAGAGGGAATGTCTTTTTCATGGGCCGCAATTTTTCCTACATTCCTATGGACCTCAGCTCTGGTGGAAATGCAGAAGCTCAATTCCCTTTCCAGAGAAAATCTTCAGAAATAGCCACAAATAATTCCTGATTGAGTCATTTTGGAATTTTGATTACAATTTCATTAAAAAATTCATTCGATTTGTGACTGCAAAGCTCCTGAAATTATCGTGGCCGATAGACTATACAGTCTATTCAGCCTATTGAATAATCCGGCTTACTGACGCATTAACGCAATTTTGTGGGTGGAGGCGGTTAGGTGGAAGATTCGCACACACAACTATTTTATGGAAGTAAAATAGAATTGTTTACATTAATTTCATGTTCCTCGGGAGGGGCGTTCGCCCCCTCCGACGTCTTCCCGTTAATACGTCCTTGAGCCTGACCTGACTTTGTTCTTTAATTTTGGCACTTAGTTTTCTTTCTATATTTTGTTTAGTTCTAGATTCATTCAACAAATAAAGACAAATTGTAATATTATTGGTAAGAATAAGGAAGGCATTTTTTAAAAGCCATACATAGGTGGATATTCCAAGGGTCTGGATACCCCCCCTCCTCCGAGTTTTGATTTTTCTCAACAAAAAGATAAAAACCAAATATTTTAGTAGAACTGTAGTGCTAATGATGAAGCGTTTTTTTTTTTCTTTTTTGGTTGTTGCCGTTTTTTAATTCTGCATCTCCCACCGTTTGGACCCTCTCGATATTCGGATTATTTTTCCGGGCACTGCATTTTTTGTTTCTCTGTGTGTTAAAAATACTCTCGTGAGTGCCTCTTGTTGCTGTCTTTAGAATAATCATGTAGTTTCGAGTAAGTAATCAGTTGACTAAATAATGCAGGTATGCGACAGCCACATTAAATTTATATATATTCTTTCAATGAGTTATCTACAATTTATTTACAGTTCCATAATAGAGCTTCAAAAATTGTCTTATCAAGAAAATAAATAAATAAATAAATAAATAAAGGAAGAAAGGAAGAAAGAAAGAATTGTGATATTTATCTTTTGCTTATAAAACGCTAGATCTTAGAGGGGGAGGACAAAACCATTCAAATTACATGCGCTGGGCCCCCAAAAGCGCGGGGCACGTAGCATTTGCTACTTCTGCTATATTGCTAATCCGGCACTGGTTTGGAAACAGCACACCACATACACAAACACTCAGACATTTATGACATATATTCATTTTATATATTCAAGAGGCATTTTATAAAGTCATCGTGGTGCTGCCATCTATTGGCTTTAGACAAAATTATTTATTATATGAAAGAACTTCAGAAAATATCTTACAATTTTGAAATGACATCATATACATCGAGTTATACAGCTGTTTGCAAATAACAAGTAAAAAATTGAAAATTGTATATTTATTGCAGATATTATTATTTCAAAGAAAATTTTACAGAAAAGTATTGATTTAATATGAACATTAGATTAAGCATGTTTTGAAATTAAAATGAATAAAAACTTTGTGAAAAAACACACATAAAATGATACTTATAAGAAAATACGATCGTTTCGACTAAAAATTTATTCTGCCTTCGTCTCACAGAGGGGCTGTGTATACAAAACGAAATCGTTCGAATGCGAAAAGTTTCCGCACATTTCTAGAAGAGCATGAAATTCGATTTGGGCATTTAATAAAAATTCAATATGAAGTTATTTGTTTTAGGTGGAAGAAAATTAAATATATTGACTGCGGACATATTTTCGTCAAGTGTTTTTTTTTTTTTTTTTTTTTTTTTTTTTAGCGCCCGTTGTAATTGCCTTCACAACGGGCTTTGGCTTCTTTTTAGATAAAATATTTCACGAATAAGGATGGGCTTATAATGTTCAGTATAGAATAAGAAAAATAGCTTTTTTTTGTTGTTTTGTTCGGTTTTTTAATCTATATATATGTATAATATCTCCTCGATATCAAACAGCATGAACAAAGAATCGTTATAGATTTTTTTTTTTTTTTTTTTTTTTTTTTACCAACATTAGTTGAAAAACAAAATGAAATTGGTTCAATAAGCTGCTTAGTGGGTTCTGTATAGTTTTCATGGTTGTTCTGTGATCAGATGTTGTCTGTAAAGTGTTTTAGATGACATCTTCACAAAGCGAAATTAAATCCTTCCCTCTTTGGGGGAGTGAAGGGAGAGGGAAAGCTTCAATGAAATTCAGGAATACAGTATCTGAGTTGGTGTTTTTAAAAAATAAGAGTTTTGGGGCAAAATTGGGAGGAGGCCCCGTGTGTCCTCCCCACTAGATTCTGTGACACTGTGCATATAAAATAGCAAGAATTTCCGAGTGTTAAAAGAAATAAATTATATGTATAAAAAAAATATAAATTGATGTTAAATAACAATTATTCCATTAGAGATAATTTAAAAGCTGCAAAACCATAAAAATATAGAGCAGTTATCAAAGCAGTTGATCAGATAAAGTTATTTAATTAGTTGTGTAAAATAATGAAGCTAAGTCGTTGTCATCGCTAATTCGTTGATGGCGAGGAAGACAGGCTGCGGTGCTGGTATTTTAGTCACACGCTTTTGCCCTCTAAGAGCCATGTGACCTAGGAGGTGTGGCCATACTAGTCTTAGATAGCCACAGAAGGTTAGGCCACACCCCCTAGGACACATGGCTCTTAGAGGCGAAAAGGGTGTGACCGAAATACCAGCACCGCAGTCTGTCTTTCTCGTCAGCTAGACTAAAAGCATATTGACGTCACCTTATTGAATTCCAGTCGGTAGGCGCCAACATTTGCATTTTTGAGTAATTAGATCAGTTTATATAAATTCTGTTTTTATGAACCTTGCCAGTTGATCTCATCTCAGAAATTTTGAATTTCTGTATATAAATTTGCGTTTGTGATAATTATGCCTTTCCCATGATGCGCTCCCCACAACCGACCCCCCACTCCCCCACTCCTTTCTGTCTCGTCTGCTATTCTTCCGATTAAAAATATAACATATGGAAGAGTTACTTAAAACTATTTCCAAATCTACAATCAATGAAATTTCAGTTTTTCTCAGTCCTTGTGCTTAAGCATGCCTAAGTGTATCAGTATACTAGTTAGGCAAGCCTTAGCGTACCATCATAATAATTACATATATCTAGTAGGGAGTGCCGCACTTTGAGTACTAGTAGGTTAAATTGCATTTTATTATGTTTCATTTTCCTTTTAGAGTATGTTTCAATTTAAAGTATTCTTTATTTTTGTTTTTTTGTGACCGTTTCAGTTCGATGGAAATAATTACAGAAATTATATATAAATGTAGGGAGGGGGCGGGCATTGGCGGATCCAGAGGGAGGGAAGTGGGCACAGGGGGACTTGCTCTCCCCATACGAAGTAAGTTTGCACCATAGAAGATTAACTTATTGTGTAAATTCAAATGAATTAACCAGAAAAAGGAGATAAAACATGGTTGTGAACACACCAGAATTTTTTTTCTGGAAGAGGTATCATTACTGCATTTCAAATAGCAGCCCATTATCACAGATAATTATATTTATTTATATTGATATGCATTTTAAGAATGAAAAAAAGACTATTTGATTGAGTAAATACTGTCAATTAGAGGTATAAAGGGAATACAAAAACTAATTAAACAGAATACCTGCACATAACAAATTTGGTGCTGACATCTGTTGGATACATTTGTAACTAGAATCTTCATCCATTATGAGTCCGAAA
>JAWZYV010003338.1:0-14053 GCA_038373885.1 Cheiracanthium punctorium | reverse complement strand
CGTTTGGTAAGCTTTCTTTTGGTCATAACCCCAGACAAATTCTTGGTTCTTGCACGTTAGACGACTGAGCGGTTCAGCCTTTTAAGCATACTTGCGAATAAATCGTCTGAAAAATCCAGTTAATCCCAAATATAGTCTTACATCGTGAACGTTCAGAGGTTCGGGAAACTCTGCAATCGCCCGAATCTTTCTTTCCAGGTTTTAGCCCTTGCGAATTTATTACAAATCCTAAAAAAGTACTTCTTTTCTTCCAAACTCACATTTGGATAACTTTAACGTCAATTTCGCCGTTTTTAAGCATCTTAAAACTTCCCGTAATCTGTCCATCATGTCTTCCCAAGATACCGCTGGAATCATTATATCGTCCATGTAGCATAAGGCTTTTGTTAGGAATCAGGGCCCTAAAACTTGATTCATCAGCCGCTGGAATTCAGCTGGTGCATTGGCTAGTCCAAATATCATACGATTAAATTGTCCAATTTCGTCAGGAGTTATAAACGCAGTTTTTAATTTGGAAGCTTCAGAAAGTAGAATTTGTAAATAACCATGTGCCAAATCCAATGTTGAAAATATCTGCAGACCACTTAGACACTCCAGTAAGTTATCTATTTTCGGAAATGGATACTTATCCTTAATAGTTTGATCACTTAGACGACGACAATCTACACTGCAAAAAAAAGTCTGTCAAATTTACAGAAAAAAACTGTCAGCCAGGACGCCAGTTTATTTCCGTATATTTAACAGAAATGTTCTGTAATTTTTTACAGATTCTCCGTTTATTTTACAGAAAATTTCTGTGTGTTTTACAGAAGTCTTCCATAATTTTTACAGATTCTCTGTTTATTTTACAGAAAACTTCTGTGTGCTTTACAGAATTCTTCTGTGTAGTTTTTTACAGATTCTCCGTTTATTTTACAAAAATCTTCTGTATGTTTTACAGAAATCTTCCATAATTTTTACATATTCTCTGTTTATTTTACAGAAAACGTCTGTGTGTTTTACAGAAATCTTCTGTAGTTTTCTACAGATTCTCCGTTTATTTTACAGAAATCTTCTGTATGTTTTACAGAAGTCTCCCGTAATTTTTTACAGATTCTCTGTTTATTTTACTTAAATCTTCTGTATGTTTTACAGAAGTCTTTCGAAATTTTTTACAGATTCTCCATCAATCTTACAGAAATCCTCTGTGTGTTTTACAGAAGTCCTCTGTAATTTTTTACAGATTCTTCATCAATTTTACGTTCTTTGGAGGTTCACGATAGTGTTAATTCAATAGTCTCAATTCAATTCTGTAAACTTCTAACAGTGTCTGTTTTAAGAGATGACCAGTCTTCGGAGGTGACCGTTAGTAGAGGTTTTAATGTATATACATATATGCATCTTATTTTTCAGAAATAGTTTTTAGGAGTTTAAAATTACTCTTGCATGATATATCTATGCTTAGATTTGTGTAATACCCATTAATAATCAAAGAAATACGTCAGGAAAAATTGTGAAAAATTAGATTTATTTTAAGAAAAAAAATACAGTAATGATAAAGTATTCACAAAGTACAAACAGAGGAATATTTACAAAGTTTATTGTTTATAATTTTATAGATTTGCTCTCCAGTATTCATGGGTATTTCTTAATATATAATTAGTGGTCAATTAGCTCATATGCCGACATATTATTAAGTAAATTGAGAATTTTCATATTAACGGCCTCACGTTTTTTCACATCAGGATTCTTCTTGCATCCTCTGTTAGGATTTATTCCAAGCAAACACCTAGAAGCAAAATAATTTACTTCAGTGAATTAAACACATTTTAAAAATCACATTTTACTTTTGACTCATCTATAAACTGAAATTTGTTAGCACAAGCTAGGAGCATAATAATTTTACTTTCCAGCAGCACTTATTGTAATTCCCCCTCGACAAGCACGTAGCCAGGGAAGGGGAGGCTAGAGGAGCTACACCCACCGAAAGTTCAAATATGTATGTTTATATACAGGGACGGATTTAGGGAAACAGGCTCTGCAGCCCCACAGAGAGGGGCACAAGAGAGGGGCACCCAAGGGGCCCCATTACCACAATCCACCCAGTATTCTAGGGAAGGCTTATATTCTAGGGAAGACCCTTATTCTAGAGAAGGCTTATTTTAGTATTTCAGACACTTAAGTACTAAAATACAAAAAGTTCCAGTGTATTTTAAAAATGATCACTATGCCGCGCCTATGTCGGAGGGTGGTGGGCTCTTTCTTGCACCTTTCGTAGGACCCCATGATACCTATGTTTAACTTATGGTATTTGAATATTTGAGCCTCCCCGAATAAAAATCCTGACCATGGGCCTGCCCTTCCAAATTAAAATGTCAAAATTACCATCTTGTTTTAAAATAGAAGACTGTATGCATCATTGCTATTGAACATTCGAAATAAAAATGCATGATAAAATATTTTTACTACATTTAACAATATGCTTAATTTTCGTCAAATCTTTTTGAAAAAATAATGAATAAGAAAAAGGAATCAAAATTTCAACTTTTTAAAAGCGGAAAGCTCGAATTTTTAAGAGTTCCCCTCTTTTTAAATGCAAAACTTTTATAAAGAACTGCTTACAGAGCGATCAGATCTGCGCTAATTTTTAATAACTTTCTTACATATTTCAACTTCGAAAAGTATTGAATAAAAAATTGCTATTTATGTTTAGTGTTCCTGATTCAGGATATTGGCCACTGACTACACTTATGATTCGAGATTTTGAAATTTAAAACGTTGATGATCAGACTCAAAAGCAAAATATTATTTAGAATAAGCAAAATATTAAAAAAATACTTTTATAACTAGGCACTGATATGAAATGGTTTTAAAATTTATGCATTAAAATAAATAAACAATTTATCTTGCACAAAGCCTCACCATGGCACAGTGGTTATATCACTGAAAATGGAAGACGGCCGAAGTGTGAAGGTCCCGGGTTCGGGTTCCATCGCACATCCGTCGACCTAACCGTTCGGTGTTTCTCCGAAACTTAGGGTAAATACGGGTTAGGACCCCTTACAAAGACCCCCAATGAGGGTAACTCCCTTGTTTTGTCATTCGGACGAGGATTTACAAGTGGACTTCGAGCCAAGCACACAAATCCGATATACATGTTCACAACAGCAGCAGCTAGTCACTATAGTGCAAGCGGGTTGCACAGATGTGTGCTTCGAATGCATATACACAAGTTCATATACGCAATATGTATTCAGTTATCACGAGCAGGCACGTATTCAGGGAACATTTTGGGAGAGGGGGGGGGGAGTCCAAACCGTAAAAAAAGCAGAATTTTTCACAAAAAGACTATCATTATAGTGACGAAAATTAAAATTTCAGGGAGGGGGGGGGGAGTGTCCGAACTCCCAGGACCCCCTCCCCCCTCTTTCCCCTCTCCTCGTTAATACGTCATATGAGTTTGCAGATAGTTTTGGGAATATGTGCGTAGATAGCTTTTTCTTTTATCTGACTATGGTTGTTAGTAAACTGAAATTGTATTTATTTAAAAGAAAGAAACGAGGTTTGAGGGGGTGGAATCCCCCTCACAGAGTAAATGTTAACTTAAAATATAGTGAATAAGAATTATAAAAAAATCTATACATCCCTGTTTAAGAATCTAAAAAATGAATACATAATATTTAAATAAAATATTAATGCCATTGAAAATTTCACAAAGTTATGACAAAGACTGCCAATAATGACCAATACTAAAGCTGTTCCGATCACCAGAAGCCAAAACTACCACGTTTACTCACGTAATAGTCGCACTTTTTTGCCAATTTTTCATGTTGAAAGTCCAGGTGCGACTATTATGCGGGTAAAATCTACTATATAATATTGTAACTCTAAAGAACTTTTTTTCTGCTTCAAAACGGGGGTGCGACTATTACGCCAGTAAACACGGTATTCTGCATCAAATGACGATAAACATTGTAAAGAGTTTTAAATCTCCCTGATTTAGAAGAGATTTTTTGCAGAATTCTCTGACTTTTCCAGACATAAAATTTCCCAAATCCCTGAATTCAAAGTCGCCCCTGAATATACAAAAAACTAGAAAATTCCCACTGTAAAATTACTTCAAATCAAAATCTAGCTGTTTATCTAATACAAATGAAATATTACTTTTAAAACTGAAGAAAATTATAATTGTTTTTGATAATGACATAATTTGTAGAAAAAAGAAAATCACAATGTTATGAAGCTAGAAATATTTCTTTGATAAAATATACTACTCGACATTAAAATTGCTGCAATGTGTGTAGCATTTCACCTTCTTGGTGTTGCTATTTTAATTACCAGTTGTGTATTAATAAAATAAAATAAACAGTTATATGCTATATACATATAAATTTCGCACTTTTTAAAATATTGCTATGTGGTTTGATTTATTTATATGTTTACAAAATGGTAGTTAAAAGTGTTTCATTAACTTTGAAAAAAGTGTATAACTATGCTTCTTTGATTCATTTTTACTAGGATTAAGAAATAATAGTATGCAGTATGCAAAAAGAATTGCAAAGTGTGTACAAATTTAAAACTACATAACAAATATTACAAGGAAATTATAAATAATTTGTAGATACATTTCTTCTGTTCTTTTATACGTTAAAAGGTGAAATATATCATTTCTTTAATTTGGTTTACCTCATAAACTTGATTGAGATATATCCATTGATTTAAATTATTGACGGCACTTACGCGTTAGGAAACTTTAAGATATTCCTAGAAAATCAGAATTCTTATTGTAAGTATAGAAGATAGAAATTTATAAGTCTGGGAAGAGTATATATTATATTTGATGTGAAATCCCCGAGAGCACACATGCAGGGGCGTAGCCAGGGGGGGGGATATCGAGATATATCCCTCCCCCCCGAAATTTTTGGATTAGTGATGAAATTCCGTCTATTTATACACATATCAAATCATATCCCCCCCCAAAAAAATTTCCTGGCTACGCGCCTGCACACATACACACTAAAAACATCATAAATTGTTCGGTGTTAGACGACTATTCAAGTACAAACACTGAAAATAACAAATATATTTATCACATTCTTTTTTAAAAATCTATACTGCCATCCTTTAGATGCGCGGAATTTCAGTCCTAATTCGAATGCCTTTTCTGAAGCCCAAGTTTGTAAATCACAATCATGTACATTTTTCTGTAATTTTGTTGCGTGTTAGAAGTGTTAAAACGTATATCTTTTTAATTTGATTTAGTTCATATCTATAATCGCCATTCTTCTGAATTTGCTTTTCCCACAGATATAACTGAGTTTTATTTGTAACAAATTTAAAATAATTTTGAACACTCTGTAAACTGCCGGATTTTGCCACTACTGTATCCCGCTAGTATTTTACTACAGTCTCCTTATCTTTTCAAGAAATAAATTGCTTATTTTGCAATGTCCTCACTGGACATGAAGTCAATGCTTTCGTTTTCTAAACTAGAAAATATAGGATCTTCAGGGGTATCGAGTAATAAGCATTGCTCATTTGCTACCAAATCTGTTGCATTTACTTTCTGATAATTTTGCAAGCTTTCAACAATTTTATTTTGCAGACTTTTTCTTCGTCTGTGCATGGAGACAATGTCATATTTTTCGAAGAAAATTCCGCGTAAAGCATAAAAACAACATTAAGTATATTTTCTCCATAGTATCATCATGTGGATAAAAAGAATAGAATTAAAATAAATGCCTCACTTATGCGTAAACTGAATTTGCAGCTTGCAATGTGTTAATACAAATAAAAAGAAATTACTTTCTTCAGGGACTTTCAGAACTAAAATAAAAATATTATAGGACTTCAGTTTAACTAGTAGAACACGAGATTAAGCTACTTAAAAACCTAGTACGTTGAAATATAACACGGTATAGCAAACACTGATTTATAAATAATTCGAGTACGTACTCGGGTGAGCGTTTCAACTTTTCGACCAATTATCCCTGTCGCCAAATACTAGCTAAAGGGTTACAATTGACGCGATTTTAACTAATTTTTAACCTTTAATTTCTCAAATTCTATGAGGAGAGAGCAGCTAATTTTCATGCAGTACGTTCCTTTTAGTGTGTACTTGAGATTGTGTGAAATTCGTTCCATTTGGTGAGTGAGCTTTGGGGAGATTTCCTTGAAAGTGGGGAGCCCTCCGTGGGGGTCTTTCAAAGGGATCCTAATCCGTATTTACGCTAACTTCCGGAGAAAACCACGGAAAACTCTGAACGGTTAACGGTCGACGGACGCGCGATAGGACCCGAACACGGGACTTTCACATTTCGCCCGTCTACTATTTCCAGTGACAAAATTCACAGGTGATCTTTTTTCGTTTCTTTTTGTAGGTAAAAAGTCTCGAATTCACAATCAAGTTCCATAACTGTTCTATTTCCCATCATTCAACCCCAAGGACGGATTAAAAGGGAAAACGGAGGGGTAACTGCCCCCCCCCACCAAAAAAAAAAGAATTCAACCTTTTTGAAAAAATTTTCTACAAAAGAAACCATTTTCCCCTCCCCTCAATGTTACATGCCACTTTTTACCAAAGAAGGCCGATATTGTTGCTTACAATGAGAGTAAATGCCATTTTAAATGTCCATTTTATGGAAATAAGAATTCTTACATTTTTTCATGTAACTCCTTTTATTCTTGTGGTGGGGGTTTCCCTCCAGTTAAATATTACTGTATTAATAATTAATTAATAGTAATCAATCTAATTAATTAGCTTTTTGCTTTATGTCTCGCTAATTACTTATTGATTTAACATTGTGTCAATTAATTAATCTAATTAATTACGCGGCGTCAATATTATAGAGAAACACTAAAGTACTTAAAAATATTCTAAGTCCAAACGAGCCGGGTTACGCCAAAATCCGTACATAACATCAAACACTCACCTGAACCTACGTATGCAGCTGTAACTAAATATACCGTCGCTTTTCTCCAGCTCCAGGTAACGACACGTAGTACAATGTCTTGCTGTTTTAATTGCGCCGGAGGCGAAATGAGCCTCAGGGTTGAGCAATGACGTCTTCGTCTAGTACGCATGCGCGGGTGAAGATAAAACAGAAAAAAACTGTTTTTTCTTACGAACAGACTTATTCTGTAAATAATACGAGTAATTTCTGTAGGTTTCACAGACTTTTTTTGCAGTGTACAACTAAGCGATAATCTCAGTTTTTTTCTTAACTAGGAGTACGGGACTCGCATAAGGAGCGTATTTCACTCGCTATACCATGATCCTTCCCTTCCTTAACAATATTCTTTATAATTTCACGTTCTGCAGCATTCGTCTTGTATGGACGAGTGCATACTGGCTTACTGCCTTTTCCTTCTTTAATTTCAAACTGCGTCACACCAGTACACCCTAATTCACTTAACTCAAATGCAAAGCAATCTCTGAACTTATTCAACAGTGTGGCTATGTCTGAACGTTGATCTTTCGACAATGATTCATCAAAATTTATTTGATCTAATGTAATCAGACTTTTATGTTCATTCTTTTCTACCATTAAAATTTTGCAACCAGTACTCTTCGCAGCGTCGATCAAATTATCCGGATTTATTTGTTCGGTGCCCTCATCATTTATCTTCTCCACCTTACAAATGTTCTGGTTTTGTCGAAACATTATATCTTCATTCCCAACATTCATAATTGGTAATCTTGTTTTTCCCTCAGCAATCTTTAGTAATGAGCCCACTTGCATATCTTCACTTTCAACTAAAATCAAGCCATTTACTATTTCTTCTGTTTGGGCTCTTACTAGATTTATAGAATTGCTCTTGATTTCTTCTTTACAAATGGTTTTGAAATTTATTTCGGATGTTTTAGTGTCATTCTCTACACGTGTAAGTTTACATTCTTGTATTACTATGTAACCTATATTGAAATTCTGCTTTTGCTTCCAGTAAAATACGTACGGCAATTCGAGAAGTGTTCTTCCTATAATTAAATTCACTAGTTATGCGTCATCGTTGACAATCAAAACTGGAACATCTCGTGCTATTACATCATCAATCTTTATGTCAAGTACTGTTCCGCCTACTGTTTTTGTGACAGGAGACTTTTGGTTCCCAAATCCAAGCAAGTCTTTTTCACAAGGAACTATATATACGTTTAGTTTGTCCGCAACTGATTGCTTTAACAGGCAACTCGAACTTCCAGTATCTATTAGGCAGCTGGCAATCTCATTTTTTATGATAACAGGTTTCAAATAGTTATCGAAAGAAGTGGAATACGCATCCAAAATACTCCAACTACAAACTTCCTTTTCTTTGGTTGAGTGCTACTGCCCTAGTAGCACAATTAGTCCAAAAGACGTTTTAAACACGTTTTTTAACGTCAAAAAACGTGTTTTCAACGTAATTTGAACGTTTTTTGAACTATTTGTGCTACTTGGGTGATTTCTTCTTTGTTAGTTAAATTTTTGTTTCGTGTGCAATTCTTACTTATATGACCCTAATTGTTGCAAGAGAAGCATTTGAATTCCCGTTTTTCATTGCGTATTTTGGACGTTGAAAATTCTGCCGCTCTGGAAATTTATGATGACGAACATTCAGTCCACTGTTTCTTCCGTAATTTATACTGTCCGACCCCTGATTACTCTTTGTTTCACTAAGATGGGAATTTAGTCTTGGATGCACTTCATACTTAACATTCCTATTTTGTGCCGTTTTGTCAGTATCTCGAACCCTCTCGTAGTCGTCTAGTTTTTTAGCCAACTCATCCGAGTTTACAAATTTTGGCCAAACATCAACAAAATGTTCTCAATTGTAAATGGACACCTTCTTTTCAACTGATCCGTTTTTATGAGTTCTTTCAAGGAATCGAAATCGTTGATATTCAAACCTGTAACCCATTCATCGAAATAATTCCTCAAATCAAATGCAAAATCTTTCCACGTTATCTTAGATTCATTAGTGTGATTCAAGAATTTTTGTCTGAACCTTTCAAGACTTAACTTAAATCGCTTTAATAATAACGCCTTAACGTGGAAATAATTGCTCTTGTCCTTTTCAGACTCTCGTGTTGTTGTTGTGTAAATGTTGCATTATTTCGTATGGTAAAATTTTCACTAAATATGTAACATAGTCCTCATCTTTGATACCCATTCGTTTTCTTGGCGTTCGAATAATACCAGGTATGATGAAATATCCTCATCTTCGATTCTATACTTCTGCATAATACGGGAAAATTCGTTAGTCTTAACTGAATCTATCAAAGTCGTACTGGTTACTAGCCCTATAGGACGGCCACGGCGTTAGAATAATACCAGCTATGATGAAATATCCCCATCTTCGATTCTATACTTCTGCATAATACGAGAAAATTCGTTAGTCTTAACTGAATCTATCAAAGTCGTACTGGTTACTAGCCCTACAGGACGGCCAATTTGTATTCTCAAATCTTCCAGTTCCAATTCATGCTTTCGTACTTTATCGCGTTCCTCGCGCTCAGCTGCGTCAGCCCCAGCTCTCTCCTTACTTTCTTCAGCCCTTTTCTGAGTTTCAGTTCTTTCAGTGATAATTCTTTCTAACATCCCCTTTACAAATTCTTCATCGTAACCCTTACTTTTAGTTATTAAGTCTTTTAAATCAATTATTCGATGTTCTGTTTTTACTTCTATACCAAGCTCTGAGGCTAATTCTTCTAAATCACACTTCTTGCTAAAAATACCATACCTGATTTGATTTCCTAATAAGTTTAATCTTGTCTTACTTATTTTCGAACTTATGCAAAAAATAACGTATCACTCATATCGCATATTTATAGAATCTTGCTTTAAATAATACTTTAATGTATTCTAAAGAATAATGGACTATATTTTAAATAATACTTCTATATAATTCAATATAGTACTTCACTGTACTTCAATATAATACTTCACTATACTTCAAAATAAAAATAATGTTTCAATATACTTTAAAATGAATACTTCAGAATGGAAATAATATTTCACTTCAATTTACATCAAAATCAATGCTTCAAAATCAAAAATAATACTGAAATTTACTTCAAAATCAATATTTCAAAATCAAAATAATAATTCAATATTCTTCAAAATGAATACTTCAAAATCAAAACAATATCTCATTTTACTTCAAAATCAATCAGAATAATACTTCACTTCAACATACTTCAAAATTAATATTTCAAAATCAGAAATAATACTTCACTGCAATATACTTCAAAATCAAAAAATAATACTTAGATCTAATACTTCTGTGCTTCAAATTACTTCCAAATTTATACGTCAAAACACTACTTTATTATAATGATTCAATATATTCAAAATTAATACATAATACTTGAAAACAATACGGCAATATAATACTTTCGTGTATTTTAATATACTTCAAAATTAAAATTTCCAGCTATACATCCGCATAATATTTCAATATAATATTCATACCTGAGAACAAAACATCTTGGCCGCGTAAAATAAGGCATATCGCACTTTTGATTTGTTAGCTTTTTCGCTTTCTCAGTAGTAATTTAAATGAAAAAAAAACTTACAACGATTAACCATACTTAATAGACGAACATTATTTAACAGCACAATAACATTATTGACTAATCTAACATTATTCCACAGCTACATTCTTCTACATTACAACGCAGTAAGCTACATTGTTTTTTTTTTTTTTTTTTTACGCACAATAGTCAATCGTCCCTTATTTTTTCCCCCTTGATTGCTTCCCTTTTTTTATTTATTTATTCCCGAATCATCTTCTGTATGGTGACGCCCTCTTTATTAGCGAGTTAAATGAAAATGATAACATAACTCACCCATTTTCAGTTCAAATTTATTGAAAATGTATATCCGGGGATAAAATGAGCTAAATTTTTGAAATATGAAGTGAAATCTAGGGATTGCTATTGGGAAAAAAAAGTTGGTGTGATTTTTAATATGTAGATGGCCCCTTATGCAATTTTTATGCATAGCAAATTAAAGTGTACGTCAATCGAAAACGATTGGTATCTGTAACTTTTCTGTACGACGATCGACGGCCGAAAAAAGTACAAGTGGGACTTTGTTTTTCCCGCAGCTGTACATGTATGTAAACTTTTTTGAAACAACTTTGGTGTTTTAGCACCTAAATGGACCATGGTGTTTTAAGACATTTGAATGATATCAAAACAATAATTAATAGAAAAATATCTAGCAAAAATAAACGTGAGTTTAGAAATAGTACATAGATATAAAATTATGTCAACCAGTTTAATGGTGAAAAGACCTTGACAGAGAGTTTTTACCTGAAAGGGCTTGAAACTATGTGGATGTCCTCCGGCTATTCTGATGTGTCTCATGCATCTGCAAAATTTAGTCTATTTTTTAAATTAAATTAGATGGCTTCCAATAAGGAAGTCCTCTTTTTTAACGCATTTTAAGTAATTGTACCTTTTCTCACCTATAAAATAGATTGAGAGACTAAGAATTGTTATATAAAATCTTGTGTATCCAGATGTGTCTTATATTACTCTAGTCAACAAATTTAAACTTTTTTTCTGCCTCTGGTTTGTAAATGGGTGGATTTACTTAATTTCGGGGTGCTGAACTCATTGGTAAAATCAATTTATGTTTATCACGTCACATTTCCAAGAGGCACAGGAAAATCAGAAGCAATACCGGCAAAATTTGATAGAATTGAAACTAACAAGAAATTCCTATTAAGAACTTAATAATTCAATATTATTTTATATGTATACATAGGTATTTATATGTATACACATGCCAACATAGATAATCATCTTTTTTCCTGTCCAAATGCCCTTCCTACTTGGTTTGAATGAGGACCAAGCTGCTAACTCGATATTTGTCAGTCTGATGTGAAACGATGGATCGCTGAACAATTTTCCTATTTGTAGTCCACTAAATATACTTTCTTTTAACTTTGCTTCACTCAGTTTGAGAAACTTTTCTTTCAAATGATTGAAGACCTGACCCCATTTATCCAGAGCTTTAACAAAGTTCTTCATAAAACCGAACTTTACATGAATCGGAGGCAAAATGATTTTATTGGGCTCAACCAGTGTAGTATTTGTCACATTTTCCTTTACAGTTACATGTGATTTCCTTAAAAGCCACTTTACTGTATAGTGACCAAAATTTCATAAGTTTCTTTCACATGTACTGCATGAGCCAAAGGCACAGATGGAAAAGTATTGGCATTATGCAGTATTACTGCTATCAATCTGGTTTTCCTAGAGTCAATAAAGAGTGACTATTCCTGGTGGTTATGTTGTACATCTAGCTGCATCAGCAGACCATTGATATCTCTGCATACATACATTGAATTCTGCATGTCAAAATATGGAGCGAATGAAGTACCTTTTGATCTCAAACAGGATCAAAAGGTTTTCTCAAAGGATTTCTCAAACAGGAAATTTTTGTACCTGGAGCTAGAAGGTTTCGTTGTTGCAGTCTCGACCCCAAAAGTTCAGATTGCTGTTTTGAAAGTTTTAGATCGCGAACCAAATTGTTCAACTCCTTTTGATTTAAGAGTTGAGGCGAAAAATCTTGAGAATGACGGGAATATTTTTCTACAGGTTCTTCATCAGCGTCTTCAGATTCACTTGACATTGTTTCGGATTCTGTGTCTTGCAGATTACAGGCAGGAACAGGCAACCTTTCATTATGTAACCGGCAAATGAACTGAAGATACATTTTATACTTTATTTTTTGTCTAGTTTTTATATAGAATGCCCTGCAATATTCGTGAGAGAGAAGATAAATCCTTAGGCTAACTCCACACCATAGGAATTGGAATTGCATAGCTTGGCATTTTCCTTTCAGTCACTTGGTTAAAGTAGTAGTACATGTTACGCACGAATATGAGGCGCAAAAGTTTAATCTTGATCACCAAGAGGACTATCAAAATATAATTTATAGGCCTTCTTAATCAAATCAGTAATTGTTTATTTTGGCTTTTGGGGTGAATTTCTCACAGACGTAACAAAAGTTGTCGGGGTGGTTAAGACAACAACTATGTTTACTAGTTGTTATTTTTAGTAATGTAAGTTTTAAATATATGTATAAGGCAGTTTTAAAATTAAAATACCTCTCAATAGAAACACTCACTTATTAAAAAAAACTCTCAATACATTCTTAGGCTGAGATAAATACGATAGTAATTGCACCATGCATGTTTCAACATTCACCAGGTCATAATGTTTATTTCGCTCTACTGGATTATCTGCCCATCTAATGAATAACACTTGCCTGTGTAACATCTGACATCAAGTGACAATTTGTTGATCTTATAGTACTCTTGAACCAAATTTTAGAAAAATAATTAAAAATTAAACATTAAAATAAAAGAACGGAAAGTAGTGAAATTAAGAAAAAAATAAATTAAATTCCTTAAAAACTCAAAAATCTTACGTGCTAGAGCATTTTGAAAGGTAGATTCGGATTCTACACACAAAAATACATACTAATTGATGTATCACATCCCAGAGGCAAAATGACTGTTGAGTAGTGTTATTAAAAGTTTTTGAATATTTTGAAGCGTCTTATATTAGTAAAAAGATTTGAGGTTAGAAGTATATAAGGTTGACTCTGGAGAACATCAGGGCACACATTTGGTGTGTCCTGATGTGTCCCAGATTCAGCCCTATATACTACTAACGCTCCCTTACAGAAGCAGATCAAGAATTAAAAGCTTTGCATGTTGCCCTGCTGGACTACAGAACACAGCCATCATCCATCACTACCATCCCCAGGTGAGCTGTTGATAGGTAGGTGCTTGAGAGCCTTTCTGCCAGGAAGTCGTGAGCTCATAAACCCCAAGTACTCTACAACTGAAGCAAATAAAGCACTGAGAAAACGAGAAGAAGAGCAACAGAAACATGCTAATAAACATGCAAAACAGCATTCACAACTCTAAAGAAATACAGCGGTATGTTTCTTCTGGAAGGATAAGAAACTTTGGAAATGTGTCAATCGATCAAGTGGGTTCACAGCCACGCTCATATGCCATACGAAGTGAAGATGGTGGAAAGTATGGACAAAACCGTTTCCGTATTCATGTAGAC
>JAWZYV010003337.1:600000-931687 GCA_038373885.1 Cheiracanthium punctorium | reverse complement strand
TAAATCGATCGATTAAATCTCGAGTTTTACACTAACTCCCTTGATATCCAGGAGGTACTATGCGAAGTCCTGATTTTATCACAGAGAGCTATCTGACGTACAATGCGTACCCCTGTTTTATTCGCCTCTGAGCTGTCGTTTTTTCATTTGCTGGTGAGGTACTCTCCTCTCCGAAGTAGGGCATCTGGTATGTTAGGTATGTCTATTAGCAAATAACGATAATATTGTCAGTTCATTTCATGTGGAATATGAAAATATAAATTTAGAGTAAAAGCTGGTACAAGGTGGTCATAACGAAACTTTCTCAGCAACCCTTATTCCGCAGCTGAAACGGGTCAGCCGATTCCCACCAAATTTGGCATATGGACTCTGCACGAGATCCGCTCAAGGAAGATATTTTTAAAAGCTTAGTTCAAGAAACGTCCACTAGATAGCGCTTAGGTTGGTGAATTCAGATCAAAGAGTGGCCAAAATTAGTTAATAAATGCTCAAAAACTATTGAGTGAATGTTGAAATTATATGTACATTTCGAATTAGGTGGAAATTTTCGAACATTGTTAAATTTACTGTTTTTACTTCCTTGTACGTAGTATAAGGAAGTAATGTGATCCCGAAAAATTTTGGGGGCCAAATTTCGACAAAAAAACCGATTTTGACTACCTCTAAATTTAATTTTAAAAATTTTTTCGATGCATCTCATCGTAGGCTAGCATGCACGATCATATTAACGCGTCTGCAACTCATTTTGACCATCGGCGAGTCTACTGTGGCCAGTTTTTCCATGCCGTCTGTACGTACGCACGTATGTACGTACGTACGTACGTACGTATGTATGTAACTCGCATATCTCAAAAACTATTGGTCGTAGAATGTTGAGATATGATATTTAGGATTGTTCTATGATCTAGTTGTGCACCTCCCCTTTTGGTGACAATCGAATGGATAGTTTATGTACAGGACCGCCCAAAAAATTCGAAATACATTACGCTCTATGGGCCGAAATTCATTAAACTCGCCTAACTCAAAAGCTATTAGGCGTAGAATGTCGAAACTTCATATTTTGGATAGTTGTAACATCTAGTACTGCACCTCCCCTTTGGGTTCCATTCGACTGGATAGTTTATCTACAGGACTGCCCAAAACATTCGAAATACATTACGCTCAATGGGCCGAAATTCATTAAACTCGCATATCTCAAAAACTGTTAGGCGTACAATGTTGAAACTTTATATTTAGGATTGCTGTAACATCTAGTTGTGCACCTCCCCTTTCGGTTCCATTCGACTGAATAGTTTATCTACAGGACCGCCCAAAAGATTCGAAATACATTACGCTCTAAGGGCCGAAATTCATCAAAGCGTTTTTTTTAGAGGTATTGGGCTATTTCAAACGACTCAGAAGTGATATATGCTGTAAAGAGTTAGAAAATGAATTTCTCTTAAAAAAAGTGTCTTTATCATTTATAGTTCTGCTACAGGAACACTCAAAAGATTTCCAATACATTACGGTCAATGGCAATTTTAGGGGCATTCATCCATTTCAAGCACAATACCGTCCTACCACATAAGTTAGGTAATGGTCCGACCACGGTCACGTGCCTCCCTCAAGAACTATGCCAAAAGTCGCCAAGCTTGGCGACTTTTGGTGTACGTGTGTGCATATTTAACTCTCAAATCTCAAAAACTATTATGAAATTTCATATATAAGAATGTTGTAACATCTTGTTGTGCATCTCGATTTTTGGTTCCAATCTACTGGAGAGTTTATTTACAGGACCACCGGAAAGAATTTCAGTACTTTAATGTCTATGGACATCTTCAATATAATACTACTGTAGATAGTCATTGTTTGGTACATGCCCAAAATCTCGCCGTCTGGTCCTCGACCTTGGCGAGTTTTGGCGAAATATCGCCAAATTTGGCGATAGTCAGTCATTTGGTCCATGCCCAAAGTATCGCCATTTGGCATCGTTCTTGGCGAGTTTTGGCGAAATATCTCCAAATTTGGCGATAATCTGTCATTGATTGGTTCATGCTTAAAATCTCGCCAAATGTCGTCGATATTGACGAGTTTCGCCGAAATATCGCCAAATTTGGCGCTAAAAATTATTTCGTATTTTGTATAACTCTAAAACTAACCCGTAGATTTTTTAACTTTTGTATTTAGAGCTATTGTAATATCTAACTGTTTTCAATATCGTTTTTGACAGCAATCGACTGAGAATTTATTTACAGGGTGAGCCAAATGACTTTGAATACATTGAGGTGTATGGATGCATTCAATTCATTGAAAGTCTGTGGTCAATGACTACTTTGGGTATCCCCAAAATCACGCAGACTATCTCAAGTTTGTCGGCTTTTGGTGAAATATCGCCAAATAAAGTGTCAGAAGGAAATCTTTCAAATTGAACTCAGCTTGGCGATATCGAAATATTTGGCTGGAAATCGCTAAACCTTACTATTATTGATATTTTATCTCTTTCAAACAAATAAATTTAGAGGAAGTGCGTCGAAAATATTTTTGATCTAATGCACGTGCAAGGAAGTCATGTGTTGGACACATCAGATTTTTTTTTCATGCAAAGAGCCCTCTAGTAGATATATTAGAACTAAGTTTTTTTTTATTTTTTTTTAAATTCCTTGAGCGTATTTCATGCATAGTCTATCTACTTATATAATACGGTAACGTATGCGGTACCAAAATCGGCGATATTTCTGTGCTGGGAACGGCAACAACTAGATGAAAACAGCGTAATAACAATAAAACATGCGCAGAATTCCAAATTAATAGTTCAATGGCGTCAAGTGAAGCAAGCATATTCGCTATTGGTTGCGTATGCCAGCAGCTAGATTACAAAATAATGCACATATGCGAAAAAGCAAAATCTTTTGGATGATTTCACAGCGCATTTACTGCACATTAAAGAAATAGCTTGCAATGGGCTGAAGCATATTTTAACCATTTATTGTTTCTTTTACTAGGGGCCAAGGCCCCCAGACTCGCTACGCTCGCTTTTCGTATGAGGCATTCGGCCCCTAATCAGGCTTATTCGTAAAAAAGACATAATTTCAACAGACAAAAATCGAAGATTAGATCAGATAGAATGTTAATGAGCTACGCATAGCTTGTTTCTTGCATGTTCATTGGTACATAAAAATTTAAACTTCACACTACAGTAGACCTCCTCCCCCTCATAACACGGAAGATATTTTCTTATGGTAATCCGTGTTGTACGGGTCCTGAGCTATACTACACCTGGAGTGCGGACTCCGCTTATAATCGCTGGAAAATGTATTTGCACTCCTCAGAAACACAATGATATTTAATGTTGCCATTCAAAAGTTATATTAATTAGGAGCTAAAGCATAATAAAATCAAAAACACCTGTTTCAGCTGTATTTTTAATAATGTAAAACCTATTGGACACCTTGCGAATTTGCCACCCTTGGCGATTTTTCATTATTTGGCGACTTGCGTACATGTAAAGTTAATAAAAGCTACGGAACAGATGGGATAGCTTGCCACCAATGGCGACTTTTCATTATTGGGCGATTTACACATGCTCATAACCAATAATTACTGTTCATCGGAAAAACACTCAAAATACTGGTGTTAAACAATAAAGTAAATAAAAAACTTTGTAAAAAACAACCATAAGATTTAATAGGTAAGAGGATACGCACGTTTCAACCAAAAATTGTTTTGGCCTTCTTCAGTCCAAGCCCTTCGTTGCAAGCAACACAGGGACCTGAAAAGAGAAAAACAAGCAAGATGTTGCCACAAGGGGCAAAGAAAAGTCGAACAAAACCACGGAGAGGGGAGAAAAAAATATAAATTAAAAAAAAAAAAAAAAAGGGAAAGGAAAGAAGCTTTTAAGCTAAGGATTTAGAAGCTAAGGATTTTAAGTAACTAGGTAAAATCCTTAGCTGTTTCTCGTGGTTTTAGCCCCTCTATTATTGATAAAGCTGTTTCTAAATTTAATAAGACTAATACTTCTACTAATACTATTAATTTTCACAACGATTTAATTGTACTACCTTTCTTTTCACCTTTATGTTACAAAATTTCTAAACTTCTCAAAAATTTCGGTTTCAAAGTCATTTTCAAACCTGTTAATAAACTTAAATTTTCTTCCCTTAAAGATCCTATTCCTACTGAGAACCTTTGGGGTGTTTATTATATTCCTTGTGGATCTTGTGATTTGGGCTATATTGGTCAGACGAGAAGAGCTCTCAAATTTAGGCTCAAATAGCATGAGAGATATGTTTCTAAGCACGAACTTTCCAAATCTTCTATTGCCTCGCATTGTTGGAATTCCAATCATCGTTTTCAGTTTTCTAAGGCTAAGATTTTGTGCACTCCTCAGTTTGTCCCATCTGGATTTTTTGGAAGGTTTTTCCATTACCCAGCACTTAGAACGTCTTGTGAACGATGGTTCTTCCGTTCCTTTCGTTCATTCTGCTTGGAAGCTGCTGTTGTAAGTTTCTTTTCACTTTCTTCGTCTACTCCCCCCCCCTTTTATTTATTTATTTATTTATTTATTGTGTGTGTACGTGTGTTACTGTCTTCCTTTACATTTATTTATATATATATATATATATATATTTAAAAAATAAATAAAATATAATAAAAAAATAAAATAAAAATAAAACAATAAAAAAAATGATTTATATATATTTTGTGCTGTCCTGTTCGTGGTTTTTAATTATAAAAAAAAAATTGTGTTCTGTTTGTTTTGTTTTGTTTTGTTCTGTTTTCTCTTTTTGTGTGTGTGTGTTTGTATTCGTGTGTTCCTTTTTTATTATTTATTTATTTATTCCTTTTTTATTTTCTGTATTTTTGTGCTTCTTTCCTTCCCCCCCCTTTTTTTTTAATTTATATTTTTTTCTCCCCTCTCCGTGGTTTTGTTCGACTTTTCTTTGCCCCTTGTGGCAACATCTTGCTTGTTTTTCTCTTTTCAGTTCCCTGTGTTGCTTGCAACGAAGGGCTTGGACTGAAGAAGGCCAAAACAATTTTTGGTTGAAACGTGCGTATCCTCTTACCTATTAAATCTTATGTGTGTTTTTTACAAAGTCTTTTATTTACTTAATTACTGTTCATGTAAGGTTACCGAAAAACCGTTATCCATATTTTCATTTACATAATCGTTTGCAGATTGGCGTACTTAGCACCACGAATTATACCATCTCGTCGCGCTAGCAAATATCCAAAGTGTACTGTAACTGCTATACTGGCATTGTTAACGCCGCCAAATATTTCTACTGGTAGCAAATAATCCAGCTGGACGAGAACCGGCTTTAAAATAATCTGCATTTTAATTATTTTTCATTTTCAAGATATTAGTTATTCTGTTTTGGAAAAACGAATAATCGCTAATTCTAAACTCCTGTTGTCTAAGCGAACTTACTATTTGAAAATTGTCAACTTTGTGTAACACATTTTGAGTTGAAAAAACACTCAAAATACTGGTGTTAAACGATAAAGTAATTAAAAAACTTTGTAAAAAACACACATAAGAAGTAAAAGGAAAGAGGATACGCGTTTCGTTCAAAAATTGTTTTGAACTTCTTCAGTCCAAGCCCTTCGACGTAAAGAACACAGGGAACTGAAAAGAGAAAAAAAAAAAAAAAAACCCTTTTTTTTTTTTTTTTTTTTTTTTTTCTCTTTTCAGTTCCCTGTGTTCTTTACGTCGAAGGGCTTGGACTGAAGAAGTTCAAAACAATTTTTGAACGAAACGCGTATCCTCTTTCCTTTTACTTCTTATGTGTGTTTTTTACTAAGTTTTTTAATTACTTTAACATTTTGAGTTACTTATTTCATATAGTTTTTATTTTGGCGTAATTCTAACTCATGTTTGTAAATTTCACGCGATTCTAGATACTTGGAAACGCTTTGTTGCAAAGGAATGAATGATTTTATGCCAAATCTGGCAACCATTCGGTTTATTTTTTCAGTTTTTTATTAATATGTTCTAAAATAATTCGATTTTCGAAATTTAAATCAGCTTAGCAGGTTCCTCGGAATTTTTCGAATCTGTGGGCACCTTAGTCGAAACTCAAATCCCCACGGTTTAGGAGGAGATACGCTGACAAGCTTTTGACAGCGACGGCGATAGCGGCCTTTACTTTTTTTTAGAATAGAGAGATACTTTTGTAAACAAAGATACGTATTAAATAATGCAGCTGTACTAATAGGAAACACCAGGCTGCTAACTTTGGCACATTAACCCCGCATCTGCTGCAATTAAGAGGTACTTCTGTAGGAATTTGTACAACACGTTATCAACCAATAAAGTATTTTTATAATAATATTATGAATGGAAATGTCACCAATTATGTCTTTTCATATATCTTGCAATGTCAGTACTTGGCTTTGCCCCCATGGCCACCATCAGCTTTCAGCATGACACCCAAAATTTGTAGCAACCCCAACCTAAATAAATTGAATGAAAAATACTGTGAAAACAAAGAAACATGATTTTCGTTGAAATGAGTCCAGTAATTTGCCCAACACTGCACTGAGTATACAGAACAGTAAGGTATGAGGTGGCGAAGCTGGTCGCCTTGGCGGCTTGTATAGCAAACTAGCTGAAGTACCCGTTCTTCGCACGGGAATGAATGGACATTTTGATATTACGATTTGTGGGGATTACTATTTATTGTAATAAAGAGATATAGCAAAATGGATATCGCTTTACATTGTGTTCAATAACCATGCATACCGAATTTCAAGGCAATCGTTTGTACGGTGCAGAAGGCCATGCGGCGTAGCGCAATCTAGTGGAGAGTTTTAGCAAAACGGATACGGCGGAAATATTCTTCGCATTCAGATATCGATGAATACGAAATTTCAGGACGATCGGCTGGACAGCCCTGACGACGCGACATCTAGTGGCAAATTATATAGGAAAATGGATAGCGCCAAACTCTTCCCCGTGTTCAAATATCTATGTATACCTATTTTCATAGCGATCAGTGATACACTGCAGCGCGATCTAGTGGTTAATTAAAGTAATGATTTGCTACAGTGCCGTCAAGTGGCGAGTTATAGCAAAATGTATAACGCCAAAATATTCTCATTGTTCAAATAGCTATGTATACTGATTTTCATAGCGACCGTTTGAATGGTCAAGAATTTGGCCTGCTGCAGCGTCATCTAGTGGCGAGTTAAAATAATAATGCATTGCAGTGCCATCTAGTGGTGAGTAACATCAAAAGGAAAACAGTTAGAATATATTCTTCGTGCTGAAATGTGTAAGTATAAGAAATTTTATGCCGATCAGTCGAACGGTATAGAAGTTGATGTGTTGCAGCGCCATTTAGCGGCAAGTTACAGCAAAATGGATACTGAAAAATATTCTCCGTGTTCTAATATCCGCGTGTACCAAATTTCATCGAAATCGGTTGGTTCGATATTCGCATAGTAAACGGCTAAACGGAATAGAATTCGACGTTCTGCTGCGCCACCTAGTGGCAAGTTAGAGAAAAACGGATAGCATAAAAAGCTTCTCAATGATAAAAGACTTAGGTGAACCAAATTTCATGGTGCAACGGTGCTGGAGTTTTTCAACCTCATACACACATACCAACATTCATTTTTATCTATAACCAGTATCATTACATATCCCAGTCTGTGCCAACATACGCCATTTTGCAAGAGTTTTTTCAGGAAATCATTCGAAGCATTGACTTAGCAGCAATCAATATGGGAAATGGTTCGGCCGCCAAAAAGTAAAGCACACATTTATTTGAAAAGAGGAATCCCTTAATACAACCGAATTTTTTTAAATTATCAACTATAACGTGTTTTATTCATCGTTACTCCGATGTACTAAATGAGAAGATTTCAATTTTCTGAAATTTGGCGGAATTCCCCCAACTTAAATCAATGTACTCAATTGGCGAGAATTCTGAAGATAGATCGCTTGAAATCCCTTAATAACTGCATTATTTCTTCACGGATCATTAAAATTTAACGCTGTATTCTAATAAAACCTTTGCACTTGCTTTCAAAAATCTATTTCCTTAAGCTCTCAATAAATTGCGCCAAGCCGAAAACTGTGCAAACAGCTAGAACTCACTTTCTCAAAATCGGCATTTGAGCCATTTTATTTTTTCGCCAAACTAAAAAAAAAATTACATATTAGCCTCGGAAATCTTCAATTCTTATTGTTTTGCGTATGAAACATTTCATTCCTGCTCCGATTTCCCATGCACACGATATTATAATAAAAAATTAATAATCTTACAAATATAAACTAACAAAAAAAAAAATCATTATTATTCTTTTATTTTTACTTTGAGAATTTAAAACATCTTATTCGGCAAAATCGCCACACATGACAACCACGATCCTTATTTCACACTTTTTTCACTACAGGGGTTACAATTACGGAAAGGTTTTTGCATGGAGAACATAAAAAATCTCTTAAATTCCGGGAACGGGTGGACTTAGAAGTTTTAAAGTGGACTATGATTTATTCTATATTATTTTACATATCTGTGCAAAATTTCAGGCTGATAGGTCCATTTTTGTGGATTTGTATACAACTCAAATCCACAAACAAACAAACAAACAAACAAACAGAATTTCATTTTTATTTATAAGATTCGGTTACAATCCGTTCACCGGTTTTAGCTGTAGATCCCCGTTCATAGGGGGAGGGGGGGAGATTAATTTTAAACACACTGTATATTATACATACGGACTTGCAAAAGGAGGTCTGAGTGTCTTGGGGGTTAAATTTGCATTAGTTTACATAAAAAGTCGGAGATCTTACAAAAGTTTATGATATATCCAGCCTGAGACTAAATATGGAGATTTACTTTTTACCTCAAATTCGGCGATACATCACCAAATCTTGCAAAATACTGAGAATGTGAGCTGTAATGAGAGCTTTGAATGTGAGCTGTAATATTATTAATGCAAGGCGATAATTCACCAAACGGTACTTACGTATTATCCCCCCGACCATTTCCGCTAAACGATTTTTGCGCCAAATGTGCAGACAAACTGATGCCAAACGTATTTCAAGCGAGGAATTATTTCATTTTTCCGGTATTTATCTTGGCGGAAAATTGCTCGTTTTGCCGGACCACTGGGATAATACGTAAGTACCAACCAAACTTGGAGACGATTGGCAAAGTTCACCCACGGAATGATGAGGAAAAGAATTCCTCAGAAAAAACAATAAAGCATAAAATTCAATGAAAAGCACTTTAAAAATGTAAAATTATAGGGTATTTGTGGATAAAGTTATGAGTTTTGAATTCATGAATTCAATAATTGAGACGAACATGATGAAGAATTCATCAAAGGTTGCCAAATTCAGTAAGTTTCCACTAACATTTAAAATTAATAAAGAATAAGACTCATTTTTGACTCATTTTTGAAAGTATTTTCTTATTAACCGCACCACAGGGATAATATGCCAAATCAGCAACTGAATTGCTGTAAAAATTAAAGTGAAGTTGCTGGTATTGGCTCGTTATAAACGCAAATTGTACTATGAATTGTTGTAAAAATTGATGAAGTTGCTGGTAATTTGGCAAAAAATCGCCTGTGTTCTGACGTGCCGTTAATACGTGAATACTTTTCAGACGATTGGAAATTGTTACCCTTCTATTTCAAGTTGACGAACAGGTTTTCCTAGCCAACGAATTTAAAAAAAAAATAGGTCTATGTTCCGTATCCGGTGCCCCTTGGTTCTGGCGACATCGTGAGCGATGTTCAACGTTAGTAAAGTACCCTGCCGATGGTTGTTTGACTGGCAACCATAAAGAAATGTGTAGAGCTTGGCGACGTTTTTTTTTGAAGGAATGATAATGCGTCAAATATTGTAAATTGGATAATTTAGAACTATTGAAAGATGCGAAATTTCTTGCACTTTCGGGCATGCGTAATAGTTGTTTTTTAATCTAGCTACTGTGTGACGTAAGCAGATGAATGCAACGAATTCGCTTGCTCAATTTGACGTCACTAAGCTGTTAATTTGCGTTTTGCGCATGCGTTATTGTTATTTTTCGTTTTTTCCTGTTCTTTCGTCTACTATTCTAATTTGCTTCAACTTGTACTAATGTTTTTTTTTCGGTCTCGCAGAGGGGCCCGCGTTAGAATATTTTCGAATGTATGTATCGATGAATGTAACGAATTCGCTTGCTCAATTTGACGTCACTAAGCTGTTAATTTGCGTTTTGCGCATGCGTTATTGTTATTTTTCGTTTTTTTCCTGTTCTTTCGTCTACTATTCTAATTTGCTTCAACTTGTACTAATGTTTTTTTTTTGGGTCTCGCAGAGGGGCCCGCGTTAGCATATTTTCGAAGGGGGCCTTTTGAGGCGGTGGCCGGACCCACTGATGTTTTTTTTTTGGGTCTCGCAGAGGGCCCGCGTTAGCATATTTTCGAGGGGGCCCCCTTGAGGAGGTGGCCGGACCCACTGATGTTTTTTTTGGGGTCTCGCAGAGGAGCCCGCGTTAGCATATTTTCGAGGGGGCCCCCTTGAGGCGGTGGCCGGACCCACTGATGTTTTTTTTTGGATCTCGCAGAGGGGCCCACGCGGACCCACTGATGTTTTTTTTGGGGTCTCGCAGAAGGGCCTGCCCGGACTCACTGATGTTTTTTTTCGGTCTCGCAGAGGAGCCCGCGTTAGCATATTTTCAAGGAGGCCCTTTTGAGGCTGTAGCCGGACCCACTGATGTTTTTTTTGGGTCTCGCAGAGGGGCCCGCGTTAGCATATTTTCGAGGGGGCCCTTTTGAGGCGGTGGCCGGACCCACTGATGTTTTTTTTGGATCTCGCTCGGACCCACTGTTTTTTTTGGGTCTCGTAGAGGGGCCCACGTTAGCATATTTTCGAGAGGGCCCGTTTGAGGCGTTGGCCGGACCCACTGATGTTTTTTTTGGGTCTCGCAGAGGGGCCCGCGTTAGCATATTTTCGAGGGGGCCCCCTTGAGGCGGAGGCCGGACATACTGATGTTGTTTTGCGATCTCGCAGAGGGGCCCGCCCGAACCCACTGATATTTTTTTTGGATCTCGCAGAGGGGCCCGCGTTAGCATATTTTCGAGAGGGCCCGTTTGAGGCGTTGGCCGGACCCACTGATGTTTTTTTTGGGGTCTCGCAGAGGGGCCCGCGTTAGCATATTTTCGAGGGGGCCCCCTTGAGGCGTTGGACGGACCCACTGATGTTTTTTTGGGTCTCGCAGAGGGGCCCGCGTTAGCATATTTTCGAGGGGGCCCTTTTGAGGCGGTGGCCGGACCCACTGATGTTTTTGTGGGGGTGTCGCAGAGGGGCGCGCGCCCCCTCCAAGAAAAATGTTTTTATTCTACATAAATGGGGCTTTTACCAATATTTAGCAGGCTTTACACTAGATAAAATGAATATTCACAATTTGCGCACTCCGAAAGAGTTTCTGGTTCCGCCCTTGGAGAACATATGTAAAGCTGACGTCATAAACTTGAAAATCGTCTGGATTTTTTATCACATGTTGGTCTGGAAAATCGTTTTTTTTTTTTTTAATCAGAGTTTGACTGGCAATTCTGAAAATTAAACGCGGTGCATTTGAAGTATAGAATTTTCATTTAGTGTTAATTGCATGAAGATTGAAGTTTGGTGTTCTTTGATTCTGAGTGGAATAAGTTTGTGTTGGATTTTCCTTGTGTTTTTGATTCCGTTTTACGGACCCTTTCTCGTAAGTTAGTGAACGTCTCGGGGAATTTCGTCTTTATTTCGTCTTGGGGAATTTCATCGTTGTAATGGATGTTCCCGGTCCTTCCATTAAAAAATGAGGTGGGAAAGGTGAGGTAAGTGCTTGTTTAATCTACTTTTTCTAATGTTTTGTCGTGGATTTGACTGTTTTATATAGTGTCATTTACTTAGAATTTGTGCTTCTTTGTAAAAATTTTAGTGGTAAATACTTGTGTTTATTCGTCACAAGAAGGTGATAGCCGTTGAAGCTTGGCGGTCGCCAGGGTGGCTTGGCGCCATGGCTGGAGCTTGGCGCCAAGATCCGTAGCGCTCGCACTTGGCGATCGCCAAGCTCCAGCGGCTATCGCCGTGTTTACATGAGGGGCACCGTCTTGTATGATTTTACCAAAAAATATTATTTGATAAAGATATAAAGGTACTAAAAATCCAAGTATAAAAATGCCGTCACATTATTTTAACTCAGTTTTATTTTTGAAGTTCTTCTTTTTAGTAACTGTTGAAATAACAACATCACAAGAAATAAATGGCACATTATTATTGTAGAAATAAATCTACTTTCTTCCTTCATTTTTTACTTAGGCATTTATACTTTTTAAGTCTTACTCCTTCCTCATTCTTGAATGAAGGTCACCAGTAAGTTTCTTATAACCCCACCCCTCCCCCCTTTTTTTAAACAGAAACGAATTTTGCACTATCGATTTGTTTCTATCGAAACTTGTCTCTCGCCCTATAGCCAGAGCCACGTGAATATCTATTAGTTTCGTACTGATTCGTACGATTCGGCAAACCATAGTCGTGAAAATTATCACCAGCTGGCTTATACCCGCCAAAACTAAACTGATGATCCTGCGAAGATGGTGGCCAATAATTTACGGATCGGTACCGGGGATTGGCGAAGTCCTCATAACTATATCCACGGCCAATCAGCGTGTTCGAATTTAAACTTCGAGTTCCCCTAAAACTTTTGGGATGAATGTTTTCTTGATTAAAAGCAGAACTTTTTGAAATAGCAGTCATTAATGGTTGTTTAAAACTATCTCTAGAAGTTGAAATACTTCTCTTTTGCCAAGAAGGAATTTCCGGGAGAGGGGGCTGTTGATCTTCAGCTCTCCCTCCTCTATCAGGTACATCTCCAATAACTATCTTATTTACAGAACATTTAGTATTCTTCCGAACATGATCATTGCTAGTCTTATCAGCAATATCTGAATAAGAAATTGCAGAAAGTACATCCAAAATCTTTACTGTAGGTTCCGGTGTTAACTTACTTCGCTTCTCGTTATATATCTTCATTATAGTCTCATATTTATCTTTCAATCTGTCTGTCCACATGAATGACTTTACGGTGACGTCTAAACGCGTCAGAAGCAGATCTCTTCGTGTAGTATATTCTTGGAACATATCTCTGTAGAGATACTCTATTTCACACCACTGTTTCTCTGTCAAACAATCTGATAACAAAAGTTCTCCTACTGTTTCTTTGAGAGTTAAAGGCTGACTGAGTTTTCTCAAGGTTTGTTGGATAGCTTCAAACAATTTTTTCGTAGTTACTGTCTTAGGTGGCCTTGAAAGCCGCAAAGTTAATAATATCTCTCGTAATTCTCTAGCTGTTTTAGACTCATCAAGTTCAATTACTTGTTTATGTTTTTCACTATGGTATTTTTTAAAAGCTTGTATTTTAGCTGCTTCGAGTTCTGTGCAAAGATAAATAATTAAGAGCTTTTTGTCGGTGGCCTGAATAAGTCTCTCATATGGTTTTCCTTTAATTAAAGCATTGTAAGGACAGCCTAGTTCTTTCAATAGAGAGCTGACTTCGACTAGAAATCCGAGTGCATCTTCTGAATCTGTAAGAGGACTGACATAGGAATCCAAGTTGTAAAACGACGCTAGTTCTGAGCTAAGCCAAGCAACTATACTAGTAAACTTGACTTGGGGAGGTCCTTCAATAATATCGTTTTCTACAGAAAATTTAATTTCACACCTTAAATTTATTAAAAGCGTTTCAATATCGGAAGAAATGTTTGTTTTCATCTTTAAAATAGAACTGTTCGATTTTACTTTTTTAATTGCAAAAGCACACAAAGAAAAACGAAGTCATAAACGTTGAAAATATTTTCAAAATCGAGATGAAAAATCTCACGAAGCAGAAGTGTAGGGTTATTTCCAGTTAATCAGAAATCTTAAAATTTGTGGAATTATTTCTCTCGTGAGGTAATTTTAAGCTTTATACAGAATTTAATTTCAGGTGCAACTTAAAGGTTTAGCGTAAAAATGACGCAGTTTTCACTTACCATTTAAAAAAATGTCCTCGGTATATCTCAGTAGCACATCCATCATTCCTAGGTCATTGTTTTTAATTCTGAGATTGATGTAATTTTTCGGGCATGATTTTAAAGTTACGTTAAAATGCAACCTAAGTTAAATAATATTATAAAAACATATACTTTATATTTTTCTTCTGACAGGTATGATCCATATGGTTGAGAGCTTTTGAAGATGGGTGAGCTTCGAATGATACAGTAAACTCAGCATATCAATATGACATCGCTTTCACTTGGAATTCTAAAATGCTGAGATCGGAATAGCTCCAATTTTACGTCGACTAACAATGGTCATGAAATCATATCTATGTTCCGCTATTAAACGTGTTGGGTTATGTTCGCGGTAGAGCGCCTACAATCTGCGGAGCCTTAGTTCCCAGGAAATAGGAATTTCAACATTTGCAGAATTATTGTGATTTCGATTGTGACGTATTTTTAATGTCAAAGCCTGTTAACCTAGTTAGTTTTATAATGAAATTATAAACACGTGACATAAAAATGATATCGATTCTACTTATGTTATGGAAATGATACGTTGCCTGCATAATTAAACTTCAAGGATATCTATCATCTACGTGTTTGCGCTCTAAACTGGGAGACGAAAGGTGCCAGGTTCAAAACCAGGTCATGTCTGCCGACCTAACCGTTCGAAATTTTCTGCAGTTTTCTTCGAATCTTCGCGTAACTACGGGTTAGAATCCCTTAGAAAGTTTCCTACGGAGGTCAATCCCGCTTGGCCTAGATCCTTCACGCAGATAAATGGCTGTAAGGACCACACCACGTAAAAGACCACATTTATTTAAGACCACATCTTCGGTGATATTTATCTTAGATATTAGCTCTTAAAACATTACAGATTTGTACTACAGTCTTAAAAAACTTTAAAGTCGCCGAAAAAATTAATTTTAAACTGGCTGGTCCGTACGGCTTCACGCGAATAGATAAATCTAAATTAAATGTTTTGTCATTCAGCACTAGATTCCCTTGCTCAATCTCTTGAGGTTCTTATTACTTCCTTGTACGAAGTAAAATGAAGTAATGTGATCTCGAAAAATTTCGGTATCCACAATTTCGAAAAAAAAAAATCGATTTTTACTTACTACACCTAAATTTACTTTCAAGAGTTTTTGCGAGACATCTCATCGTTCGCATGTGCATGTACAATTCATTTTGACGGACGCAAGTCCATTTGGACTACTTCTTTCCCGACGTCTCTACGAATGTACGTATGTATGTAACTCGCGTATGTCAAAAACTATAAGTTGCAGAATGTTGAAATTTTATATTTGGAATTGTTGTAACATCTAGTAGTGCACCTTCATCTTTGGTTTCAATCGAATGGATAGAGTATTTACAGGGCTACCCAACAGATTTTCCCTACATTACACTGTATGGGCAGAGGTATTATGTTATTTCAAATGAATCAAAAGTGATATATGTTGTTAAGGATTACAAAATGAATCTCTCAATCGGAAATAGTGTCTTAATCATTTTTAGTTTTTCTACAAGAACACTAAATAGAATTTCAATACGTTACCATAATGACAGTTTTAGACATTCATCCATTTCAAGTACAATACCATCCATTGTTGTTGTTTCTTATCCTCTTGGTGCAGATATACTACACCAAGTCCAAGAGACCTTGTTGCACAATGCGGCTCAAAGAGATGCCAATGCAAAGAAGGAGATGGTCAGGAGCATCAGGAAATGAGCACACGCAGGGTGGGAAAATTTTATGTCTTCCTGAAAGTTTGAGGCATTCCAGATTACCAGTTCGGAGTCTGGCCAAAGCAGTCTGCGTGAGTCTGTGCCGGGGCCAGATCGTGATTGGCATCGGTTTTTCTCTTGCAAGGGCCATCCTAAACGTGAAGGAGCCCCGTTTCCACTAGGCCTTTATTTTCCCTAATTCGCTTACCGCCGCTAAAAACTCTCCCCCAAGCTGCTGGTTTCCTCTCTACGGACGGTTTTTATCGGAATAAAAACGTTTCATTCACAACCTCTAAAGTCGTAAGTATATCGCCACCCCATTGGCTGGTTCCACGCTCTCTCAAGGATTCCGATATGGCGGTTGCGAAAGTGAGAAAGTACGAGAGTTACATATTTTATAAGGATAAGCAGGCTCTTAATTCTTTTTTTGTTGTTGGTTCAATTAATCATCAATTTTCAGAACAGTAGTCCAAAATGTTATAAATCTGTTCTGGACAAAATTGATGCAATCAACTGACCTAAAAAATCTAAAGGGAAAAAAAAAGACTCTGCGTTCAATCTCTCTCTCCATGATGTCATGCATACATAATAATAATTCTGCCATCCTTCCTTTTGAGTATTTTTATCCCTTATGCTTACTAATTTTTTCGGTAATATATTTTATGATAATTAATAATTAAAAATTATTAGTAATATTAATTGATCTCCGAATTTGCGATAATTAGTAATATTAATTGAATTAAAAAATATTTAATTTAAGTATTTTTTGCAAAGCTCCTTCCTAACTTTTTCTTTAAGTATTTCATGTGATATTCTGATGATCTCTAGTATTTTGACATCTATTTCTAATTAAAATTAAGTCTTTATTCTTCTAATACTATTGACTGTATTTGGAAAATTCAGTATATGTAATTAATATTTCAATATTTTTTTTCTCTTCAGAAAGCTCACATAATTAATTAATAATAGTTATTATTTAGTATTCAAAGGAAAGAAATAGTAGTTTTACATACTAACTGATTTAATGATAATTCTTTTACTCTTTATATATAAATAAATTTATTGTAATTATTGAATTTTAATTTTAAGACCAATATTTTTTCCAAATCATAGGTTCTCTCATTTTTATTTTGTATCTCTTTAAATACCAGATTAAAAATTTTGTTCAATACTTTTCAAATAGAAATTTGATTAATAAATCTAAATTTATGCGTGCACCATCTTTTGTATTAGACATTTAAAGGCCGGAGATGGCATCTAAAACAAGATGTTGTGCCCACCCGAGCCGATTTGATAAGATACTGAAGATGGTAAATAACTGAAGTATGAAGGTCCAGGGTTCTGATCTACCGGACGGCTGATTATCTAAAAATTCGGAGTTTTTCGATTTTTCTCACTATGTAACGTAAATACGCTTCATAAGCACTAAGAAAGTGACCCGCACAAGGCACCCCACCTTTCGATAGGCAATACGAAATACTCCTGGTGTAGGTTTATCATGGCAAAATACCATACAACCTTTTCAGAAATAGTTATATGCTTTTAGTGTATGTTAAAGATAACTGAAATGAAATTGATAACATAAGGTACTTCTTAAATATACAAAACACACAAAAAGCAGATATCAATATTCTGTTAATTACTTATTTGGTGAAAGACAGCATGTAGCACTTAAATTTATCGAAAATGTGGCTGCCATTTAAATCTATCAAAACAGCTCAATTAACTTAGTAGTTTAAAGCCTCTAATTTATGGGAATCATTGACACCCAGTTTTTTTTATTTTTAAGCATCCTAAAATTAGTATAATATGTGCTAACTAAAAAAGTCCCTTAAATAAATGCAGTAGAATTTTTCAAATTCAAAATCGACGGGACTTACCGATTCTGCATAACACAAATTTCCAGATTATAAAAAATCCTGCAGTATTATAAAAAAAGAAAATCGTTGTAATCAGGTAAAGTTTAAAAAAAAAAGACTCACACTTTTTTAAAATAGAAAAATGTATTAAAAATAAAATACATGTACTGAGAAATTGCTCATTGGATTAGAAAGATGCTATTCTTTTAAACATTTTTAATAAAATCTAAAACATTTTCTTTCGAATACTGATTTATTGTTATTTTAAGGTCTAATTTCGTAAATTGGAATTCGAAGTTTAAGAAATTCTTCTGTATTTAAAAATAACAAATGAGGATATATATTTAAAAGAAAAACGGGAAACAGATAAAAGTTTAAACACGCATGCGCGAAATCGCTAAAAGCCATTAGAGGAAACGCACGATTCTAAAGGGACATAAGAAAGCTAGTGGAAACGTAATTCCACTTTAGCGTTACGACTTTTGAGTCCGTAAACACATTAGGAGCATTAACGACACAATTGGAAACGCGTCTGGCATGCAGACTTTTAAGACCTTGCGCGGGTGACTTTCCTAGTGCTTCTGAAGCGTATTTACGTTACTTCGTGAGAAAAACCGTCCAAAACTCCGAATTTTTAGATAATCAGCCGTCCGGTAGATCAGAACCCTGGACCTTCATGCTTCAGTTATCTACCATCTTCAGTATCTTATCAACTCTCCTCGGTGTGGGCACAACATCTTGTTTTAGATGCCATCTCCGGCCTTTAAATGTCTAATACAAAAGATAGTGCACGCATAAATTTAGATTTATTAATCAAATTTCTACTTGAAAAGTATTGAACAAAATTTTTAATCTGGTATTTAAAAAAATACAAAATAAAAATGAGAAAACCTATGATTTGGAAAAATATTGGTCTTAAAATTAAAATTCAATAATTACAATAAATTTTATTTATACATGAAGAATAAAAGAATTATCATTAAAACCAGTTAGTATGTAAAACTACTATTTTTTTTCCTTTGAATACTAAGTAATAACTATTATTAATTAAGTGAGCTTTCTGAAGAGAAAAAAATTCATTGAAATATTAATTACATATATATTGAATTTTTCAAATACAGTCAATAATATTAGAAGAATAAAGACTTAGTTTAAATCAGAAATAGCTGTCAAAATGCTAGAGATCATCAGAATATCACATGAAATACTTACAGAAAAAGTTAGGAAGGAGCTTTGCAAAAAATACTTAAATTAAATATTTTTAAATTCAAAGTCATAACTATTTTTAATTATTAACTATCGCAAAATAAATTAACGAAAAAATAAGTAAACTATATAATAATCTGTTACTATTTTTTAAACTGAAATAAAACAAAACTGACAGTAAAACAAAGCCCAAAAAAGAGCGGCGGCGGGAATCGAACCTAAGACAACAGGCAAGTGCGGAAGGTCCCAGCCACGCTAGGTACAACCTGAATAATGCTATTAGTTAATTTGTACTGATCTTGTCACAGATCTACGCGATACATCGAATAGTTACGAGCCAAAGGCAAAAAGAAATAGAAATATTATTAAAAGAGTGATTAAAACATAAAGGATTAAAATACTCAAAAGGAAGAATGACAGAATTATGATTATGAGCATGAAGTCATGGAGAGAGAGATTGAGCGCAGAGACTATTTTTTTTTTCTCTTTAGATTTTATAGGTCAATTGACTGCATCAATTTTGTCCAGAGCAGATTTACAACAATTTGGAATACTCTGGTGAAAACTGATGATTAATTGAACCAAAAATCAAAGAATGAAGAGCCTATTTATCCTTAAAAACATCTAGTACATTCTCACTATCGCGACCGCCATATTGGAATGCTTGAGAGAGCGTTTGGGGGATGCGATCAGCCAATTAAAAGCTCGGATTCTTTAAGAACTTAGCGCGCTTAAAGACGGGAAATGAATACCTTTTAAAACGATAAAGACAGGCGATAACGGTCGAAAAACCGGCTTTACGGAGAGTTTTCAGCGACCGTCAGCGCAATAGGAAATATAACGACCTAGTGGAAACGCGGCTGAGGTCTAGTCAGTTTTCAGCCTTCGGGGTTCCTCGCCAAAGTGAAACTGCATTTAAGATTGCTGTAACCTCTAGATGTGCCACTCTCATTTTGATTCAAATCTGCCGGACAGTTTAGTTGCAGGGCCACTCAAAAGAAGTTCTATACATTAAGGTCTGTTGACATCTTTAATGTCTTATATCTGTAGTCAGTCATTGTTTAGGACATGCCCAAAATTTCAAGCACAATAAGATCTTATCATATAGTAAGCTAATGGTCTGGCGACGTTCGTGTGCCTACCTCAAAAAATTGCGCCAAAACTCGTCAAGCTAGATACATACGTTTGGCTTACGTATCTAACTTGTACACCGTACATCGTAAAAACTATTAGTCTCGTAGAATGTCAAAAATCGCCAAGCTTGGCGAATTTGGTGTACGCATGTATGTATGGATATATGTTACTCGCATATATCAAAAACTATTAGTCGTAGATTGTCGAAATTTTATATATGTTGTAGCATCTAGTTGTATACCTCGATTTTTGGTTTCAATCTACAGGAGAGTATATTTACAGGACCACCCAAAAGATTTTCAACACATTAATGTCTATGGACATCTTCAATATATTACGTCTGTAGTCAGTCATTGTTTGGTCCATACCCGAAATCTTGCCATTTGTCATCGACCTTGGCAAGTTTTACCGAAATATCGCCAAATTTAACGCCAAAAATAATTGCGTACACTGCATAACTCTAAAACTTTTAGTCGTAGAATGTTGAAATTTTGTATTTAGAACAATTGTAACATCTAACTGCACACCTCTTTTTTGATTGCAATCAACTGAGTAATTTATTTACAGTGCCACCCAAAAGACTTTAAATACATTACAGTCTATAGACACCTTCAATTCAGTCTGTGATGAATCCCTATTTCGACTAGGCCAAAATCTCACTAAACTTTCTCAAGCTTGTCGGCTTTTCGAGAAATATTGCCCAATTAAGTGTCAAAAACAAATCTGTCAAATTGAACACAGCTTAGCGATATCTTAAATATTTGGCTAGAAATCGGTAAACCTTAGTATTATAGCAGGATTTTATCTCTTTCAAAGAAAATAAGTTAAAATGAATCATTTTTTATGTAGATGAAGTGCACCGAAAATATTAATGATTTAATAGACGTACAAGAAAGTCATGTGGTGTCCACATCAGGTTTTGTAAGCTTCATTATATTTATATACTTAATCCTGCAAAGTAAGTTAAAGTTTGAAAATTTATTTAAAACCGTAAATATAGATTTTAACCGTAATTGAGAGATGGGTACAAATGAAGAGTATAAACACGAAACAGAAAAAGAAAATTTAGAATATGAAATGCACCAAACAAAAGAATATTAGAAATGATAATTAAGCTAATAAAAGATAAATAAAATATAAAAAAGACAGTTAAATGAATTTACATTTTAAAATAGAGGTTTATGAAGCCTTTCAAAGCTTTATATGTTTAGAAAATGTAGAATATTGATGACTGATTTAATGGAGACGGGTATTAATTTTTAAAACTATAATTCAGAGATTTATATTCGGACGTTTTATACTTAGTTTGCCTACTATGGTTAGTAAAAATTTTTTTTTTCATTTTGTAAAAAAATGCGTGAATGCTGAGAGGTATCTCAGCTCGGTTTTGAAATATGAATGTTAATTCTATTAGATTTTATATAGTGTCTAATTCTAATGGATTTTGTTTCTAATGGATTTAGTTGGATCTTTGTTCGGCATGTCTTAACATACATAAAAAGTTACGGCATAACTATAAAAAGTATGACAGTTAAAACATGCCGAACAAAGTTGAGCACAAAGAACTTTTAAGTACAAACAGTGACGCTTTGAGCCATTTAAGACCCGGCATATATTTTGAGTAAATAAGAATTATGTTTTTCTTTTCAATTACTATATTAAATAAAAAGCTATCTAAAGAGGCATTTAATGCCATACAAAGAATCCTGAACTTCATTGGCTTTAAGTCACGTCCTAGTTGGCTTTTGCCTCAAAACATTTTGTGGATGAAAAGTCTTATTCTTAAATGTACAACAGAAACCATTATTAAAGGAATTTAAAAAAGATTTACAAAGCATTTAAACAATCATCACCCATATGTAATAATTTATGGAAATTCCTTTAAACGTACCTGTAAAAGAAAATAAATTCTACTCATGCCATTTTTAAAAGAGAATAAATTATCGTCATTCAATGCAGTAATGTACAAAAATACTTTAGAACAATACAATTCGTTTTTAGTGAAAAAGTATAAATAATACATACGCAGTTTTCACTCTAAATAAAAAAAAAATAATTTAAAATGTTTCGTTCAATTTAAAATTTAAAAAGCACAATTAGAACTCAATATAAGCCAAGGACGTAGTTGGAGGAGGGGGGTGTGCCATGAAGGGTAAGGAAACACCCGAGATTTTGAATTTCTATTAATTAGATATCAATAAATGAATCCTATTTTCTGAGAAATTCTACCTTTTTCAACTTTTGGACACCTACCCGAAATTTTTTCGCGCTCCGTCCCTGACACCAGCAAATACCTTCTAGCGGCTACAATGTGTTGGAATTTATTTACATATCCCTATAAAAGCCCTGTTAATGCCATGCACACCATTCATTGCACACCATTCCATGGACAGCAGATATGCTGGGTTAACATTTGTTAAATATCTAAATCTCGTGGTAATGGTGTATCCTGCAAAATGTATTTACGAAAATTACAGCAACATACTATAGAATACACAATCTATTTATTTATTTACTTCAAAGAACATTATCAGACCTAAAACATTAATGATGAAAACAAACACCGTAAAAAAAAAAAAAAAAAAAAAAAAAAAAATCGCGTGAAATGGTCATTCCTTTTTTTAAAAATTCTTTTCTCTATTCTGATAGTAATTTTACCTAAAAATTCTTGCAAAAATGGAACACTAGCAGTACTACTGTAGTCAATCTTTCGCATAAAAATGAAAGTGAAAGTAAAAATTAGTTCTCCGGTGTTAAAAGGAAATTTGAACGTGCGAGCATGATTTCATGCGTTTGGTTCCATAAGCGTGAGCGTATCCCAAAAGACTAAAATAGAGAGCTGAACTGCGTGTTTCTCTTCAATCACTCGATACCGGAATCTTTGACGGAAAGTGCGTCACGGCAAGAATTCATTTATTACTTCTATTGTTCGAAAAAGCCAGCTGTTTTGTCGCAACATTTCGACGGCTGGAGTTAGCAGTACACACGTATTTGTGTGATTCAAGGAAAGTATTCATCACATCAACTTAGGATCTAATATTTTATTTTTAAGGACATTTTTTTTCGCTAACTGACCTTTCAGTTTTGAAGGAAAAAGTTTTCGATTTTAAATAGTACATTTTTACAAGATTTTTTTTTTTTTAATCACGAATTTTTTCCAGTAGCGTGACTGTTTTCTCTTCGGTGTAGCATAGGCAAGTTTTTTCAGCATTGTTTTGCTATATATTTTATTGCTTGACACCATTATGAAAATTTTATATTGAATATGTCTCTAATATATGATATTTATAATGTTTAAACGAGAATTACAGGGCGTACTTAAATACTATACATGTGGGCGTTACAAAATTGTTCATGTGCAAAAAAAAAAGCATTTAAATTAAACAAATGAACTCGAATTCAAAACTAATTTGAAATAAACAAAAGCAACTCAGCCCTTGTGCTGTGTTTAAGGCATATCTGCACGAGGGCTATCTGCCTAAGTGGGGAAGGGGAAGATTTTGCATTCTGCAGAGGACTTTTTAAAGGGCTTTAACGTGTATTTACTAACGCAGTCTCTTAACTGCATTCAAATTTTACTACACGATTTGTTTCACGCAAGTTCAGTGAAGCCTTTTTATTTGGGATAGACTGTGAATGTTTTTACATTTTAAAATTTTCTTTCCTCTAAAATCCTATGGCTACAAAAATTGTTACATCAATATTTATTTTATAAATCTAACTTATGAAAAAAATATATGATTGCTTCTGAAATCATGAAGTACATGATGACGACACAAATGACACCACCAGAGATACCTTCACGCTTCACGCTAACGGATAAAAACAATTTTTTAGATACCCGGCTCCATACACACAAACACACGCACTCACAGAGAGCGTCCAACAGAACAAAATAAATAAAACGTGATATTTTCAGTATTTTAGTTTTAGCAGACGATATTTTAAACTATGGAAAGAATGAATATTCTTGAGGTCTTTTTATTTGCACCGAATAATTACGGCAGCTTTAAAATAAGATTCTGCGGAATCAGCTCATGAGGGGCAAAGTTTTACGTCATAGCCTGCAGCCATAATTGGATTTCTAAGGAATTTTTTAACTTGTGACATCAAAATAGTGTCACTTGAACTTTTAGTTTGTCACTCAACTAGTTAATTATTTTACTCATAGATATGTGAAAAAGGTGTTTCGAAGCTAAAAATTTCAAAAAATCATTGCTAAAAATAATTCGAATTTCAGAATTTAAGTCAGTTGACTTATATCCTCTTACAGATTTTTTGTGACCGTTCGCGTGTTAGTACATATTCTGGTTCAAAAGAAAATTTCGAAAAAGCAGGTCTTGAAGTCACATACATACATAGCCAGCCAGCCACAAACTTGTTTACTCTGGGGTTTTATTTTACTACATGGAATAAATTTAACTTTTTTATGTAAAAAAATATGAGCTCCATTTTTCCAACTCAGAAAAAAAAAATACATGCAATATTTAAGCACCGGTTGAATAAGACTTCGAGTGAAAAGATAGACACAAAAAGATCACAGTTAAAGTTTTATAAACGGCAGGACTTACTTCACAGAAGGTTCCATTTTTTCCAAACTTACTCTATATTCCGTAAGTTTTCGATAGTTATATGAAGCTTAATTGTTTGAACACCTGTCTGTGTTTGAACACCTGATTTAGTTTAACACAGATCTTCTTGTATTATTACAGATTACTTGAACTGTATTACATTAGCATCAGTTTAAAATGGTTTTTATTTATTTTTTTTTTTTCAGATTCGAAGTCATTTTGTTTGTCATAAAAGTGGAAACTAAGCATGTATCCTAATCTCGGTAAGTCCTTACCTAAGTACAGATATTATATAAGCTAAGGATGTCTTAGAAAATAAAGTTTTCTGAAAATTATTGCTCCCTGGGGATTTTTTGATTCCTCTTTTGGAGTAAAATTAAACTGTATGAAGTTTTAAGTTCCACAGTCTATGTTTGATTTTGCTCTGAGCTTAAAAATTTTTACTTCCTTGTACGTAGTATAAGGAAGTAATGTGATCCCGAAAAATTTTGGGGGCCAAATTTCGACATAAAAACCGATTTTGACTACCTCTAAATTTAATTTAAAAATTTTTTTCGATGCATCTCATCGTAGGCTAGCATGCACGATCATATTAACGCGTCTGCAACTCATTTTGACCAGTGGCGAGTCTACTGTGGCCAGTTTTTCCATGCCGTCTGTACGTACGTACGTACGTACGTACGTACGTACGTATGTATGTAACTCGCATATCTCAAAAACTATTGGTCGTAGAATGTTGAGATTTGATATTTAGGATTGTTCTAAGATCTAGTTGTGCACCTCCCCTTTTGGTGGCAATCGAATGGATAGTTTATGTACAGGACCGCCCAAAAGATTCGAAATACATTACGCTCTATGGGCCGAAATTCATTAAACTCGCCTAACTCAAAAGCTACTAGGCGTAGAATGTCGAAACTTCATATTTTGGATAGTTGTAACATCTAGTTGTGCACCTCCCCTTTTGGTTCCATTCGACTGGATAGTTTATCTACAGGACTGCCCAAAACATTCGAAATACATTACACTCAATGGGCCGAAATTCATTAAACTCGCATATCTCAAAAACTGTTAGGCGTTGAATGTTGAAACTTTATATTTAGGATTGTTGTAACATCTAGTTGTGCACCTCCCCTTTCGGTTCCATTCGACTGAATAGTTTATCTACAGGACCGCCCAAAAGATTCGAAATACATTACGCTCTATGGGCCGAAATTCATCAAAGCGTTTTTTAGAGGTATTGGGATATTTCAAACGACTCAGAAGTGATATATGCTGTAAAGAGTTAGAAAATGAATTTCTCCATTAAAAAAAAGTGTCTTTATCATTTATAGTTCTGCTACAGGAACACTCAAAAGATTTCCAATACATTACGGCCAATAGCAATTTTAGGGGCATTCATCCATTTCAAGCACAATACCGTCCTACCACATAAGTTAGGTAATGGTCCGACCACGTTTTAATGAAAAAAAAGAGAACTTTTATAATTGTTTATAATTTTTTAACATTTTTTAAAGGAACTTAAATAATGTATTTTTTATTTATTATACATCCAAATATACACTAATACAGTTCATATCAAGTGTAGTTAAATAAAGAAATTATGAATTAATGCTGAAATTGAAGATGTATAGGGTAATTCCGGGATTTATGCCTCATATTTTTTTGAATTTGTGTAAAAAAAACCCAGGGTACACATACAATAAAATAAATCGTGCTGTGCTGTTTAATGTAGAATATAAAACATGTATACTGGTACAAAAAATATAATAAAATGATTAATATTTTTAACAATTTTTTTTCTAAAACATTGCACTGCGGGTGAGACGCCGCCGCTCTTGTGCGGGAGTTATGCCACTCCTGTCATAGGAATTTAATGAAGTACTAAATAAAAATTCTGGAGTGACTCCACTCGACTTTCTGAACACTTACGATAAAGATCATTACCAAGCACTTAAATAAATTTTAATCGATGAATAATTCAAACATATATACCAATTGAAACTCAATCGAATGCACCGTTTAAACGCTTGCGCACTTTCAAGAATTTCTCCCCATATGCCATTATGCCATAACATAAAAGAAAGCTTTGTCGTAGCCCTTTAGGAGAACTATAAGTCCTATACACACCAAAATCAATACCGGTCTTAGGATTGTGGTTTATAACATGTATACCGAATTTGAGCTCAATCGAATGTATCGTTTAAACGCTAGCGCACTTTCAAGAAATTCCCCCATAGGCCATAATGTAAAAGAAATCTTTGTCGTAGCCCTGTAGAAAAACTATAAGTCCTATACACACCAAAATCAATACCGGTCTTGCAACGGTGGTTTATAACATATATACCCAATTTGAGTTCAATCGAATCTACCGTTTAAACGCTAGCGCACTTTCAAGAAATTCCCCCCATAGGCCATAATGTAAAAGAAATCTTTGTCGTAGCCCTGTAGAAAAACTATAAGTCCTATACACACCAAAATCAATACCGGTCTTGCAACGGTGGTTTATAACATATATACCCAATTTGTGCTCAAGCGAATTTACCGTTTAAACGCTAGCGCACTTTCAAGAAATTCCCTCCATAGGCCATAATGTAAAAGAAATCTTTGTCGTAGCCCTGTAGAAAAACTATAAGTCCTATACACACCAAAATCAATACCGGTCTTGCGACGGTGGTTTATGACAGATATATCCAATTTGAGCTCAATCGAATGCTCCGTTCAGGAGCTATCGTGTTCACTCACATACACACAAACACACATACACACACACACACATACACGCACACACACATACACACATACATACATACATCTCGTAAAAATAGCATAAATGGATTCAGAAGCCCTCAAAACGTGTAAAAACACCAAAATCTCGAAGTCGAATTTTTTCATGATTACAATACTTTCCTTACATGGTACATGTTCGGAAAGTAACATGGTACATGTTCGGAAAGTAAAAATATTAAAATAAATGTTTATATATGGGCTGCAATTACTTATATGTAATTACAAAGAGAAACTAAATGAGTACAAAGAGACGCATTAGTAGGTTTCAATCAATGTTAGTCTGCCGACTTAGAAGTCGTCTGTTTTAGCCTTTATCGTTTTAGTGTGGTATTTTTTCATTTCTTACTCTCTCGTCTGGCGCACCCTATCCTGGCTGGATTTTGTGCCAATAAACCTCAACCAATGAACCTGTCGAGTTAGTTCACAAATAAAGTTAAATACTTATTTTTAATTCCTTGTACGTAGTATAAGGAAGTAATGTGATCCCGAAGAATTTTGGGGGCCAAATTTCGACAAAAAAAAAAAACGATTTTGACTACCTCTAAATTTAATTTTAAGAATTTTTTCGATGCATCTCATCGTAGGCTAGCATGCACGATCATATTAACGCGTCTGCAACTCATTTTGACCAGCGGCGAGTCTACTGTGGCCAGTTTTTCCATGCCGTCTGTACGTACGTACGTATGTATGTAACTCGCATATCTCAAAAACTATTAGTCGTAGAATGTTGAGATTTGATATTTAGGATTGTTCTATGATCTAGTTGTGCACCTCCCCTTTTGGTGGCAATCGAATGGATAGTTTATGTACAGGACCGCCCAAAAGATTCGAAATACATTACGCTCTATGGGCCGAAATTCATTAAACTCACCTAACTCAAAAGCTATTAGGCGTAGAATGCCGAAACTTCATATTTTGGATAGTTTTAACATCTAGTAGTGCACCTCCCTTTTTGGTTCCATTCGACTGGATAGTTTATCTACAGGACTGCCCAAAACATTCGAAATACATTACGCTCAATGGGCCGAAATTCATTAAACTCGCATATCTCAAAAACTGTTGGGCGTACAATGTTGAAACTTTATATTTAGGATTGTTGTAACATCTAGTTGTGCACCTCCCCTTTCGGTTCCATTCGACTGAATAGTTTATCTACAGGACCGCCCAAAAGATTCGAAATACATTACGCTCTAAGGGCCGAAATTCATCAAAGCGTTTTTTAGAGGTATTGGGCTATTTCAAACGACTCAGAAGTGATATATGCTGTAAAGAGTTAGAAAATGAATTTCTCCATTAAAAAAAGTGTCTTTATCATTTATAGTTCTGCTACAGGAACACTCAAAAGATTTCCAATACAATACGGTCAATGGCAATTTTAGGGGCATTCATCCATTTCAAGCACAATACCGTCCTACCACATAAGTTAGGTAATGGTCCGAGCATGGTCACGTGCCTCTCTCAAGAACTATGCCAAAAGTCGCCAAACTTGGCGACTTTTGGTGTACGTGTGTGCATATTTAACTCTCAAATCTGAAAAACTATTATGAAACTTCATACATAAGAATGTTGTAACATCTAGTTGTGCATCTCGATTTTTGGTTCCAATCTACTGCAGAGTTTATTTACAGGACCACCGGAAAGAATTTCAGTACTTTAATGTCTATGGACATCTTCAATATAATACTAGTGTAGATAGTCATTGTTTGGTCCATGCCCAAAATCTCGCCGTCGGTCCTCGACCTTGGCGAGTTTTGGCGAAATATCGCCAAATTTGGCGATAGTCAGTCATTTGGTCCATGCCCAAAGTATCGCCATTTGTCATCGTTCTTGGCGAGTTTTGGCGAAATATCGCCAAATTTGGCGATAATCTGTCATTGTTTGGTTCATGCTTAAAATCTCGCCAAATGCCGTCGACATTGACGAGTTTCGCCGAAATATCGCCAAATTTGGCGCCAAAAATTATTTCGTATTTTGTATAACTCTAAAACTAACCCGTAGATTTTTTAACTTTTGTATTTAGAACTATTGTAATATCTAACTGTTTTTAATATCTTTTTTGACAGCAATCGACTGAGAATTTATTTACAGGGTGAGCCAAATGACTTCTAATACATTGAGGTATGTGGATGCATTCAACTCATTGAAAGTCTGTGGTCAATGACTACTTTGGCTATCCCCAAAATCTCGCAGACTATCTCAAGTTTGTCGGCTTTTGGTGAAATATCGCCAAATAAAGTGTCAGAAGGAAATCTTTCAAATTGAACTCAGCTTGGCGATATCGAAATGTTTGGCTAGAAATCGCTAAACCTTACTATTATTGATATTTTATGTCTTTCAAACAAATAAATTTAGAGGAAGTGCATCGAAAATATTTTTGATCTAATGGACGTGCAAGGAAGTCATGTGTTGGACACATCAGATTTTTTTACTTCCTTGTACGTAGTATAAGGAAGTAATGTGATCCCGAAAAATTTTGGGGGCCAAATTTCGACAAAAAAAACCGATTTTGACTACCTCTAAATTTAATTTAAGAATTTTTTTCGATGCATCTCATCGTAGGCTAGCATGCACGATCATATTAACGCGTCTGCAACTCATTTTGACCAGCGGCGAGTCTATTGTGGCCAGTTTTTCCATACCGTCTGTACGTACGTACGTATGTATGTAACTCGCATATCTCAAAAACTATTGGTCGTAGAATGTTGAGATTTGATATTTAGGATTGTTCTATGATCTAGTTGTGCACCTCCCCTTTTGGTCGCAATCGAATGGATAGTTTATGTACAGGACCGCCCAAAAGATTCGAAAGTACCGATTTACGCCTCTCATAGGGGCCGACTCGAATACATTCCAATCTACAAACTCGCATATCTCAAAAACTATTAGGCGTAGAATGTCGAAACTTCATATTTTGGATAGTTGTAACATCTAGTTGTGCACCTACCCTTTCGGTTCCATTCGAATAAATAGTTTATCTACAGAACCGCCCAAAAGATTCGAAATGCATTACGCTCTATGGGCCGAAATTCATCAAAGCGTTTTTTATAGGTATTGGGCTATTTCAAACGACTCAGAAGTGATGTATGCTGTTAAGAGTTAGAAAATGAATTTCTCCATTAAAAGAAGTGTCTTTATCATTTATAGTTCTGCTACAGGAACACTCAAAACATTTCCAATACATTACGATCAATGACAATTTTAGGGGCATTCATCCATTTCAAGCACAATACCGTCCTACCACATAAGTTAGGTAATGGTCCGACCATGGTCAAGTGCCTCCCTCAAGAACTATGCCGAAAGTCGCCAAGCTTGGCGACTTTTGGTGTACGTGTGTGCATATTTAACTCTCAAATCTCAAAAACTATTATGAAATTTCATATATAAGATTGTTGCAACATCTAGTTGTGCATCTCGATTTTCGGTTCCATTCTACTGGAGAGTTTATTTACAGGACCACCGAAAAGAATTTCAGTACTTTAATGTCTATGGGCATCTTCAATATAATACAACTGTAGACAGTCATTGTTTGGTACATGCCCAATATCTCGCAGCCGAGTTTTGCCAAAATATTGCCAAATTTGGCGATAATCAGTCATTTGGTCCATGCCCAAAGTATCGCCATTTGTCATCGTTCTTGGCGAGTTTTGGCGAAATATCGCCAAATGTGGCGATAATCTGTCATTGTTTCGTCCATGCTTAAAATCTCGCCAAATGTCGTCGGCATTGACGAGTTTCGCCGAAATATCGCCAAATTTGGCGCCAAAAATTATTTCGTATTTTGTATAACTCTTAAAACTTTAACCCGTAGAATTTTGAACTTTTGTATTTAGAACTATTGTAATATCTGACTGTTTTCAATATCTTTTTCGACAACAATCGTCTGGGAATTTATTTACAGGGTGAGCCAAATGACTTTAAATACATTGAGGTGTATGGATACATTCAATTCATTGAAAGTCTGTGGTCAATGACTACTTTGGCTATCCGCAAAATCTCGCATACTATCTCAAGTTTGTCGGCTTTTGGTGAAATATCGCCAAATAAAGTGTCAGAAGGAAATCTTTCAAACTGAACTCAGCTTGGCGATATCGAGATATTTGGCTAGAAATTGCTAAACCTTACTATTATTGATATTTTACCTCTTTCAAACAAATAAGTTTGGAGGAAGTGCGTCGAAAATACTTTTGATTTAATAGACGTGCAAGGAAGTCATGTGTTGGACATATCAGATTTTTTTTTTTGTAACATTGTTTTATTCTTTTATAAAATGCGGGCGTTTCTAATAAAATACGTAAACAAATTTAAAATTAATCAGGTTTTTAAAAATCAATATTTCATTTAAGCCAGAACGTTAAATATCAAAATTATTACAATTATAATTAAAGACTAATAACATGACCAACTCGGTGAGTCTGTGCAAAATAAAAGGGGAAAATGTTAATAAGACTTAGTTAAATCTAGCAAATATACTCCATTAACATAAATTCAGTAATAGAAAAATAAGACAATGAGAGATAAATTAAAATTTTACTAATAGCGGCATCCAGTACAAAAGAAACTGCGGCATGTATGCCGGAATGTCAATGCGGCTTGTATCCCACGTATCCCATTTTGTACAGTACAGACGTAAAATATCACAATTGCCTGTCTTCGCAACGGAGCTGGCGTAACCACACACACAGTACTCTATACACGTGCTACACTTAGTTTTGACTTCGAAACGATGGATGGATTCAGTAATTAGAGTAGAATAAAACACTTAATCGTAACGTATTTGAAAGTTTGGATAGTGAAATCATGCGCTTATCTCACAATAAGGATTGTATAGTTACAGGTAAAGCATTGAGCGGGATTCCTGTTATACACCAGTTAAGGAAATCTCACTGCACACCTATAATTTTGCGTGTGACTGCTATCTATCGACAATTACCAGAAATACGAGGGGTGCGGTATCTCTCCCGGATTCGGCGACTCTCCCGGAATTACCCTATAGTCTACTTGTACCACTTTAGACCTGTCCGCTATGTTTTAGATCAACCGTTTTGTTTTTTTTAGCCAACTTTTATAGTACAAGATCATGTAATCTTTTTTGGTGCAAGAACATACAATCCAAAACAAACAAACCCGAACTTGTTGGAATTGGGTTGATTCCTACTTTTAATGTTCCCCACTCTCGCCAACCTAAAATATCGTCCTACGTTGGCGATCTTCCGTGTCATTCATGACGCGCGCACAAAGGAAGTAGATAAAAATCAATGTAAACAAATTAGCGATAAATGCACTAGGTAAGGAATTTGAGGACACTTAATTATTAAAACGTATTAATTGGCAACCCCGACCTCCCAAAATCTTATATATATACATATAATAAATATAATAAAAAAATCTTATTTGTTTGTTTGTTCGCTATAGGCATTTAGACCGTTAGACGCATCTGGACCAAATTTGGCACACTGACTAAATAGGACAAGATAAAGCTAATGCCGTAAAAAGGAAATTAATCAGCTTAATAGTTTTTTAGTTATTTTATGTTTTGTAAGGTTTTTGGCCATTTTTTTCGCAGTTTGCGTTATCGCGAAATTTTCGTCGGAACACTTTTTTATATCATCGGAAACTGCAGACTTTTTTTTCAAATAAACTTTGTTGCAAAATCGTGCTTAAATTTGAAGATTTTGGGGGATTAGAAATTCAAGTTTTCAACAAAATATACTGTTTTGACTTCCTTGTACGGAGTAGGAGGAAGTAATGCGATCCCAAAAAATTTCGGGGGCCAAATTTCGACAAAAAAAAAAAAAAAAAAAAAAAAAACCATTTTGACTACCTTTAAGTATATTTTTAAGAATTTTTTCAATGCATCTCATCGTAGGCTAGCATGCACGATCATATAACGCGTCTGCAACTCATTTTGACCAGAGGCGAGTCTACTTTGGCCAGTTTTACCATGCCGTCTGTACGTACGTACGTAAGTATGTATGTATGTATGTAACTCGCATATCTCAAAAACTATTGGTCGTAGAATGATGAAACTTTATATTTAGGATTGTTCTAACAATTAATTGTGCACTTCTCCTTTAGGTCTCAATCGAATGGATAGTTTATGTACAGGACCGCCCAAATGATTCAAAATACATTACGCACTATGGGCCGAAATTCATTAAACTCGCGTATCTCAAAAACTATTGGTCGTAGAATGCTGAAAGTTTATATTTAGGATTGTTCTAACATCGAGTCGTGCACCTCCTCTTTCGGTTCCATTAAACTCTATGGTTTATCTACAGGACCGCCCAAAAGATTCGAAATACATGGTATCATACAGTCGCTGTGTGGGCCAAAATTCATTAAACTCGCATATCTCAAAAACTATTAGACGTAGAATGTTAAAACTTTATATTTAGCATTGCTGTAACATCTACTTGTGCAGCTCCCCTTTCGGTTCCATTCGATTGAATAGTTTATCTACAGGGTCGCCCAAGTAAATACATTACGCTCAATTGGCCGAAATCCATTAAAGCGTATTTTAGATGTATTGGGCTATTTCAAACGACTCAGAAGTGATATATGCTGATAAGAGTTACAAAATGAATTTATCCATTAAAAGAGTGTCTTTATCATTAATAGTTCTGCTACAGGAACACTCAAAAGATTTACAATACATTACGGTCAATGGCAATTTTAGTTGCATTCATCCATTTCAAGAACAATACCGTCCTACCACATAAGTTAAGTAATGGTCCGTCCACGGTCACGTGACTCCCTCAACAACTACGCCAAAAGTCGCCAAGCTTGGCGACTTTTGGTGTACGTGTGTATGTATTTGACTCCCAAATCTCCAAAACTATTAGTCGTAGAATGTTGAAAGTTCATAAGATTGTTGTAACATCTAGTTGTGCATCTCGATTTTTGGTTCCAATCTACTGGAGAGTTTATTTACAGGACCACCGAAAAGAATTTCAATACTTTAATGTCTATGGACTTCTTCAATATAATACAACTGTAGACAGTTATTGTTTGTTCCATGGCCAAAATCTCGCCGTCTCTCGTCGACCTTGGCGAGTTTACCGAAATATCACGAAATTTGGCGATAGTCAGTCATTGATTGGTCTATGCCCAAAATCTTGCCATTTGTCGTCGTTCTTGTCGAGTTTTACCAAAATATCGCCAAATTTGGCGATATTCAGTCATTTTTTCCATGTACAAATTATCGCCATTTTTCATCGTTCTTGGCGAGTTTTGCCGAAATATTGCCAAATTTGGCGATATTCAGTGATTTTGTCCATGCACAAACTATTGCCATTTGTCGTCGACCTCGCGAGTTTTACCGAAATATCGCTAAATTTGACGCCAGGAATAATTTGGCATTTCGCATAACTCTAAAACTTTTAACCGTAGAATTTTGAGAAATTTTGTATTTAGAACTATTGTAACATCTAACTGTGCATCTCGTTTTTTATTGCAATCGACTGTGTAATTTATTTACAGAGTCACCCAGACAACTTTAAGGTGTAAGGATACATTCAATTCATTAAAAGTCTGTGGTCAATGACTACTTTGGCTATCCCCAAAATCTCGCAAACTATCTCAAGCTTGTCGGCTTTTGGTGAAATATCGCAAAATAAAGTGTCAGAAGGAAATATTTCAAACTGAACTCAGCTTGGCGATATCGAAATATTTGGCTAGAAATCACTATACCTTACTATTACTAATATTTTATCTCTTTCAAACAAAAAAAGTTTAGATGAAGTGCGCAGAAAATATTTTTGGTTTAATAGACGTGCAAGGAAATCATGTTTTGTCCACATCAGATTTTTTATTTTTAAACTTTCACATCGGAAAATTTAACGATAAAAATTTTTTCCATCTTTTTACCGTTAATAAAACATTGATTTTGCCTCTTTTTAATGTTGAACCGTGCAGAAATGTTAATTAGATTTCTTGATATGATTTTTTTCTGAAAAGATCACTTTAAAATTCTCTGCGGAATGTAAGTTCCGAAAATGAAGGTAGCAAACTTCCCCCACTGGTTCTTCATTTTCAAGGTCTTTGCAGCGCGCTGCAACTATACGCTAGCCACTATACGCTATTTTACTTGTTTGGGGAAGACTAAAGTTTAAAGGGAAGGTTATTTTAGTCTCAAAATCGCACTTTGATGGAGGAATTGCTTTTCATCAAATTTATAACTGTTTGTATAAATAATTACAAGAAACAATGATGTGTGCTCATTTTGAATATATTTTTATTATTTTACATTTTTTGTTTGACATATAAAGAACAATTTAGTCAAACTTTAGGAACATCCAGAAAAATTTCCGCCTGGAACATTTAAAAATATATTAATTAGCAGATTTGAATTAAAGTTGTAACTAATTGATTTTTTTTTAAACTTTTGTATTTTTCCCTCTATTTACAAGACTAAAAATATTCAAAATTCAAGGAAAGGGACTTTAAATTAAAGAAAAGTTTAACAAGCATGAAATTGCTCATTAAGATACCGTATCGTGATTAGAAGAAGCTTTGTGTATCAAATTAACAGTTTTTACTGGCACACACCATGCCATGCTGTCTTTACCTAAGCTGCCTAAAAAGCATACTAGGGTAGCAAGCATAAAAAAGCGTATCATAGGTCATTAAGGTACCTGTGATGCAGTCAACCACATATTTATAATTAATTTTCATCTTCAATTCTTATTGTTTTGCGTATAAAACATTTCATTCCTGCTCCGATTTCCCATGCACACGATATTATAATTAAAAAAAATATAACCTTACGAATATAAACTAACAAAAAAAATCATTATTATTCTTTTATTTTTACTACTATTATTATTACTACTATTAATGAGAATTTAAAACATCTTATTCGGCAAAATCGCCACACATGGCAACCACGATCCTTATTTCACACTTTTTTCACTACAGGGGTTACAATTACGGAAAGCTTTTTGCGTGGAGAACATAAAAAATCTCTTAAATTCCGGGAACGGGTGGACTTTCAAAGTTTTAAAGTGGACTATGATTTATTCTATATTATTTTACATATCTGTGCAAAATTTCAGGCTGATAGGTCCATTTTTGTGGATTTGTATACAACTCAAATCCACAAACAAACAAACAAACAAACAAACAAACAAACAAACAAACAAACAGAATTTCATTTTTATTTATAAGATTTTCTTACAGTTAATTCACACCATTTTTAATTACTACTGTTTTCCCTTTACCTATTCTAAATTTAATACTCTTTGCCATTTTTAAATCTCCCATCTATCTATAATGCTATTTAACTGTTTCTTAAATTACTTTGGTTTTAGCATTTGCAGTTTATTGGTACCTTTAGTCTGAGAATTCATTTAGTTTTCTTCGATCCCAAGGGGGTTTTAATAATTTTACATAGGTTACGTTTTATCTCTATTGATCCCTTCTGTGGCGTCTCACATTTAAATTTTAGCATACACATAAAAAGCGCGACGTTCTTTTCTTTTTTACAATCTGGCGATTTATTTGGTGACAGTTCCTTTTAGCGCTCAGCTCCAAATGCCAGGTTGGATTTCGGTTCTCGGACCTTTTTCACGCACACTTCACGCTTTGGTCTCTGCCCTGTAAGGTCACGTTTCATATCGCTATTTTGCCAGCCACAGCACTAACCGTATTAATTTGTAATTATTCATAATGTCAATAAAATATAGTGCAACTCTCTATCGGCATAGAGTTCGGGTTATTGCTTACTTCCACTAAACCACAGAATAGAATAAATTACGGCTTTCTCGAGTGTAAAATGTTTCCCATCGGAATTTACAGCACAGCACCTACCTCCAATGATTGGAGAAATCTTGTACAGCTAATTAGCACTTCCTGCTGGTATATAGCCTATCATGCTATTTCTGCTTGAGCTAGCTATACAACATATTAAGCTGGCTAGCATTAAAAAACATATAATAGCTTGTTAAGATACCTACCTCCCCATGCTTTGGAAGGAGCTTGTACAGCTAGATAATTAGCACTTCTTACTGGTATACAGCTTTCCATGCTATTTCTGCTTGAGCTAGCTATGCAGCATATTAAGTTGGCAAACATAAAGAAGCATACATCGGTTATTAAGGTACCTACCTCCCCATGCTATGAAGAAGCTTGCACAGCTAATAAGCATGAAATGCTTGTATATAGCTTGTCATGTCATGCTAATGTTGCATAGCATATGATGCTAGCTAGTATTATAAAGCAAATAATAGCATGAAAATCTAGCTGACAGAGCAATAACTAGCAATAACTAGCCTATTTTTGTTGCTGGTACTAGCATGAATTTTATTTTGGGTACTGCAGTATTTTATCTCTTTCAAACAAAATAAGTTTAGATGAAGTGCGTCGAAAATATTTTTGATTTAATAGACGTGCAAGGAAGTCATGTGTTGTCCATATCAGAGTTTTATCATTGCAGCGGGAGGATTCAGATTCCAGTCTAGCCACGTCCAACTCATGGCAACCTCTATTTTCTATCAAGTGCCGTGTTCATTTTTTTTTTCGTTGCAGCGGGAAATCCCTTGTTCTTTTTTTTATCACTGCAGCGGGAGGATTCACGTTCCTTCCCTTTACAATCAACATTTAAGGTAGATGGGAATTTCTCTTAAACTGCACGGGCAACGCAGGGCCACGCTGCTAGTAAATAAATAAAAAATAATGCTGCACTTACATCTTGTTCCACTCTGCCATCTTAATTCTAATGGGTATGTATCTGAAAGTATATTTGGTCTTTCCATTAACACAAGTTCATCAAATTATGAATGGGTAAACGAAATATCTGTAAAATAAGAAACGCTTTTGTCCTTCAGGTATGGGCAACCCTTGAAAAGTTGCGGGCCAAACTGTAGCATGTTTGGGAAATCACGGACCGTCTAATTGAGATTTATATGGGATTTTGAATGGTTTATATGAGTTTTATGGACTTTGGTATGCTCCCTGGCCAGATCAAAAGCCTTGTCGGGCTACATCCGGCTCTTGGGCCGTAGCCTGCCCATATGTGCCTTATATAATACGAATAATTCGAGTGAAGTGAAGGAATAGCATTAGTACAGTGCTTTCTTTTCCCAAATTTAAACTTTTGGACGAAATTCTATCAACTAGTTGGACCCAATTCTTAGGTACTTTTTGAAAAATATTTCAACAGAATAGATCATGGCTAAAAATATGTTCATCAATATGGGAAGAAGATACCAATTACAACATAATAGAATTATTTGTAAAAATTTAAAAGCTTTAAATGATGTAACTCGGCGAAGAGTCAAGCTAGTGGCAGATATTTCAGAAAATATTATGAATAATGAAGAACAGAGGCAATATTTCCTAATATCAGTTGATCAGACCAGGAATTCAGTACCGGCTTTCACTAAATCGTGTATAAATTAGAGATGAGACGGGCTCAGCTCGAGCATGAAAGCCCGATCCTGAGCCCGGGCCCGAACCTGGCTCGGGCTCTGTAATTCTCAATTGCGTTCGGGCTCGGGCTCGTGAAAAATTTCTCATTTATTGAACATACTCCTTGAAACAAATTTTAAAAAGTGATTCGTGAGGAAAATAAAAGTACTTATTAAAAAAAAAAAAGAATTAGCGGCACGGGCGCCTAGAAAGTGCGTGAAGCTCTTTCAGTATTTCAGAAAGGTGGCTTATATTGCTTAGTCATCAGATCCGACATTATTTGATAAACATGGATATATAGAAAGTGCATTGAGAGTTTTCAACTAAATTTGTCGTTAATTTGCATGAACAGCAAAATTTATTGTATTCTATCAATGAATAATTAAATTTTTTTATCTTCAGCAGAAATTTCGGGCTCGGGCTCCGACTTAAATAATATTGCTCGGGCTCGGGCGGGCTCGGATTAAAAGTTCTCGGGCTCAAGCTTCAAAAAAGGAGCCCGAGCTCATCTCTAGTATAAATCACTTTTTAAATTTCGAACAATCATATATATTTCTAGATTTAGTTGTAACATTATAGAATTTTAATAAATATACAAGTAATAATGGTAAATTAAAGGTGAGTCTCACATATTGAAATTTGGACGAATTTCATTCAATTTTCATTAGTTCGTAAACAATTTCTTATGATTTTAATTTACATGAATCTTATAGTAAATTTGCAGTTTTTTAATACTTAATGTGTGTGTGTGTGGGGAGGGGAGATCTCATGAAAATTTAATTCAAACATAAGAAAATACTGAAAAGAAAGCATTCAATAAATCCGAAAATGACGTAGTTTCATAATTTTTTAAAAATCTCTTAAGACTTTTGAGGTAAACTGAAACATAAATTTAAAGACTTCAAATTTTATACACTGTAATTTCACATAAAAAGGTATGAGAGAAACTACAGGGGGCAAACATTTGAGACACTGCTATTTTCAGACACACCTTAATATACGGTCATAAAATGTTCGTTTTGTGTAGATTTATTTCTTTCATTTCATTTTATTTCCTTACATTCCTTAAGCACCAGCTTAGGTTGTTCTTTAAAGATTCATAGGATGAACATATATATATATATATATATGTATGTATGTATATAAATATTTATGTATATATATATATATATATATATATATATATATATATATCATTGGAAATAAGCCGTACTGAAAACTAATGTCTGAAAATAGGCTAAAAATACATACAATAGAGCTCAGATTATTCAGACGTTCGATCAAGGACCATACCTTCATTTTTTACCACCTTCTCCTCCAAAAATATTTTGTCCTACGAAAATTCGCCTTGTCTGCAGATTCTCTAAAGGAGACGAAAAATTGCTTCTTATTTTCCTAGGGGAAAATCCAAATTGTAGTAAGTAGATTCTGATTTAGCAAAAAGTAAAATAGATTGTTTTTCCAAGAATTAGAGAGAGGTGGAATGGTGTTCCTGTTTCCTTTTCTTTTGAAACATGTGTTAAACTACACTTGCTATTTTTCTATTAAGTTTTGCATGTGTAGGAGGCATTTTTCTCATTCATGTATGGAAAGCGTAAAAGCGCCATATTTCAGGGACGTGCGGTGGCTCAACAACTCACCCAAGCAGTCACAATTGTAAACATATGTTCGTCAAAATGGATTACAAACGAGAGTGATATAGACTTAATAATATGCCTTGGTGAAGGTTTTTTACAGAGGTAACTGGCTCGTAATCACAGGCGCGTAGCCAGGAATTTTTTTTTTGGGGGGGGGGGGAAGGGGGAGATATGCGCCTGGATATTTTTTCGGGGGGGGGATATGAACTTATATGTGTATAAATAGACGAAATTTCATTAAAAAAAAACGGGGGGGATATATCCCTATATCCCCCTGGCTACGTCCCTACGTTACATTCGAGAGAGAGAGAAAATCCAAAACTAAGACAGACACACCAGGGCCGTACCCAGAAAAAAATTTCGGGGCAGGACCAAAAGGTGAAAAAGGCTCAAATTTTCACAAAAAGGCTTCATTATTGTTGTTTTGTTAACACAATTTTAAATTTCAGGGGGGAGGGAGCGGACCCCTGCCCCCCCCCTGGGTACGGCCTTGAGACACACGCACACAGCCCGATTAATTTTTCCTTGTAACCAATATTCCCACCACAACAACAATACCCCAATTTATGCAAGATATTAATGTAACTCAGCTCCTTAAAGGAACATAGCAATGAAAAGAAAACCTTTCTTTTTTAAGTTCAAATATTTAATTTTATTTGAAGCAAATTTCATTCTTTTTTCACTAGTAGCAAAATGGTTGATTACAGAATCGAAAAATATATTTTCTTCTTTTAAGGTAATTAGCAAATCACTTTTAAATGATATAATTCCGAGGTTTGAAAGTCTGTTTTCTCCAGTTCTATTACGTGCACAGTTTTTAAATCTCAATATATTGAACACTCAATTCAGTAATACCAATAGTTCCAAAATTTACCAATGCAGTGGAAACAAGAGTATGAGAAACAGCAACATCATGATTCCATATTGCCTTTTGTTGTAGCCAGTTATCCAAGATGAACTTTTTTCACTGCTAAATAGTGGACAATTCCAACAAATTGTTCGTTAAAGAGTGCTATCTTTAGTTCCAGCAACTCATTTACATCTTTCATAATGAGCCTTTTAAAGTGTCGCGTAATGTTTTTTTTTTTTTTTTGTTGTTTGTTTGTTTGTTTTTTGCTTTAAATTTGGGCAGGCATTGGTCTTCCTTTAACAATCCCAATTTTCATTTCAAACACTTTTCCGACGAAAAAAATCGGCTATAACATCATTATTTGTTAAATCAGCCATGTTTTCTAAAATTGTACAAAGCTCTAAATTTGCATAATTTAAAAAAAAGATATGAAATCGTCCAAGCGCGGCTTCAGACTGAATTGTGAGAGGGGTATATAAATTGTTCAAAATGCAAATTCAACATGTAAAACTGTGAAGTATGCAAATCTAAAGTTGTAAAACAAAATTTCTGAGGAGGCCATAGCCTTCAAGACCCCCTCGTGGGAGCCGTCCTTGAAATCGTCTTGAATCAGTGAAATCGTAAAAGCAATTGAAAAAGCACAATGCAGCCCACCTCGCAATTTGGTTTCGGTCCATGCAAAATAGACACTGCTTGGTTTATCAGTCACAGTAAGGCAGAATATGGGTTTCTGGAGTGTCGTCTCGGATTGGCTAATTCTCTGATGAAGTCAGGTTTCCATAGCAACACCCCTTCAGCAGACTTTGCAGATGGGTTGATCTCACGGCAGAGAAATGAAGAGACTCAGAAAGAAGAAAATATACTTGCTTATCCACTTGATATTTACTTTTGTATTAAGAAATTATGAATATAAATTTTTTTAAAAAATAGTAAGGTAGATAGTATTTCCTTTCAATTTGTGATATAAAGCTAAATTTGAAAACAATAATAGCGTTATTTTCATTTGCCCAAGCACTGCTTGGGTTGCTTGGGTGGAATGCACGTCACTGCCATATTTACATTAAGTATTTAGATTGTTAAAAGGTTCAGGAAAGGAAAAAATGGAAGCTACATAGCACTTGAATATTGCACTGGCATATCAACCGTATCGCATATTAAAAAATAAACAGCGCTTAGATTTTAAGCTTTATATCAGTTTTAGACAAAGGCGGTGGGAAACGAAAAATGATTCAAAAGTCGAATTTCTAAGATGTAGTTAAAGCATCGTATGTTTGATTGAGGCAAAAACGTTCACAAGTACAACCCCTTTACGGCACACTGTTGTGCGAAAAAGCCCTGCTTTTCAGTAAATTATATAAAATTAAAAAATGTTAGAAAAAATTAACCTAAAAACATGTCATTTGTAATAATCTAAAATACATGCTGCTAAAGTTTCCAGCCCTAACCTAGGAAAAAGTGTGAAAGGAAGTTGGGGTAATTCCAGGAGAGTCACCGAATCCGGGACAGATGCCGCACCCCTTGCACACGAGCAGTATAGATGTACAGTGAGTTTTCCTTAACTGGTGCATAACAGGAATCCCGCTCAATGCTTTACCTGTAACTATACAATCCTTATTTTGAGATAAGCGCATGATTTCACTATCCAAACTTTTAAACATGTTACACTTTAGTGCTTTTTTTTACTAATTACTGAATCTATGCATGATTTCCAAGTCAAAACTAAGTATAGCACCTGCATAGAGTACTGTGTGTATGGTTACGCCACTTTCCGTTGCGAAGACAGGCAACTGTGATATGTTACATCTGTACCGTACAAAATGGGACACATGCCGCACTTCTAGTCCGGCATACATGCCGCAGTTTCTTTTATACTGGATACCGCTATTAGTAAAATTTTAATTTATCTCTCCCTCTTTTATTTTTTATATCTATAGATTTATGCTAAAGGAGTAGATTTGCTAGATTTAACTAAGTGTTATTAACTTCTTTCCCTTTCGTTTTGCACAGACTCACCAAGTTGGGCATGTTATTAGTCGTAAATTGCAGCTGTAATAATTTTGCATTTTATCGTTCTGGCTTAAATGAAATATTGATTTTAAAAACCTGATTAATTTTAATTTTATTTACAGATTTTATTAGAAACGCCCGCATTTTATAAAAGAATAAAACAAAGTGAAAACAAATAAAATAAACACTAATTTACATTTTTACCCCTCTCAAATCCACTGATGTTACTTTGATGATGAAATAGCAATTAAAATTCAATTTAAAAAATAAGTATTTAACTTTAGTAGGAAACTAAGTCGGCAGACTAAAATTGATTGAAACCCACTAATACGTCTCTTTGTACTCATTTAGTCCCTTTGTACTCATTTAGTTACAAAAAAATCCCTTAACCGTTTTACCGCACCTGCTACCCATTTTCCTTCACATTTACGGAAAAAACAGCTCTTAATAAAAAATATTTTTGCATTTAAAACTAATATTGTTCTATAAAATCTTTCAGGTGTAAAGTAGATGAACGCATTACAAAAAGCAGAACAAAAATTTGCATGCTTAACGTTAATAATAACAGAAAACAGCCAATGAATAAAAAATGCCTGCTTTTTATCCATTTTATCCCACCTTACTATACTAAATGAATAAAGTATATTTGATGTATATTAACAATAATTGCTTATGAAAACGTGAAACGTCTTCGGGGCCGATGTCCTCTCTCTGGATAAGTTGGTAAGTGGTAGAGAGGTGAAGGATCATGGAACGACATTCTTTCTCGTGATACTCTTAATTGCGAGAATCTCTGGAGGATCTCCGAGATTTATGCGCATAACTTTAAAGCAGCCCGTTACACCTGAACTGTTAGTGTTTAGATATAATGTAAAATAGTTGTTCAAAAGAGCATCCATTAACGAAGATAGGAAAAAAAAAACAGTGACGAAGAAAAAAATTGACGAACGATCTGGAATATTCCAGGGATACTGCGAAACTTTCTAGCAGCAGCCAATATTCTTGCTGTTAGGTCTTCTGCAGAGTCAAGACAGCACATTGTGAAGCAGATTTGCTTACAGTTTCTTCTAAACTAAACGAAAATTTAAAGATCAATACGAGAAAGTAAAGTTGGTCTAAGAAAAGGAATTTCTGCCATCATGTCTACTGCAAAGAGAGCGATCAGATTAACTATTCGTTGTCGAATAGTATATAGTATTTGCGCAAATAAGATTTTTCTTGTTTTTCTTAAATGTGCCCTCATTTTATTATCTTGCTTTTCAATAGTTTTATTTATTTACTATATTTTTGCAGATGTAAATGACTCTACAGGATACTATCCCAACCCACCACCAGCCTTTCCTGGTGATGACATGAGGATAAAGCCCGTGAGACCTATTAATTTTGACAGAGAACCGGTACAGGTAACATGTGTTAACTGCGGCCGAAGCGTCATTACTAATGTTGTACGGGAGAATGGACACTGCTCATACTTAGCATCTGTATTCGTATTTATGGTGTGGTAAGTAACCCTGAGCTTAACCCTTTAACGCGCAGTGTTCCCGCTCTGGGAACACCAAACTCTGACATTTTGACTGTTGCCAGTCACGAAGAATAGATTTGATTTCTATAAAAATAGTTGCGGGTATCATAGCTCCACGAGAATCCTTTACTTTTTAGCACGTCATTTCCCGTAAAAAAATTGTCACTTATTTTTAACAGCACTGACATCTGCTGAAAAATGGAAGAATGCGAGAACAGAGGATAGATTGCCCAATGCTGAAAAAAGGGCAGCCGTTGCCATCGCTCGACTTAACTACCAGCAAGATGGTGGACGATCGAAACGTTTATCGCGTGCCACTGATCTAGAGACCCTTTTTTGACGTCAGCTGGCTGTGCGGCACAGCCAGCTGTCGTCAAAAGAGGGACTCTAGATCTCTGGCACGCGATGAACATTTCGATCGTCCGCCCTCTTGCTGGTAGTTAAGTCGAGCGATGGCAACAGCTGCCCTTTTATCAGCATTGGGAAAGGGTTGCGCCTCAAAAGGTTAAATGAAGCATAGGGTGATAACGATGATTATTGTTCAGGTTATTTTAAATTCATAATGAGCGCTGTGAACTTCAAAACGCAGGCTCTTCAAATTAGACACTTCAAGTGTAATAAAAGACGAATACATACCAATACATTGAAAAACTATTTATTTAAAAAAACACGATTGAAGAATTAACATATTAAAAATAACGGCTGGTGATGGCCATATAAACAATACGTGCTCCTAGAGCAAATGACTAAAAGTGGTGTAACTTAAAAGAAGATGCCAACACATAACTTGATAATGGCGAGAATATAAACTTGGCCGAGATAACCAACACCAGTTACAGAGATGCAATAAATTTAGACATTAAAGTAATCAAATCGTGAAAGAATAATTTTGAAAGTTGGGGCATGTCATCAAAATAAAATATGCCGAAAAGTGCCAACAGAGAGGAAGCAGAAATCCGTTATAAGTTTCAAACTTACGTAAGGAAAACCATTTTTAGCCCAGAAGGCTCCAGGCGGTCTACGATAAATGCATAATGAAAAGCTATTGCATGCGAGAACAGCGAAATCCAAAATTCAAAAGCCAAAGAGAAGCAAAAAAAGAACAGAAATACAAGTTTAAAATATTTGATATTTAATAGATTTAATTTAAGAAACTGAAAACAAATGAGAATTGATATTAACTTACATCACAGGGGGCAGCGTCTTTTTATAATTGAAAAGGCTGCAGGAAAAAAAAAAAAAAAGAGCTAAATCAGCTCCGAAATCCCTAAATTAGCTCCAAAAGATTTAAAATAGGGGACAAATTTGTTCCGGTTTTAAATCCATCGGAGCTCATTCGCGATTGATTGGTATTTTTCTCGGGGAAGAATTTTCTCCGAGAAAAATTCTCAATCAATCGCGAACCTTGATTCCGTAATAGAAATACAATTAACTGATACTAGGCTATTAATGCAGGGAATACTAATGCAGAGAAGCAAACATTACAAGCCAGAAAAAATAGCGCCAAATTTCGCCAAGCTTGGTGACTTTTTGGCGCCAAAATTAAGTCTCCAAAACTGAAGCGATTGCGCCAACATTTCTTGAGAATTCGAGAAAACCCAATGTTAAACAATAGGGAGACCCAAAACTCCTGATCTCGCGTTCTAGTTAACCACTTTTCAACCAACACAAAGCAAATTTTAATTACTTGAAGAGTAGAACAGGAAATTTAGCGTAATTTAATCCCCAAAAAAAGACAGACACTCCAAAAAATCCGCCATAATATACTATACAATATATGACAAGTTATTATGATAATATGCTTTTTTCTAATAAAAATTAAAGGCAAAAACATGTATTAAAATTTCTATGTATAGGACCCTTTTTTGCCCAGATTAAGTCTTTGATAAGGCACAACATTAATTCAATTTTCTTCTTGGCAAACTGTGGTATTTCTGGATCATAAAGCTAGACATTCATAAGTTTCTCAATAAATTATTGTTGTTCTTTATCGATAAAAAAATATACACTTTATGAAAGAGAAATAGAAATATTGTCTGTATTTTACTGAGTTTAGACGAAATAAAAGAATTCCTTGAACGCGAGTCTATTTTTTGAAGGCCGCTGTCAAATTACAGAAGTACGCGTCATAACTCTGTAGTTGCTGAGCACGGAATGCGAATTCTAAGTTCTGAAACTGGAATATTGAGAATACCTAGGAACACTATCACCAAAATTCATCAACAAATTATCTTAATAATTTGTCGAATACTGTACGCACACTTCTAAAAGTTCTGTATATAGCATAAATAGTTTTCTTTTTTGAGGGGGGGAGGGAGAATACCAGAAAAAAAAAGTTAAAAAAGCATTAAAAAACATTAAAATCTATGCAGATATTGTTTAAAATATATTTTAAATACATTAATCTTTTTCAAATTAAAGTTGATAAAAGAATATGATTTATATCATCTTTCAACACATTCACTACATTAGCGCCTAATACTGAACTCATCAAAAGGAGGAAGTCGTAAATCCCTCGAACTTTCAGAAGGTTGTCCCATGCAAAGACCCATCCAGCAGGGCCGTACCCAGAAAAAAAATATCGGGGAGGGTCCGAAAACTTAAACTTTCTGAGGGGATCCAAACGGTGAAAAAGGCAGAATTTTTCACAAAAAGACTTCTTCCTTATTATTTTGTTGACAAAATTCTAAATTTCGGAGGAGGGGGGGGAACTGGACACCTGTTCCACCACCCTGGGTACGGCCTTGCCATGCAGGCGAGGAAATCTGGGAAAGAAGGGAGAATCATTATTGCGTCCTTTGAATGATAAGATGGAGTAGGTTTAACCTAGATTAAACCTTAAAATGTAAAATGAAAAAAGGGTAGCTCCTCGGAAAAGCCCTGCACACGCCATTTATTTAGCCATTCTTTTAACTGAGTAAAAACAATGAATGTGGATGTGACCTGCTCAGTGGAGATGTACCACTATTACAGTTAAAACTAAATGTTGGTAAAGTCTAAGCATGGAAATACAGATTTGATGAACCTATGATACAGCAAACGCTATGTTCTAACAGCCGAATTTGAAAAGCCTTAAGACCCGATAAAGAACACCATAGAGGGCAAACATTGCTCTTTTAAATAGATGTGCCGCTGCCCCAAAAACGTTTTTCAAATTCCCTATCTGTGTATCAAATATCATGCTGTAGCTTTTTGTGAATTTTTAAATACGCAGAGTTCCCCTACTCCCAAATCTGTGTTTTATACAAGCTAAGATAATTTATTGTTTTTTAAAGCTTTCTGTGTTCTTATCTTTTTTTTTCAGCTTTCCGTGTTTCTGGGTTCCGTTAGTAATTAACACCTGTAAAGACTATCAGCACATTTGTCCAGAATGCAACGCAGTGGTAGGAGTGCACAAAAGAGCTTGCTGAACATGCGATTGACTTGCCGAATGACTTGATCTGCAAATCACGCAACATTCCTGTGAATTTTGTTAATGTAAAACAAACCATACAAACTTTGTATTAGTACGAAAGCAAATTTCAATAAAGAATTACTTTTTATCTCATTTTAAACACTTTTCCACAGAGCTGAAAAGCTTTCGTTGTCCCGTTTAATCACTTTTTCTGCAGTCTAACTCGAGTAAACATGCACAGATCGCTTTGAAGTTTCTGTAAGCAGTTTTTTGGTCAGTATTATATACTAAGAACCCAATCGAAAATTTTGGCCCTATTATAAGTTATAAAAGTACGAAAAGAATTCACGCAAGTTAGTGCTAATGTGCATGTGCAATCCTTCCAGGTGCGTGTTGAAGGCGGCCATCTGTTTAACATTTTTCAGTGCTGTAAAAAATAATCGTGACATTTTTGTCACGGGAAATGACGTGCTAAAAAGTAAGGGATTCTCGTGGAGCTATGTCCACCGCAACTATTTTTATTGAAATCAAATCAATTCTTCGTGACTGGCAACAGTCAAAACGCCAGAGTTTGGTGTTCCCAGAGCGGGAACATTGCGCGTTAAAGGGTTCAAACGATTTGTCTTTCTATATTTACGAAAATATATCTTTAAAAAAAAAAATTATTTTTTTTTCAGGTAAACCCGCTGATTATTACTCCGATGCTCCCCCTGTGTACCAGGGAGACGCAAGATACCCACCTATTAGCCCTGTTATGCCTTTTTTCGGCAGACAACCACTGCAAGTGACCTGCGCTAACTGCGGGCAAGTAGTTGTTACAAATGTAGTGCCCGTGACTGGAGCATGCGCCCTCATATCAGCTCTTGTCATTTTTCTTGTGTGGTAAGTAACCAGAATACCAGTCACCAATAGGTGACTATTCGGGAGAAGACGGGGGGGGGGGGAGACAAAGAACTTTATAAAGGGTGGGCCAAAAATCCGTGAAAATGTAAAAGTGTATAAGATCAAGGAGTTCGCTTACGAGAGAGCGGTTTGCACTGCAATGATCCTACGATGAAAAGTTTCATTTAACCCTTAAACTCATAGTGATGTAGATCTGCATCGTATGTTTAAAACTACTGCTCTTTATGTAGAAAATTTTGCATAGTATTTTTGTTTTATTTTAATTTTACCGAACCTATTTTATCGTTTTCGAAGGGGAAACTAGAATCTTCATTTCTATATCTGTCACTAGACAGTTTATTTCTTTATCAGTAAACATTTTCACTGTTGGCACGCTTTCGGAGTGCAATTTCATTACAGCGAATGTTACGAATTATGATTATTTAAATAAAAAGTAATAAAAACGTACAGGAAAAATTGTTTTCTGATAGGAACAAGGTAAAACTAACGACTAATATTAATTTAAAAGAAAAGGACGGACTATATTAAAATATTAAAAGGTTAAAAACACATTAAACAGGTATCACTTTCCGACAGGTAGCACTTTTAGTTCAGTGGCGGCCACCACCTTCTTCAGCCTTAGCTTCAAACTGCTCTGCTCTCTTCCTCAGAATTTCGTTCCATCCCGGATCGATTTGTGCATGCGTCATGTCGTTTTATTACATATAATAATTCAAGTAAATCAGGATGCTACATTGACTAAATGAAAAATTAAAGACAGAAAAAGGAACACCACAATGATATTAAATTCAAAAAACCCAGTACTGCACTTTCTAAAATAGCCCAAGTACACCCCATAGAAATCAATTTTAATAATAGCCCAAAACTCGCCAATTACAAAAATAACTATTATGCACTCAACATGGAAGCATTACAGATTATAACCACAGATGGCGCTGTAAACAACATGACGCATGCGCAAATCGATCCGGGATGGAACGAAATTCTGAGGAAGAGAGCAGAGCAGTTTGAAGCTAAGGCTGAAGAAGGTGGTGGCCGCCACTGAAAGTGCTACCTGTCGGATTTTAATGTGTTTTTAACCTTTTAATAACGACTAATATTTATATTTTTGCATATACTGATAAATTCGTGCAATTAATTGTAGTTCTTTTTTTTGTGATGTGAAAATACATCATGCAAAATCGGTTCCAATTTTTTTCGTCCTTATTAATCATAAGGATCATCCTTATTGTATTAAATGTTTTTATTATTATTACTAGCCAAGTTTTATCGTTGTGATTTATTGCCAAGTTTAGCATAAAAAAATAAATCCCCAAAACTGGACCCAGATTGGCGATATCATCCATATTTGTCCAGAAATTGCGAACCCTACCGTTTATTTAATTGGAGTATTGGTGTCTATATTCCTGTAAATAAAAATGGAGTATAGTAAGAATATTCCTGGCGAGGATATCAAAAAAGTTTTAGTCGACGATTTTAATGTAGACTCAATTTTGAAGAATTTTATGGAACAAGGAACACAAATGCGGCACACTCGCGGATTATGATTATTATTATAATACCGTAGTTCACAGTACATTCGAAGTTCACTGTATATTTCGCTGAATGTTTTCTTTCGAACAGACGGGCCAGCAGTCTACTGTAGGCTTGATCGCTACGAGGGCTGCAGATATTGGTCATTTCATTATGGGGGCGACTATCAGACAGGCCAGCGTTGCCCCCTAAGAGTGGTCTCCTAATTTTGAACCCATTTCAGATGAGAGATCTAGCACCTGAAATCGGTACCCCAGAGGTATCGTTTGAACATGGAGGAGGACATTGAAGTCACGAACGAATTTTATGATCACCAGCTCCCAATAGTGTACACGGTCCTACAGCAGTCCAGCCGAGGGATGTTTTCACCCTCACAAGCACTGGCCGGCTTGGCCAGTGCACCGGCAAAGCCGCAAAGCCGCAAAGCCGGTGCTGCTTCACGTTCCGTGTTCTTTTGAGAACGGAGCTTAGTGACTAGCACACCGTGGGACTTTCGCTGAATGTCGCGAATAGTAGATTTTTTGGAGCCGGCACTTTTTCCGGATGATTCGATCCGTGCGGTTTCTTGTTGCACATCTAAATTCAACTAGGTTTTCACAACAATTACATTTATCGTTCTCGGATCCATCCAGAAAAATTCTATGGATAGTAGAATCTTCTACGTGCGCTTTAGGAGAGAAAACTAATCAGCAAAAGTATGTTGCTAATTTCACTCTTCCTAAAAATCGTCCAATTACCGTAGCTGTCTTCGGTGAAATTCGACAAGAGACCTTTTAACCCTTTGAGGCGCAACCCTTTCCCAATGCTGAAAAATGGGCAGCCGTTGCCGATTGCTGCTCGCTGTGCCTGGCACAGCCAGCTGTCGTCAAAATAAAGGGGTCTCTAGATCTGTGGCACGCGATGAACGTTTCGATCGTTCGCCATCTTGCTGGTAAAGACGAGCGATGGCAACGGCTGCCCTTTTTTCAGCATTGGGCAATCTATTCAGCTGGTCTCGCACTCTTCCATTTTTCAGCAGATGTCAGTGCTGTTAAAAATACTCGTGACCATTTTTTTACGGGAGATGGCGTGCTAAACAGTAAAAGATTCTCTTGGAGCTATGTCACCCGCAACTATTTTTATAGAAATCAAATCTATTCTTCGTGACTGGCAACAGTCAAAACGCCAGAGTTGGGTGTTCCCAGAGCGGGAATACTGCGCGTTAAAGGGTTAAAGTGCACACATGTTTTGTAACGTAGAATTTCAGATGGAATACCAAATGTTTGTTTATCCATCTTTCTTTTTCCCCTTTATATCACGCTATGATAACATGACTAATATTTCAGTTCATTTGCATAATTTGTTCAGTTGCATTGCATAGTTCCCGAAATTGGAATAATTTTATTTGCTCAATCGTAAAGTTACCGGGCATTCAAATAATCATGCTAGGATGCGACGATGAACACTGAAAGGCGATCACTGTCTTTTTATCTTTTTAACGAAGACCGCTAACAGGTTAATATTTCTTATGTGAAAGCACAAGCAAAAATAAGATGGTGTTAGAAAGTTCTTTATTTGGTGTGTACTCCAGTCATTTTTTTTAAATGTGCAAATGCATTTATATTTGTGAATAAATAATTTACTTCGAATTGTTGGGTCCATAAGAGAAAATACTTAACTTTTGGGAGCAGTAGTTTTTGTTGTAAGATCCTTTAGCAAAATGTAGATCATAAAATTTTCTCTAGCTCTATACCATGTCTGAGAAACGTCTTGCAGAGGTCAAATTCATGCTAAGCAGGGAATCAAACAACGCTAAATGAGGGAATTTTGATGGAGTAATGAAAAGGACATATGAAAAAAAAAGGAATCAAAATTTTAAGCACTCAGTTTAATTTTCGTTCCTTTCTTTATTTTCTTTTTCTTTCTTCTTCATTTTTTTGGGCGGTCGAGAATTTTAGAATTTTATTTCGTCATTCCATAATTCAATGTTTATGTATTATTATTCTTTTTACAGTTTTCCCTTTTTCTGGGTTCCGTTAGTGATTGACACTTGCAAAGACTTTCAGCACGTTTGTCCAAGCTGCAATGTAGTACTAGGAGTGTACAAAAAAATCTGAGTCTGTATAAACAAGCCGATCGATGTAAAAATCACATATCATTCCTGTTATGTAAAATGCTCTTCTTGTAAAATGAACCATAATAGTATTGTATTGATATGAAAATGACTTTCAATAATAAAAATTTCTGCTGTAATATTTTTAAACACTTTCCTAAGAAGTTGTAAGTTATTTATTATTTTCGTTTGTCTGTTTATCCTCTCTTTAATTAGCCTAAATATGAATCCATCGCTTTGAAATTTATGTGTATTATTGACATAATTCCCTAAGAACCACTTTGTTCTACGTAGACTACATTGGTAATAGAGATTGCAATACGGTCGGATTGGCCACATCAAAACGATTTATCTTTCGTTTCAAAATTAACTGTATAAAGAATGTTTATTGCATCATAAAATTTATAAAAAAGAAGGTCTATTGCTTAGGAAATCAACTTATTATCAACTGTATTATAATTAAGCAACAATATATACTTCTATAGAATAATAAACTTATAATTAGATTTAATAATAAAAATTATATTAATAATTATATTTATAAATATAATATTTAGTATAATAGATTAAGTTCAGTCTTAATAGAGTTCACAAATGACATCAATGAAAATTATCTTGTAACTTACATTACATTATTTAAATTTCTTATATTTCCGAAATCTAACAGAACCAACTGAGTTCACAATAATTAAGTAATTTCGTCACGATAAGCAGTCTTATAATAATAATGAATGACAATTATCATAGATCTGTTTAAGGAATGGCACAATTATCACAATATCGAGCATTTTTCAATAAACTTTCTTTTTAATAAATTATAATTTTGGGTACATCGATTATAAAAAATCAAGTTTGGTTTTTAAAAAATTATCGTAGGAAACAAATAATGTTAATTGTGCCACTTGCCAAATGACTTCCAAGAGAGTTACAAATATAGCCAGCGGCTGAAAAGGTCCTTTCATCTTCTACACATATCGGTTTTATTGTCAACAAATAGTCACGAATATAAGACAAATATTGTCCTCGAGTTCCTTCATTTCATATATAGTCTTTTCCATTTTTAGTACTTTCCGGATCCGGTCACCGCATCCGGTAAATTGGGACTGGATCCGGTAAACGTCTAATGATGCCGGATCCGGTTTTCCGGATTGTAATCCCTAATTGGTAATTTTTTTACAAGAGTATCCAAAATAATTCTTATATTAGGGGGGATGAGAAAGCAATGTCTTTTTTTTATGCCAGTATTTCATCTAGCCCAAACTTCTGTAACTAACAATATTAAATTTGTCCTGTATATGAGTTTTTTATTAACATAGGTGCTTATTTGAACAGCATTTTCCAAAATTTCTAATTAATGAGGAATAGAAGGCAGGAACACTCTTTTCCCTTATCCCACGTGATTTCAAAGAATGAAAAATTCGTGCAATAAAATACAGCACTCAAGAATATCTAAAAATCCATATCGTCTTTTAAGGTAGATAGACCTGAAAAATATGCGGTCGGTCGCCATTTTTCATTAAAGAAAAATCTATTTAAAGTCGTACTTTAAAATGTAACAAATGTGGATCCTATTTTTAGACACAGTTTGTTTGGAATTAAAAACTTCTTGAAAAGTTATTTGTTTGAACTTTGTGCAAAAATCGACATTACATTTCGGTCCCACTAATAATTACATTAAATTACGATTGTATATTTTGATGGGCATAAATCCGTAAAAAGCTTGTATTGTCATGTTTATTTTCAGTAACAACCTGTTTTTCGATTTCAATGGGGGCAGCTACGGGAATGAGTTGAACTATTTTTGGGGAGCGTCAGCTTCACTTATCATCGTTACCTTAGCGACCAAACTTCATAACTGATTTCTTATCAGCTTACTATATTGCAGAGTGATTTCTATCAGGAATACTTTCTATTTTGTTTTGTTGACAGAAAAACACCCTTTTAGAGGCAGTGAGTAACGCAAATATGTAATATTATTATTTATTCTTCTTTTTCTTGTATATTGAATGCAATTTCTTTTGACTGGTCGAAATTAATATCTTCGAATTCATGAGGAACGTTTAGATATTCATTTTACATTATCATTAGAATAGTTGTGTGATGTTAGTTTTGTTATTTAATTATTTGGTGGAGATTTTATCATGGGAACTATTCCGTGTTCACAATACATCAAAACATACATGCCATAGTTCTAAACAGCTAGTAGAGTCGGCTCGACTCTACTAGCTTTGGGTTCCCAATATTTGAGAATAAGTCTTATAAAAACGCATCAAATTAATGAAGGACTCAACATAGAGAGGCATGTACCTTTAAGTTGAGCATAAAGATTTTACCTCATTATTAAAGGTCGCAACTTTTCAAGTTTTGAAGATAGAAGAAGTGAAGGGAAGGTCACATAGAAGGGAAAGGTTTTTTGGACCAGCAAACGTTTCCTCAATATGTGGTTGCGAGGCTCCGCTCTTGGAAAATAACATATACTTTTTCAGCTTTTTAAATTTTTCATACCACCAGGACGTGATTTCTTTTATCGTGCGCTTCTTTTCTGTACCTTGTTTGAAGATTTCTTTTCAATTTTGATTAACTGACAGTAGTTTTAAACACTCCAGAAAAAAAGAATCATGAAGTGGTGAGTTTATTTCGTCGTTTTTTGTAAATGACTTTAACAATGGGATAATCTAGTCAAGAACTTGTAACATAATTGAGTTTGTTTATAATTTGCAATGGATTTATGGAATTCACTGTGACTTTCACATGTTGCGATTACATACTTTACTAGCTGAACGTCCTGTCCCGAGCGGAAGATAAATATATAGTTTTGTTACATTTCCCAGAGTTATTTCCTCAAATAATGATAATAAATTTAACGCCTCAAACTACCTTCGGCTTATTCGTTCTCGAAAGCAGATAAAATTAATATTGTTATAAGCGAAAATGCAAAACTATCTATCTGTCTCACACTCGTCTCCCGATCTCAAATATAACTAACTGACCGTAGTTCCATTTCAGAGTAGTTACTAAAGTTACACATAGCAGATAAAAGCAATGAAGGATTATTCCTCCCCCTATAATCCCATGTTTTTTTGCTCCCATTTTTATGTTAATAGAAAGATGCAGAGGCAAAAATCTCCCTTCTGGGCCTAGTATTACTTCAATACATCATTCCTCATTTTCATCATTCCCTATCATATCTAACACATCATTCCCTATACTTCACTAATTCATTCCTCATTTTTCAACGAATAATTTCCGAATAAATTGTAAACGAATAAATTGTAAACGTAATATTTCCATGAATTCGTCTTCCTGGAATCTGGAGAAATTTCTTCAATTGACAGGAGAAAAAATGAAACGGACATTCGTCAAATAACGGAGAAATTCCGGCAGCATTGCTGCCAGAAAAATTTCCGTGAATTGAAGAAATTAATTTTGAGAGTGTGTCTTTATAAATTTTATTCTCATTTTTCAATCTGATTTTTTTTATTCCCCATTTTTTTACGAATAATTTCCGTACTCCCTGGAAACGTAATATTTCCGTGAATTCTTTCCGAAAATCTTAAGAAGAGAAGAAAATTTCATTAATTCTAAAGAAGTTTCTTCAATTGACAGGTGAGAAAAGGAACGGATATGTGTCAATTAACGGAAATATTCCGGCAGCACTGATTGCTGCAAAATTTCCGTGAATTGAAGAAATAACTTTTGAGAATGTAGGACGCGCTTTATGTTAAACTCACCAGCAAAGCTGTCTGACGTCCGTTATGCTATAGGACGACTCGAGACACATTAAATAATGGAAAGAAAACACAATCAAAGAAAAGTAATGTAAAAAAATCTGGAGTGACTCCACTAGACTTTCCGAACACTTACGATTAAGATCATTACCAAGCATTTAAATAAATTTTAATCGATGAATCATTCAAACATATATACCAAATTGAAACTCAATCGAATGCACCGTTTAAACGCTTGCGCACTTTCAAGAATTTCTCCCCATATGCCATTATGCCATAATATAAAAGAAAGTTTTGTCGTAGCCCTGTAGGAGAACTATAAGTCCTATACACACCAAAATCAATACCGGTCTTAGGATTGTGGTTTATAACATGTATACCCAATTTGAGCTCAATCGAATGTATCGTTTAAACGCTAGCGCACTTTCAAGAATTTCCTCCGATAGGCCATAATGTAAGAGAAATCTTTGTCGTAGCCCTGTAGAAAAACTATAAGTCCTATACACACCAAAATGAATACTGGTCTTGCGACGGTGGTTTATAACATATATACCCAATTTGAGCTCAATAGAATTTACCGTTTAAACGCTAGCGCATTTTCAAGAAATTCCCCCATAGGCCATAATGTAAAAGAAATCTTTGTCGTAGCCCTGTAGAAAAACTATAAGTCCTATACACACCAAAATCAATACCGTCTGCACGGTGGCTTGCGACGGTGGTTTATGACATATATACCCAATTTGAGCTCAATCGAATGCTCCGTTCAGGAGCTATCGTGTTCACTCACATACACACAAACACACACATACACACACACACACACACACACACACACACACATACACACACACATACACACACACACACATACACACATACATACATACATCTCGTAAAAATAGCATAAATGGATTCAGAAGCCCTCAAAACGTGTAAAAACACCAAAATCTCGAAGTCGAATTTTTTCATGATTACAATACTTTCCTTACATGGTACATGTTCGGAAAGTAAAAAGAAAACACATTTATTTGTGCATCGATTGTACAAACTTACAAGAGGTTCTTGAAATGCCGACGTTTGACGGAGTACAATCCTCACAACGACGGTGCATGGACAAAGAATTCGATTGGCGATAAATTCAATCACCAGGTTGACTATCCAACTAGTCCACTGAGATCAATTTATGCAGTTACAAAATTTCTAGATAGACAATCACGGATATCACATGCGAAATGTATGGGCCACACTATGTATGGGCCCTGTGTGTTGTGTATGGGAACTGTATGGGCCAATATACACCAAAAAACAACAGGAGGCACCTCGTCCGTAAGACTCGGCAACTTCAGAAGAAATGTGAGGTATTTTGCTCCTAACAAAAGGATAGTAATAAACAGCTTATGTAATTGATAATACTGATAAAATGTTTCTTTTTGATGCAATTTCGTTTAGTATGCTTTACCATATATAAGTGTATATTATTTTGAACTGAAATTTATCTTAAAATTTTATTTTTCAGATTCGAGTTATTTTTGTCGGTCATAAAAAGCAATACAAAGTATGGATCCTTATGTTGGTAAGCCATGTACTTACAGAAACTATCTAAGACCGTATTACGTTCTTTCTTTTATTATTTTAGTGAGCTCATTCATTTCATTCATAAATCTCCTTCAGAAAAGATCATTCCAGTTATGAAATGCAACAAAAATAATTAAACAAGGAACTGCACTGCAAAAAATCGAGAAGTCGTCCAGGTGGTGTAGGGGCTTAAATATTGCGAATTTATTTTTTTTCTAGCAGTTTCATAACTTTCATAATATTTTTGTTTGTTTCCTACAGTATATGGTACAGTTTGTGAAAAAACATCTTAACATTTTCTCCGATTCAGACACACGCTGTTTAAAGAAATAAATAAACGCAGAAAGGACTGTCAGCAAATATTGGAAAATATCCGGGTTTTTTTTTGTTGTTTTTTTGTTTTTCATTTTTTTTCCGTTTTCGAAGAATCTGGAGTGCAACTATCCGTTTTATTGAACCTTAAATGCCCTAAGTTTCAAATTTGATACCGAACTTTTAAAACACTTTCACTGCCGGATTATAGTATAAGCCAATAATAAATTATTCATGTCTCGCATAATAAGTGTTCATATATTTCTTTCAAACTACGTGTTTTTCAAAAATTATTTAGTTATTCTCAAAACTGATGATAGGAAATTTAGCTTATACTAGTGGCTATCGCGTGATCGGCAGCGAATGTATTCAAAATTCTGGCATTTAAAAGTTAAAATGGTAATAAAAAATTTATTTTTTCATTCTCACATACTTTAAATTGAATTACTATTTTGTAAGTATGCGATACCATGCTTATACACTATACGCTATTTGGCTTTCTGGTTGGCGATTAAAGGTTGAAGATACACATTTGTTTAATGCTCTTAGGATGATCCTTGTCGTCAGGTACAAAAATGTATCATTTTTTTCTTTAGATAAGCCTCATTGCTGAGTACGCTGTATATATATATTAATTAAAAATGGGACATTTATTTATCTTTTTTAAAAGTGCAACCTTTTTTAAAAGTGCAAAGTATTTGTTTTCATATATATGAGGTTAAGAACTGGTATAATGTATACGTGAAATATTGTATCTGATATATTTTGTGTGAAGCACACTTTGATAAAATAATTATAAAACGTTTTAAGTGCTTTTTGTCTCATCGTGGTCCACCTTGCCCTATGCATTGCATACGCAAGTAATGCTGCGTAGAAATATATTTTATCATAACAGTTCTACTAATTTGTGCTATTTGCAGATAAACCTCCAGCTTATTACCCCAGCCCACCACCTGTCAATCTGGGCAATGACATGCAGTACCCAAGCATGAGACCTGTTATCATGCCACAGTTTGGCAAGGACCCACTACTAGTAACGTGTGCTAACTGTGGCGGACAAGTCGTTACGAAAGTCGAACGGGAAAATGGAAGATGCGCAGGCCTAGCAGCTTTCCTCCTATTTTTCGTGTGGTAAGTAGCCTATAAGTTCCGATGAAGCCACCTGATAATTGCTATTTTTGTGGCTGTTGTTGTTTCTAATGCCCTCTTGCAACCGCTTGCAGATTGTGGGCGTAAGGGGACGTCTTCCATTTTAACCCTTTAACGCGCAGTGTTCAGCAGTGCAGTGCCACAGATCTAGAGACTCTTTTTTGACGAAGCTGGCTGTGCCACGCGATGAACGTTTCGATCGTCCGCCATCTTGCTGCTCGTTAAGTCGAGCGATGGCAACGGCTGCCCTTTTTTCAGCATTGGGCAATCTATCCAGCTGTTCTCGAATTCTTCCATTTTTCAGCAGATGTCAGTGCTGTTAAAAAGAATCGTGACAATTTTTTTACGGGAAAGGACGTGCTAAAAAGTAAAGGATTCTAGTGGAACGATGTCACCCGCAACTATTTTTATAGAAATCAAATCTATTCTTAGTGACTGGCAACAGTCAAAACGTCAGAGTTTTTGGTGTTCCCTGAGCGGGAATACTGCGCGTTAAAGGGTTAAGGGTCTTTTTATATTTAGTAATGATATATTTCTTCTTACATTTTATTCCTTCTTTCCATAACTAATTAGTTATTTGAGTATTCTTATCTTTTTTCAGCTTACCCTTTTTCTGGGTTCCATTTGTAATAGACGACTGCAAAGACTATCACCACATTTGTCCCAGCTGCAATGTAGTGCTAGGAACAAATAAAATGCTTTGAGTGGGGTACAGTTTTAACATGCCCGATGACTTGATTTGGAAAGCATACAACTGTTATATGTTGTGATGCAAAGTAAATCACAGCAACTTTATATTGATATTAAAATGAATTTTAATAAATTATTATTTGTAGAAATATCTTCCTAACATTTTCCTTTTGAAAAATATTTGGTATTTCGGCTTGCCTTCTTATTCGCTCTCTAATTAAGTGTAAATATGCATAGATTGCTACAAAATTTATGTATGTTCGTGGTCTCTCTTGTACACAGCAATCTTCTGAACATAGTGTGTACATAAGTATTAACAATTTTTAGTAGAAGAGCATCCTGAAGTATTTTCGTACTTCAATGTCAATGCACCACAATCATTTTAGAGATGTTCATTGTCTTTCAAACAGAAATTTGTATTTAAGGTGTGGTGGCACGAGATCGCCTCTTCTCACGATACACCTTGGCAATTGAAGTCCTGGCAAAACAAATGGATTGGGTAGTCGGGGGTAAAGGTCCTCACGGGGGAGAAATGCGATTTTTTATTATTCAGGAATTTAAATTAATCACACTGATTTTTTCACAAGTTCCCCAGATGACACTGGTTTTGAAAACAGAGAATCACGGATGTGCAATTGTCAAGTTTTCATATTATGAGTTAAATTACTTTCATGCGTATTTTGATGTAGTTAAAAAAAAATTGAACTTATTTCTTACTCGCACTGTTACAGATTCGCGTTTTAAGTGTTTTTTGTATGTGAAGCTAACCTAATAATGATCTCATTACTTTATATTTCGAGTGATACAACTTTTGACCAAAACCGCAGGAAAGCAATTTTCATATCTTCATCACATGAGGCAAGAATCCGCATGTACGATGGGGTAAAGATCCGAATGCGGGTCTTTGCCGCTAATGCTTTGGGGTTTATAATAATGGCTTGTTGCCTAATGGTTTTGTTGGTTTGATATACGCATGCTGTGTCAAGTTCTTTGCCTTCCAATGCCCATATTGTGCTAAGTTCTGGGCCTTCTAATGATGTCCATCAGGGCCGTAAAAATCTATTGCCAACATGCAAGGTTTATTTTTTATTATTATCTTTCCCCGAATGATTCGGTTTGTGATTGCAACATTTATGTTCACATCAGTTCGTTTTAGAAATATGACAAGTTTTTCTACTGCCCTTTGAGATGCGAGTTTCTTTTAATTCTTAACAGTAAGCTGTCATCCTCCTGTTAATTTAATTGACAGTGATTTTTTTTCTTTTGTCTATTTGTTTTTGTTAAACTAAGTTTACAATACATACTTTAGAGATTGTTATCATATTAAATTAAAAATTCTCATGTAGTTCATAGCAAAATTTAAAAAAAAATCAAAAATTTAATTTTGTACCTCAGAAACAGACTAACGCAAGTCACACTAGACTAACTTTTCAGGAGGGCACCAAAACTGTAAGAAATGAGCTCCAGGTTTGGTGGCAGAGTTAGTAACTGAATCAGAAAACAAAAAATCATTAACAGTATTAAATTTGTATATACTTAACCCATTCATAGGTATTTCATTAAGAATTAACGCTTTAACCTGAAAATTGTAATACAGGGGCTTACGTTCGTCTGGTTCTGTGGTACAGAATTATACTCCATCAATATTGAAGGTGCTGATAGCAATCAACCTCACAACCTGACAAATGATAATTTTGCAGCAATGCCTAATCGGCAAGTACCCGCCCGCTGAAAAAAAAGTATCGCACACTGATAAAAACTGCCAATCTAGTGGACATTGCTCATGACTTCTTAGGAAATAGGCAAAATTAATTGAACATTTCTGAGAATCTTCTTAAGATTCTTGTAACTTTACTTGTGGAAGCAGTGACGTTGATCTGATGTGATGCAGCGGCTATTGCGACCGTCACAATGACAGCTTTGCAAGCATGGCATCCTCACTGAAAAAATCCATGTTTGATATCGTTTATATTGGTATACTGAACCGAATAAAACTGCTTTAGAGCTCTCTATCTATAATCCTTTTCCTACTATACAGTTATGCTGTTCTCTGACTCACTGACTCTCTCTGTAACAATTCCGGACAACCAATCCAAGATAAAACATTTACCGCCATTGCTCCAAGAAGATTAAAAAAAGAACAAAAAGCGTTATAACATCTACATCGCTTCTACGATCCGTTTGAAAAATTTCATAATTATGTATAAAAATATAGAAAACAATCTGCGCTGCTTAAAAATCTGAAAATCCACCCGTTACCTCATTTCTAAGCGATTTTTCGCTCTTTTCAGTTAAATTTTATTTCCGAGAGTAGAAATGGTGAATCATTTGCGAGAAAAAATAAGCTATTTCAAATGATAATGATGTCATCACGGTTATCAGACTTTAACCCTTTATGCCCCGACGGGACTTATGAGTCCCATTGTATGTAAAATCTAATAACATGAAAAATTTTCCATGAATCTCAACAGGACTTTTCAGTTCCTTTATTTAAACCTTCTTTTAATGACCATTAGATGGGAGTACTGTACAGAGCGTTTGTTCCGTTGGATATTAGTGAACAAGTTCCTGTTGTGCTGCCATTCAGCTCGAATTTTTTTGACTTCATTCCGAGTTCTACATCTGCAGATTATTGAATGGTAAGTACTTTGAATTTTTACCCCTTATTCTTTGTGAACTTTCATGCCATTTTAATTAAAAACATAACCAATTGATGGGAAATTTCATAATGTTATGCATTAATGTTCTTCTGGGACTTTGAAGTCCCGTTGTATCACAAAGGTCCAGATGAAAATCTGATCTTTTTTCAAATGCATATTAGTTAGTGCATTTTATTATAATTTGTTTTTAACATTTGAATGTGTAAAAATATCAAGTTTTAATGCCGTTTTTAAGATTTTGTTTCAGGGCTGTGGAAAAGGAGTGGGGAGGTAGCGAGAGAGGTACAAGCCCCTGGCACTAGAATTCTTGGGGCACCAAAATTACAAATATGATAAGATTTATTATTATTTTTTATGTGTATGCATAAGTTGGTAAAGGAGGAGAGGCAGAATATTATTTTGTGCGGGAGTCAATCTTCCTACGTATGGCTGTATTTGTTTGTTCTGCCATTGAACATTTTCATTTTTTTCTGCCTTTTTTACAAAACTGATTCTTATTTATTTATTTTTAGAACATTGGATAAACGACGAAAAGGCTTGACTACAGAACAAATAAAAGTTATATGGGATGAATTGCCATCCGATGTTGAAACATCAGAGGAGGATTCTAGTTCGGATGAAATATATTCTCCTGAACAGGAAAACAGAGCAAAAAAACCTAAATTTGAATGGAGGAATTAATCATCCAATTTCAGACTCCGAGAGCGACAATTCAAATGCTGATTTAGAAAATGAAGAACCACCCAAGAAACATTGGAGCAAAAGAGACTGCACATCAACAATCCCCATATTTAGCTTATCCCATGAAACATGTGATTCAGCTCCAGGAAAGAAATGGTGGCATCGCCTTTTCTTTGGCATTATAGAAATTGTGATGGTAAACTCATATATTCGTTACTGTGAAATACAAGATAAAATAACCCTTCTAGAATTCGAACGAAGGGTAACACAGGGTCTTCTAACTATGTCAAAAGTGCCTCCAAAGAAAAGGGGGAGACCAAGATCGAATGGTGGGCAGATTAGTGGATTACCACCCTCACAAAAGCGCAAGACAGCAAATTTTTCTGTTTCTGAGGATATAAGGAAACAGAACAAAGGCGCACATTGTCCAATATTTCTGAAAAAAAGAGGAAGGTGTGAATTTTGTGCATCTAAATATATTGAGTCAAGACCCAATTCTCAGTGCACTCTATGAAAAGTATTTCTTTGTATAAATGACAAAAGAACTGCTTTTATGAATACCATATAATTGATCGTCCAATAAATTACTTTCATTTATATTTCGTATTTTTCATTATGACAATGTTATGAACATAAGTTCCGACGGGATTTTTAAGTCCCGTGTAATATTTTATATTATAACAATAAGAAAAATATTGAAATGAATCTAAATTTTATACGTCTTCTGTAGTTAAATAACATTAAAATATTATGTACAACTTCTAAAAATATAATTGGACATAAGAGTTAAAGGAATTTGCGATACAATCTTTAAATAGATTTTCCAGTGCATAGTATTTTTCTAAATGATTGCTGTGAGCATTGATTAAGATGATCTAATTTTACGTCGATTAAATAAACATTAAAATATTATGTACAACCTTTCTAAAAATATCATAATTTGGGACATAAAGAGTTAAAGGGAAATTTGCGATTACAATTCATTTAAAATAGATTTTCCAGATAGCATAGTTTAATTTTTTTCATTAAAATGATTGTCTGCTTGAAGCATTGATATAAGAAGGGCTGTGTACCCAAAACGAAATGCGAAAAGTTTACGCGCCTTTACAGAAGAGCATGAAATTCGATTTGGATATATAATAAAAACTAAATATGTAGTTATACATTTTTGGTGGACGAAGATTGAATATATTGATTGTGAACATGCTTTCGTCAAATGATTTTTCTAGCGCTCGTTGTAATTGCCTCCACAACGGGCTTTGACTTCTAAGTATTATATAGGAACGATTGAATGGCAAAATTAAATAAGGAATAATATTCTTTTATTTACAAAATTAACGTATGTTCTGTATAAACAAGGAATAAATAGAATATTATTAATTTAATGCACAGTATTATTAATTCATTTAGAAGACATTGTCGTAGGTTCTTCCAAAGTAAAACTTTACTCGTCATCACCAGTGTCGCGTTTTTCTGTAAAGTATTTGTTTTTAACCCTTTTAATAACTTTTTAAAAAATTCTGCTGATCAATTCCATATTTAAGATTTTTTTTTTTTTTTTTTTTTTTGTAAAGTTTCATAAAAGAACATTTTAAATTATTTTACTGTACAGTTCAGCTTATAAGGAAACATCCTGAATTTTTTCAAGTTGCTAATGCAATTAGTTTAACTTGTGGACCAAAACAGTGAGGCAGATTTTTGTTTCTTCGACATTTTTTCTTAAAAAATTGTCCGAATTTTTCATGTTTCGGAGTAGATTTTTGTTATTGCTACATGATGGCTACTGACTAGAGATGAGTTCGGGCTCATTTTTTTGAAGCCCGGGCCAGCCCGAGCCCGAGCAATATTATTTAAGTCAGAGCCCGAGCCCGAAATTTCAGCTAAAGATAAATAAAATTGTTACTTCATTGATACAGTACGATACATTTTGCCGTTTGTGCAAATTAAAGACAAATATAGTTTCAAACTCTTAATGCACTTTCTAATTCTTTATATCCATGTTTATCAAATAATAACAGTAATGTTACTATTTTTATTAAAAATTCCGTTGAGTACTCCAGAGCCGGCCCAAGGGGGGGCGAATGTAGGCGATCGCCTAAGGCCCCGCTCCTGGGCCATTTTATTGCTATCTCATAAGACATGATAGAGAAGAGGCCCCGCTCTTGCGCTTCGCCTGGGGCCCCGCACGCCCCTCGGGCCGCCTCTGAGTACTCACATCAGTGTTAAACATTCGTATGTACTTAGATATATTAAATACAGAAAAATACAAGTTCTAAATCTCGTATAGTGGCATTAAAAAATGGTATATTTTAAACACGTCTAGAAAAGAGATTTTGACTAATAAATTTAAGAAATTTGCATATTTGCATAGAATTGCATAAGAATATATTATTGCATAAGAATTTAGTTGATAGGAACAAAATTACTGTTAAAAAATATTTTAAGATACAATGTGAATATATACATTTATCTAAGATAGACCAGTAAATAATGAGGCCAAAATTTTGAATGAACAGCATTTTAACACACATACGCAAGTGAAATAGCACAACACACCCTTTAGTAAATTATGTGAAAAAGCTAGCTTTTGACCCATCCATTATTTTGTTGCAAGTCCTAGCATCACATCAGTACGTTTATTTTTCCGATGAATCGCTTTTTAAAATCCGTTTCAAGGAGTATGCTCAATAAAGGAGAAATTTTTCACGAGCCCGAGCCCGAACACAATCGTGAATTACAGGGCCTGAGCCCGTCTCATCTCTACCACTGACTTCAAACTCAATGATTGTGTAAAGTACAAGTATTAAGAAAGGATAAAAAAATATATATATTGTATTTATCGTTCACTGGGTGTGCTACAGTTTTACAGTCCCTATGTACGCACATAGAGAAGAAATAGGATAGAGAAGGCGTTGACAATCTTAACGTTAGGCATTTGTCCCATCACGTCACTTGTGACAAGATTTTTGTGTGCATAATTTTTGCGCATTCAACTAACTCTGTTTAGTTTTCTATAAAGCATTTCGTGGCCAGCGCGTAGTTGCCGTTTTCATTGGTATATTTTTAAGAAAAAATGATACGTTGTTTTGGCCCTATCGATAGCTCATGGTTTTATGTGTGCTCTTTTTATACTCAAAAAAATAACTCAAATGGACTGTATACATTTATTCTCTCCATGAGGCATGCTCGCTCACTCCTCCGCACACACACTCTCTCACAGCTCTGATACAAAGTTTTCATCGCTACACCTGCGCTGGTTACAACAGCGCCCTCTTTACACAGTGGCCAGGCGTATCTCTCAACATACCGCCCGCCTTGATAAATTTTCTTAAAAATTTTCAATACACTCATCAATTTACCAAATCTGATGACACTTGTAATGGTTGCGAACACTATACACCATAAATGAACATTAAATAAAAATTACTCAAGTTTTTCTAATGAAAAAATATACTAGACTACAAATTAACACAGATAAATTGCAATATAAACATATAGACACAAATCATAATTCAGTTAGATTCAAAGGGTAATTTAACAATTTTGTTTTCAGGTCTTTTATAGACACCTTTACTCGTTTTTAATGTAACCACTCTAGTTATATTATCCTCTCCTGGGTGAATTTCAATTATTTTGGCGAGATTCCAGTTCAGTAGTTTAGAATTATCTTCACCCTTGACCAAAACTACATCATTTACGTTAAATTTCATTTCTCCTTTATACCATTTAGGTCGCGCTTGAAGACGATTTAAATAGTCGGTAGACCATTTAGTCCAAAATGTTTGAGTTAACTTTTGTACTAATTCCCACCTACTGAGCCTATTCATTGAAATCTCCTTAAACTCTGGTTCAGGTAGGGATGTTAACGAAGAGCCTGTTAAAAAATGGGCTGGAGTTAGAGCCAAGTCATCGTTGGGATCTTCAGAGAGGGGGCAAAGAGGTCGGGAGTTCAATACAGCCTCCACTTGGGTAACTAGTGTAAAAAATTCTTCGTGAGTAAGAATTGTATTTCCCACAACTTTTTTGAGGTGACCTTTCAATGATTTAACTCCAGCTTCCCACAAACCTCCAAAATGAGGAGTGGCAGGGGGATTAAAATGCCACTTTATGCCCTCGGAAGCCAGGAAATCTTCAAAATTTTCTGAGTTTTCTTTTTTAAATAATTTCGTTAAAATTTTACGAAACTCGTTATTAGCCCCTACAAAATTTGTACCGTTATCACTAAAAATTACACTAGGCCTACCTCTGCGAGAAATAAATCTTTTTAGAGCCCCAATAAATGCTTCCGTACTTAAATTACTCACAATTTCTAAATGTATAGCTCTAACTACAAAACATACAAAAATACAAATGTAACATTTATACACTTTTTTCACTCTTCCTGGGCTTAACTTGATGTTAAATGGACCACAAAAATCCAGTCCCCCCTTCGTGAATACTCTTGCTATGTTGACTCTAGCACTGGGCAAATCTGCCATTCTTTGGTGTTTACCTTTAGCACTTACCTTAAGGCAGGATACACATTTTTTAATTACATTTTTAACAGTTGATCTCCCTTTAACAATCCAAAATTGGGAGCGTATGTTAGCTAAAGTAGCCTCAGTACCTGTGTGAAAATAAAAAATATGATAATAATTAATAATTAATTCACAAAATGGATTGTCATTAGGAATCAAAATGGGGTGTTTTTGTCCAATAGGTAAATTTGAATGTCTCAATCTACCACCAACACGAAGTATATTGTTCTCATCTAAAATTGGGAACAAATTCAATAAGTTACTGGAATTAGGAAGCTGTTGTCCTTTCTCGATACACTGAATTTCCTTTGCAAAATGCACCGATTGCACATTTTTCACTAAACATAGCAAAGAGGCAGATAATTCAGATGCAGATAATCTGCCAGAAGTTGGATGCAATGGGTTTCTAGCATTTTGCATAAACCGTAAACACCATGCAATGATTCTTTTCAGTTTCGTGAAGGACGAACAGTTGTAGATGATTGGAAGTATTTCAGTATATTTTAAAAGGAAACAAACTGATTCCTTCTCTTTATCCCTTAGCTCTTTTTGATATAATTCACTATTCGGTTGGTCGTTGAAAACACTAGTGAAGTTCACAACGTGCTCTTGAAGAAAGGATGGCCCGAACCACCACAGGTCACTTTCTTGAAATTTCTCTGGATCTAGTCCTCTAGAAATTATGTCCGCAGGATTTTGTTCTGATGGAACATGATACCATTGACCAATCTCGGAGAGCTCTTGAATGATTACTACACGATTGGAGACAAACGTTTTTAAGTCTCTCGATTCCTTTCTCATCCACGCTAAGACTATGGTAGAGTCCGTCCAATAGAAGATTCGTTTAATGTCCATTTTTAATGCATTTTGTGCTTTGTGCATTAATTTGGTAAGAAGCACTGCACTGCACAACTCTAGTCTAGGTATTGTTACTTGCTTAATCGGCGACACACGAGATTTACTTGTGACTAGTTTCACTTTCACTTCACCATCTTTAGTGACTGATCTTGCGTATATCGCAGCACCGTATGCCTTCTCGGAGGCATCCGCGAAACCGTGGAGTTCAATCACTGCCGCATTTTCTATCACTATACATCGTTCAATGTTGATATTATTTACACTCATTAAGGATCTCACAAATTCTTTCCATTCGCCAGCTTCTTTTTCAGGGAGGTTTTCACTCCAATCAATTTTTTTCATCCACAATTGTTGCATGAAAATTTTTGCTTTTGTAATAACTGGACCGAGTAATCCAAGAGGATCAAAAAGTCGGGCGATTATGGATAAGACTGATCTTTTGGTTGGCCGATCATTTTTTTCCACTTCTACCTTAAAGGTAAAACAATCGGTTTTGGGTTTCCAGGCAATGCCTAACGTTTTAATTTCGTCCGAACATGAAAAGTCATACTCATTTTCTGTGGTTGGGATAAGCTCGGATGTACTCCCACACCACTTATGTAATGTCATGTGCGCAGTTTTAAGAATCTCAATTAGTTGATGTTGCAAAAATTTAGCTGCCTCTAATGTGTTTTCTCCACTTAAAATGTCATCCATGTAGAGATCATTACACAGTACTTGTGCCGCAATAGGAAAATTATTTCCCTCGTCTATGGAAATTTGTTTTAAAGTTCGCATTGCCAAATAGGGTGCCGAAACTGTTCCGTAAGTTACGGTATTGAGCTGATACACTTTAACGGGCTCATTGACATCTTCTTTCCACAAATTTCTTGGGAGATGTCTTTGACTTTCGTCTATATTAATCATTCGGTACATTTGGCGAATATCTGCTGTAAAAGCAAAGATATGTTTTCGGAATCGCACTAACAAACTAAACAAGTCGTCTTGTATGACTCCACCATTATATTGGATGGAATTTAGTGATTTTCCACTAGATGTTAAGGTAGACGCGTTAAATACTGTTCTCAGTTTATGTACATTATTTACACCAGTTTTCGTTTTTACTCTTGTGGACTGAAAAATGTCGCATTCTCTGCCTAATTCGTGCGGTTTGAAAAATGATTCCCCTTGTTTGCAACTAATATGTGTCATTAATTCGTGGTCAAGAGAGTTAAACAATCTATCCGAAACAATTAATTCACAAAGCGATTTAAAATCACTAACCTTTCGTAGTTCGCAATAGTACTCAAATGACGCACTTAAGCGCGATGCAAATTGTGCATAATTTTCGTTGGGCAATTTTTGTGTTTTATTAAAACTGTTTATGCATTCTCGTGGTGTAGGTTGAAATTCTCTTAAAATTATATCTTTAAGTTTTTCATAATTGTTCATATCCTCTTCCGAAACATAAACCATTAAGTTTCTTGCTTTTTCTCCTAGAATATTTAAGAGGATTTCCGGTTTTAACTCTTTCGATACATTTTTTGTTTTAAACGCTTTCTCGAGCGAATTAAAAAATAAATTAAACGACTCTGCTCTAGTGGGTACGGGAATGGTTAAGGTCTTAATGCTTTTAATTAAATTCTCTAGATCATTAGTTGATGATTCTTGCACACTGGATACTTCCGATTTAGATTGATTTTGATCTTTCCTAACATTGGCTAACGCTATCTCCTTTTCCAACTGCGCAAGCTTAAGCCGCTCTATCTCTAATTTAAAGTCATTATTTAGCTTTTCCCTTTCTAACTCATCGAACTTGTTTTTCTTTTCTTCTAAAATCCCTTCTACTACACTTTCGACCAAAGTTGGGTTATTTTTATAAATATCACTCGTCTCAATTAAATTCTTTAAGTCCACTACTTTAGCTCCCTCCGGAACCTTTAAACCCAATTCTTCAGCCGCGAGTTTAAGGTCATCTTTCCTAAGTTTTTGTAGTATTGCCATTTTCAAAAGGGAAATTGCTCTCACCGTTAAACACGAAATTACTCTCAAATCTAATAATTAATTACTAAATTTAACTCAAGAGGACAAAAGCTCTTACCTCTATTTTGGGACCGATGTCGCACGAGACCAGGAACCCATTTCTCAATTACTCGACACTAAAGCTATAGTAAGCTCCGGCTATTTAGGACCATGTTTTGGCCCTATCGATAGCTCATGGTTTTATGTGTGCTCTTTTTATACTCAAAAAAAATAACTCAAATGGACTGTATACATTTATTCTCTCCATGAGGCATGCTGGCTCACTCCTCCGCACACACACTCTCTCACAGCTCTGATACAAAGTTTTCATCGCTACACCTGCGCTGGTTACAACAGCGCCCTCTTTACACAGTGGCCAGGCGTATCTCTCAACATACGTAGTTGCTCTGTTATGATGCAATTTATGATTTGTGAAAGGTTCTGGTATAACATCTCACAGAAGAGTGGCTTTTTCATAGTTTTGAAACATACTTTTTATATACGAAGTATATTTCAATGCATCCACATACATTAAGACATGGAGACTTTTTTTTTTTTTTTTTTTTTTAACGAAAATAGGGTTTGTAAACCAGAACCCGAATATCACAAGGGCAAGGAGAGCAAGGCAATAGCCAGGGATCCTATAAAAGAGGGGATGCCGGATATCCCGTTTATCTAGATTAGAAAATCATATATACTGAAAGAGTAATGAAGAAAAAAAAACAGAATTTCACCTGTAATATCTATTAAATAATTGTCCATCACTAGATCAACTTACAGACATATTTTCTGGGTGGTAAATACGATTTGATCAAAGTACAAAAAACTACAGTTAATTGAAATGCAATTTTCGAGTACTAGTGTTTTAGGTTTAAAAAAAAAAGGAAAATTAAAATTTTTTTGTGGCGCCAGGAAATTTTTCTGCGAAACTTGGCACACGTAACAGCCATCCCTGACTTAGCGTCCATATGAGCTAATGATACAAATGGGTTGCAAACATGGGCGCCGTCAGGAGTTTTTGCAAGGGTGAGCAAAATGCCAGAGTGAGACGCTTGAGTGCATAAACATGTGTACAGCCGAACCCGCTTAGTGGAATATCTGTTTAAAGAGTATCTCGCTTAATGCGATAAATTTTCAATGAGCCAAATCGTTGTAAATTTTCAATGTAGTCACGTATAATGGAATATCCCGCTTATCAGAATAGTTTACGTGGCAAATTGGCTATTTCATAATGCGGGTTCAACTGTATACGAAATATCAGGGACGTAGGCCGGGAGAGTACGCATCCATACCCTTGCTTCGAAATTAGGAGTTTTAATGACAAAATGATAGAATTAAAAACACTCAACAGGAAAATAAATTTATAAATCATACTAATATTATAAATCTCAATGTTTGTATGTATGTTTGTTACTCTTTCATGCTGAAATGGTTTGACGAATTTGGATGAAACATGGAACAAAGACAGTTAAAGTCCTGGATTAAGAAACAGACTACTTTTTATCGCGCGAAAAGAACACTGTTTCTATAATATACAAAAAAACCATCTTATCTTTTATCTATTTATTCTGAATGATCTAGAAAAAGCTAATCTTATAAAGTTATTTTTTCTATTCAGATTTAATTACAAAATTGGATTTTAAAGTGCTTCAGTGTGTAGTTAGGAAAATTCGAAGGAATACTCATGGAGTACATGATGAAACAAAGTTGATGTTTTCGATATGTTTAAAAATATCATTGTAATAAATATTCTAACAGTGATAATTTAGTTTCAGATATAATGATGTTCTTTAACTTACTAGAATAGATAATTAAAACTTATTACAATTTTGGAACATTATACACGGGGAAAAAATAAAATTCCATATACATTTATCATCTTTTAAACAGGGGGAAAATAAACTGATTTAAGTACCTTTTAAAAGGCTCTGATTATACCAAGATAAGTATACCGGTATTCTTACATATAGAGTCTAAATTTTTCTAAATTATTTTTTTCCCTCTTGTTGATAATCTGAAAAAAAAAATCAATTAAACAAAATAATTCATGATGAAAATATATGCATGGTGATTTCCAATTCATTTTGTCTATTAAGTTATTTTACATCCAGTTAAGATTATTAAAAATTAGAATACTTTCTCAAATAATCTTATAAACAATATTTTTCCCTTTAGTACAGATAACATCCTCTGCCTCAAGCTAAAATCAATTTGTTTCAATCACTTTTGCTTTGAGAGAGAGCCAGTGAGTTCTGCATACGCCATTACGATATCAAAATAATATATTGGCTTTCTAAACAAAAATAAACCATACTACAAATGCATTCCGCAAAATTCATTCAAATTCAAATTTGACGGGTTTGTTTTTCATCGGCATTGCTCTCATTACTTCAGGTGAGGAAAAGAAATTGCTTTTACGTGTAATCAATTTTTTACTAGAATTCTGGGATTGCATCAAGTGTAAATTTTATTCGAAACGAGCATTCGCATTTCAAGTAAATTATGAAGGACTTACTCATTCGGTTGATTAAGCTTGCCTTGTTATAGAAAATAAAATAGCAAACTGGAAGCGAAAATATAAGGCAATTTTATTTTCAAACTGATTTATGCTTCACACACCTAAACAAAGTTTATGCATTTGAGCAAATGGAAGTTTCAGATATATACCATCACAGATAAACAATAACTGGGAAGTTAAAACGAGAGAAAAAAGTAATAATGTAAAGCTTAATAAATCATTCGTCCCTTATAAATTTCTTCATGATGTCAAAATCACCAAATCAAATTACACAGCTGATACATTAATTATTTTTATTTTATATTTGATAATATTGATGTAATATAATCAAATAGTATGAAAAGTAATGTTTCTTTCTTTCTTTCTTAGATCGTCTTATAACAGCTGGCAACGTCTAAAGTTGTTCATCTGAATATTAGAGATATGAATACAAGAAAACGGCATTAGCTATTTGATAGTGAAGCCGATATTGTAACCAATACGCTATATTGCTTAGACCACATTGTAATATAACTGTGTTATTCTATGGTGGCAGTTCCAATTTTAAAGAAGTAATGTCGCCAAAGTTGGAGCCAAGAATAATTACGTATTTGACATAACTGTAAAACTTTTAACTGTAGAATTCTGAGATTTTGTATTTAGAAACGTTGTAACATATAATTAAGTGCATCTTTACTTTTTAATCCGTAAACTCGTGCACCTTTCACTGTTATTTAAAAAGAAACCAACAAAATGATCCACCATACTGATACCAATGCTGAAGATCCCTTATGTTGTATCCTTGTATTCATATTTCTAGGACCTGAATAATTGGATTCAAGCCTTTTTCTTGTGCTACTCTCTAATTTAACCAATCTTCCCAATTTAAAATGCTGCATCACATGTTTGAATTTCATGGCCAATCTTCATATCGACTTGTGCACTCGTTGACGTTTCTCAGACTTTTAGAGTCAGATGACTTTTCACTCGATTATAGACTGGTCGAGAAGCGTTCCATGGCCCTTCTGCAGTCCAGTGGTAAGTGACCGGACTCTATTTATCGCAAAGACGTCCTTGGATGTACAGGTCCGTATGAAGATTAGTCGTGGTTAAAGTTTCTGTACCTGTTAAGCTTTATTAGGGACAGAAAGTTTTAACTTCGCTTTTTAATTTTAAACTGAGAAACTTCAGATGAGGCTACATTCGAATTTGTCATAATTACTTTTTGTGGGTTTTGTCTAACGTAAGCAAAATAGTAGCTAGATTTCTTACAAAAGACAAACCGTCGTGGCGCCTTTTACTCAAGACAAGGGGCGTAGCCAGGGGGGGATATCGGGATATATCCCCCCCCAAAATTTTTGAATTAGTAATGAAATTCCATCTATTTATACACATATAAGTTCATACCCCCCCCCCCCCGAAAATTTTTCCTGGCTACGCGCCTGCTCAAGACTATATTTTACTAACGCTAAACAACGCCATCGGCTATTCCCACAATATATTTATTAGAATTCCTTAAGACATTTCATTTTTCTCAGTAGTTTTTTTAATCATCAAATATATTATTTCTGCACTATAAATTTTCTGATTATGAAGATTTTCCCCAAACTTTTATTTCTTGACATCAAATCTTTTGCTAACTGGAGATACCTCCTTAACAAAACTTTTTCATCAATCTCTTTTATGAGAAACTTTCTTTATCTGGGCATTTTTCTTTTAAGGGTTTAGCTATTTTGGGATCAACGGTACAGGAATTAAATAATCTTAAAGAACGTATTCCGACCATGTAGGAAAATAAAAGAGAACGTATTATGATAAATCCATGATGAAAGGATCGTCTGATCAAATAACATAAATAAAAAAATGAAATTCTACATTATTTTGATATTTTTGTGGTATTAAAATCCATCAAGTTACCCATTTACACGGATTTGTCGAATGTTTTTTCTTAATATGTCGGTAGTCTTTAAGAAAATTTTAGAACTTCCACACAAAGGAAAAAATTCATCTCAAGACGTAAGATATTCGTTAATATTTTTTCTGTGTAAATCCCTGAATTTAAATTTTGAAAAGAAAATTGCTTAGTCTTTTATTATAAAAAAAAGGTTCTGAAAACAGTTTGCAAAATAAAACTTTTGGAAGGGATTTTTTAAATTTTCCTATTATAATACAGTATGCCCAATAATGTCCCTTGCCATCCTCTTAACTTTGGAGCGGCTGCTGCTATGTTCATAAAAGTAATGTCTAGGTATACTAAAGTAGCCATGCGTTACTGAATGAAACTGCCTAAGTCACCATCTGGTGGAAAACTGCGGAATTAGCATTCCTGTCTCGAAAACGGAAAGAGATGAGGGGGGGGGGGGGTGATTTACAAAGTTACCGAGCATCATTGATTTAGTACGAAATGACACCTTGTGGGCATTAATGCGAAGAACAAAACGTTTAAAACATGCAGTTTTGTTTTGTTTGTTGTTGCTGTTGTGTGTCCATGGTTTTCCGTACAGCTGAGACTGGTCAGCGCGAAACTTGGGACCGTGAGACGGAGGAAGAATGATTATTTTTCCTGGCAAAACACGACACTACAATGTGGCACAGTGGTATCACTTGTGATTGTCAATAAAAAGGACAGCAGTTCAAATCCCGGTGGTTGCGTTCTTTTACTGGTTGTCTTTATAAACAAGGTAGGCAATTCGTCGATTAGGTAAAAAAGGTACAGAATAGTATGGTATCTATTAGTCCTCATATTAAATCTAAATAAATACAAAAATTCAATTTTTATACGGCTCTATAAACCAATGTGTAGCACAGTGGTTAAAGCCACTGACATTGGGAGATGGCTCAAGTGGAGGAACAGGGTTCTGTCCTCTCGCGGGGCCGTCGGTCTAGCGGTCTGGAGTTTTGGGCGGTTTTCTCCAGATGTAACGTGAATACGCGCTAGATACCCAGAAAAGTCCTCCCCCAAGGCATTTGACCCCCCCCCCCTTGTGTTTGTCCTTTCTTTGACGTGGATTTATAAGCGGTTCCTCGTGAACAAGCACACAAATCCGAATACATGTTCCAATAACAACAACAACAACAACGGCTCTATAAAGTATTAACAGTTAGTCAAATGTGACCCATATACATCAGCGAGGTGATGTACAGCTTTTCATCTTAGAAAAACTCAGAGATATGTTTAAACAACGCTGGTAAAGGTTTATGCGAGACCAAGAATAGAAAAAGTATTATGTACTTAGTCATTCAGTTGTGTAGCCAAGCGGGGGGGGGGGGGGAATGAGAAATTTTTTGCCATACAAAATCTATGTTCTTCACTCCCTTATCACAGACACTTAATTTATGTATAGCTTCATATTTTGTGTATAGCTTCTAAAACGCGATCTTCCTTTTTTGATCTTTTTGTCTGTCTTCGAGAGCCACCTAAAATTAAGTCAATACATATGTATTTTCATATCTTTGAGCCTTTTTATACTGATAGGCCGAAATTTCGTTCATCATTTACGTACAGCTTGTCGCCGGAAGCGACTAGTCCTACTAATATTATAAATGGCAATGTTTGCATGTATGTTTATTACTCTTCCACACTGAAACGATTAGACGGATTTGGACGAAATTTAGAATAAAGACAGCTAAGTCGTGGATTAACATGTAGCCTACTTTTTATCGAGCGCAAAAAAAAATAAATAAACCACTGTTCCTATAATATACAAAAAACAATCTTTTATATAAAAAAAAACTACAATTGAGTTTTTATTTTAGAGTAGTCGACAGATGGCGCAAACTTCAGAATATGCAGTTTTTAATAAAGAAAATCATTTTATTTGGATAAAGAATACACCTTAATAAGTTTTTCCTCCTGACGTGGATTTATGAAAGAGGCCTTCCGACCGAGCACACAAATCCGAAATACATATAACACAAACAAACAAACAAAGAATAAGTTTTTGAAACTTTCATTCAGTTCGAATGGTGCATTTTTCTGCACATCTTTTTTCCCATTTTATTTCTATTGTATTACATTCAGAAAAAGGATGTTAGAAATATCAATTTTAAATTTGTTTAATCACACTCATGAATAATGATTCACTTTCCAACTTATAGAATAAGGAAATAATATAGGGAAGAAGCATGGGTTATGATACGCTTTTAATATGTAGCACTTTAGTGCGTATTTAAAATCTGAAAGTGTTTCAGATTTTCTTACTTTTTTTTTCCCATTTTCGGTTTTTTGATAGTGGCCAATATATCTAGAAGTTGTAGGTTTGTACCATTAAACGATCTTATTTTTATAACCAGGGGCGGCCCGACACGATCAGCAAGGTAATCATCGCAGCGGGGCTGCGGCTTCGAAGGGGCGTCATGTCGAACTCAAAAACTAAGTATAGCCTAAAAGGGGGACGTCTTTTTTACGTTAGAAGGGGGGGGGGCACTTACCCTAGGGCCGCCCCTGTTTGTAACCATCTTAATTTTAAATTCCATTCAGAGAATATGAGATATTTCAGTGCCAAGGAAGCCGGTGAGACACAAAATTTATGAAAATGGCGAATCAACTGGTCACCGGAGGCGGCTAGTATGAAATAATTAAAACTTTGTAGAACAAAAAATACCGCATTAGCCCAAATATAACGCGACTCCGAAATTTTTCATCAAGATAATTAGAAAAATCGTATATTTGGGCCTCGAATTGAGTCAGGTTTTTAACGGGAAATGATCAGTCGAAAAATGTCGCGTTATATTCGGGCTGACACAGTAAAAATACACTTATTGTCAGTACGCGCGTTTAGGATGAAAAATATTCGCCCTTCTCCAGCTTCGAAAAGTAGTTCACACACCATTACAGCAGTGTAACGAGAAAGTTTTAGAGAATTTTGTAAAATAACGCATAAAAATGTACCGTCTGAAGTCTTAATTGTTGCAACATCTTTCCAGCTTGCTTTTGCCCCTGTTTAGGGATGGACGCGAGACGAAAAATAAGCGTCTCGCAAAATAGCCTAGAAGCTTGTCTCGTCTCGCAAAAATCCCTATATCGTAATGTTAAAAATGTGTGTCTCGTCTCGCAAAAAAAGTTGTAAATCTCTGTCTCGTCTCGCAAAAAAGTCGTCTCGCGTCCATCCCTACCCCTGTTTATTTCTTCAGAGTTCCCTCTACTGCTGTGAGCTTTTCTCAGCTGCAGAAGGTTCACCCTTTTCACCTAAAACGCGTGTACTGACGATAAGTACAGTTTTAAATTCAGGTATTGATGCAAAGGAAATTTGGGACCATTTACTGCCCTCTTCATAAAAATGCGATCGATTAGAAAGCCCTTTCATTGGCATTTTACCGTACATTTTAATTTATTTTGCAAATTATTTTAAGGAAAAATGTAACTTTCACAACAACAGATGCTTAAATTAAACAGTTTTCACAATAAAGGAACAATGCAAAAAATTGTTGGATCGATCCCTCATATGTGTTCTTTTACAGTTTTAACTGTTTCAAAATAATTTTTTTTTTACAAAATCTTGCCTCTTCTGCTTTTCTATACAATTTTCATGAACGTCTATATCTATGTATTAGATTTTTTCAAGGAAATCTAACAGAAATAACTGATTTGCACGAAATGACTGTAACAGGGTCCAACAGTAATACGCGAATAAAGGCCTATCAATTGTACTGTGCTTCATTCTCGCCAAAGTGTATCGTTTCATCACAGCAAAGTATTCCTCATACATAGAGCCTTTGCCAACCCTGTATTTGCTTTCTGTTAGAGAACATATTGAAAACTGAAAAGTGTATTCACATCTAATCGCAGTATACAGTATTTTTGAAAGTATATTCACAATGATTCTTGCTGAAAACTGCTTAGTTCCGGGTTCGTAGCTTAAAAGTTATAATAAACAGTCCAGTTGAAAGGACGAAGCATATATTTTACTAGACAGTCGATGAATAATCTGCTATACACAAATCACATTTGTAAATAAACAATAACACAAGCTTCATAACAACCAGCTTAATAGAGAAGCTTTCTCAGGTGCTGTATTTCATACGCAGTGAAAATTCTTCCACGGGCTAAAATCCAGGGGAAATTCTCAAGAAAAATTATCTGCAGTTCCTCAGGTTTCAGCAAAGAAAACACAAATAGCTTTCAAAAATAAGCTTCTCCAACAAGCGATAGATGGCTTACAAAAGCACACAATACAGAGCCTTATGCTCTAAGTAGAATCAATGTCTACTCGTAACAGCTAATTAAACTGGTCTAAATTCTGGAGCGACCCTGCTCTTTCATACCTTAAGCCAGAGGTTCCCAAACTGTGTGCTGCGGCACCCTGGGGTGCCGCGAACGTTTACCAGGGGTGCCGTGGAGATAATCAAGAAAAGTCTAAGTTTTGGGGGAGCATAATCAAAAAAATTCCTCTGAACCGATATTTCACAATAAAGTTTGCCAATCCGATGATCAAGTTGGCGAAACAAAAACATTTTAGTCAAGTTCGAGAGAGTTCGGTGTCCAGTCGCTTCTATTTTACAGGAACTCCTGAAATATAGGGAGGGGGGGGGTCAAAATTCTATATCCCTTTTCCAAGATAGTGTAATAGTAAGCCCAATAAACATAAAAGAAACAATGAAAAATGAATCCAAACTGCTTCATTCTAACCGTGATATTCATATTGCTTTAAAGGTAACCTGCCCCGAAACGTTTTCAGCCTGAGAAGGGTGCCCCGAAATTATTTTTAGCCTGACAAGGGTGCCCCGAAATGTTTTTAGCCTGACAAGGGTGCCGCGAAGTGTTTTTAGCCTGACAAGGGTGCCACGGGGGAAAAAGTTTGGGAACCCCTGCCTTAAGCCAACGTTCCACGAACATTCCACACATTCCATTTCTTGAGAACCAATATCGAACTTTATTTGCTTATATAGAAATGCAATTGAGTAATACAGGCTATTGCTTAACACTAATGCAGGAAAGCAAACATTACAGACCCATTAATAAAAAGGCACCAAATGTCGCTTTGGCGACTTTTTGGGGGAAAAATCGCCAAGTTTGATGTCAAAAATAAATTTCTGAAACTGAAGTCAATTAAGCGATAGCACCAATATTTCTCGAGAATTCGAGAAAACCCTATGTTAAACAATGGAGACACCCGAAACTCCTTATCTCGAGGTTCTATTTAGCCGATTTTCATGCAATAAATTTCAAATTTTAATTATTTGTCGCATAGAATACGAATTTTAGATTAGTTTAATCTCCAGATATGCGGGTCACCCCAAAAACTCGTCACATTATCTTTATATCTGCTAAAGAAATAGCAGAAGATCATGGTATCGAATTGAGGTGTCCTCGTACAGTAAATCACCAAATTTGCAGTTCTAATTCAGAAGTTAAAACAGCAGAACCAGAAGAGTACTCTAGAATACCAATTATTTGAATGATTAATAGCATCTTTTGGAAAAAGGTTCATATTCTTCGGCTTCAGACAAAATATTTTCTCTACAGACAGTCAATGTGTTCTCTACAAACAACCTTTGGCTAAGTTGGCTACGACCTATTTATACTTCCCCAACAACAATGAAAAAGATTGGTACAAAAGACTATTAAGAAAATGAAGTGGGTGGGAAGTTTCCATGGAGACTTTTTACAAAATATTTTGTCTGAAGCCGAAGCATAATGAACTGTGGCAGATTTATCCTCCAATAACCACAAAATTTGTTACAAAAACACTGGGTCGAATATATTAAACCATCATACTAAGTTCTTCCCTACAGAGTCTAAAGGCTTGCAAATAGCTCTAACATTTACACCTATTACCTGCACGGTAGAAAGATCTTTTGGTTCTTACGTAGAGTTGGTCCTGAATAAGATCAACAATGACTGATGAGAGATAATCAGGACTTGCATCCTAAGTGTTCATTGAGAAAAAGTTAAGGGTGATTTGAAACACTTCATACAAAAAGGTTTTGGGCGAGTGCGTGGTACACTGCAACCGCGTAGGCAACAATTTTTATTCTGTTAGTTATGTTTCACTTTTCTATTCTATTTTTTAAAATTTATTTTCGAAATCATTCTTCACAAAAGTTATTTTAAGATTAACGATTTTGTTCATTTTCCAATTGTGACATATTTAAGTAAAATTAATAGTTGCTTAGTATCACTAAATTTTAAAAAATGACCACATTTCAGATTTTTTGAATCGATTGTTAGTGTTGTGCGATCTCCTTACACAAGCGTAGGCAAATGCTCACCCTTGCCCATAGCTGCCGAAGCTCATGGTTGCAAATATTAAAATAAAAATAAATTTTAAATATATAATCTTAATCAAGTAAAAATATGCACCATGCACGTAATTTTAAAATTCAAATTTGGATATCTTAAGAATGCTTTATGCTGCGAAAACTCAACAGCGGTCAAAAATGGTTCAAAGTACTTGTGATGGTAAAGGGGGCTCCGAAGTAACCTAGTGCCCCGGGCCCCATCTATTCATGGCTAGGCTTTGATTGATGTTGACATTAAATTTCGCCTGTAGTTTACTCTTACCACTTGCCAAATGTGGCGATAAAGCACAAGTCTAGCCACTCTGCTTATTTCTATGCCACAATTCGCATGGTTCATTCTTGACTCACATTTCTAACGGATTTTGAATGGCGGCGCGCTCTTGTATATTTCTATGCTGTGTACGAGACACCTCTGTGTGCAAGGATAATGAAAATGAACTGTCAGATTATAACCAAGATGGGGAAAAGCTGCAAAATATTAGGAGCCAGCAGAAATGTTAATGAGCCACGTATATATTGAATTACATTAATGAGAGAAACGCTAATCTCCAAGGAATGCTTTTTAATCGCCTAAGCGACAGGGTGACTAAGAGAAAGGGTTAAAAACAAATACTTTAGTATTATAGAAAAACGAGACACTGGTGATTAGGCCCGGGCTGTCCTTTGTGGGCCCTCGGCTAGAGATTGAAAAGGGGCCCTTTACTGAGGAATTTAGAGGGAATAGAATATTAGACTGCGTAAGATTTGGAAATTATATATATATATATAGTCTTACGTGCCTAAAAACCGTATTTAATTATTTTAGAGCTTTTGGGGCCCCTGACACTTCGAGGGTTCCCTCCCAGACAGCACATAAGCTTAAATCAAGCTTGACATTTGGCTTGGCAATGCAAGGTTGGCTTAAGCTGGATTTTCGCTTGCAAAGTACGGTGATGGCGCGATCTGTGAAAGAGAATGGACATTAATTGTCTAGCGTCCTCAAATTTACTGAAAGTTCGTAAAAGATGTGTTTTAACGGGGATGGGTTTTTTATTACCAGTGCCATGTTACCGGCAGGGCAAACAGGGCAACTGCCCAGGGACTACAGATTTTAGAGCCCAAAAATCTTACATCTTACACTTTTGTAATTTTAAAATAAAATTACAAAGGATTAAAATAAATTCAGAAGTTAAATCATTTTTTTAATTATAAAGTATGAACAATGAAAATAATTCAAATTTACATTTGTATAAATTAATTTAAACTTATTTTTAATTCTTCGAAATGCTCTATATCGATATAGCATACCAATATGTAGGAAAATAACCACATTTGTAAAGAGAATTTTTAGCGTTAAAAAATAGCAAAATTTTTCAATTATTTGTTATTTTAAGAAATATTTACAAAAATGACTAAAGTGTTTGTATTCCACACATGTTAGCAACTGTGAATAGTATTTCGAAGTAACGTTTAACTATCTGTTTCTTTCATTTCAGATTACTTAACACAAAATTTGTGTTAAGTAAACCCATTCTATATTTCCAAATATGGAAATTCTTAAAAATAAAATACAATTATACTACGAAATTGATTTCAAAATCAGTCGTTTGTCTCGATTTTGGCCAGCAGTATTGCTTCATGAGTGTTGCAGTACTGAAGTTTTAAAACGTGTGCTGCTCTTAAGTTTATATTATGTTTATTTCCCTATTAGTAGAGTCTCTAAATCACACATAACATTATTTTCATTTTAATGCATCCCATGGAAAAATAAAAGAAACAAATAACACATCGCCCACTTATAATCTGGCGAGAAAACAGTGTGGTCAGTGGCGGATTTCCGAATAGGCACATGAGGCGCGCGCCTCGGGCCTCATATTTCTAAGGGGCCTCCAAATTCGGTTTTCGGAAAGAAAAAAACTATATGTAAATATCTGTTCAAGAGACATAAACTTTGTTCATAGTCTCAGGATTGCTTCTAGAGTAGAAAGCGCTTTTGAACAAGCTTTTCTTTGGTGACTCCCTTTCCTCTTCACAGCATTGGACCATAATCGAAACTAATACTTTAATACGAATACTTTTAGTTTATAAGTAATTGATGCTTTAATTCCGTATTTCACTGTAAAAATATCCAGAAACGTTCCTTGGAAATAAGGATAAGTTAAACTTACAAATATACTATACAGATAAAGTATACATTTCCCTTTGAAAACTTTACTGTTTCGTTCAACCCGTCACTTAACCGAATAGTGGTCTCACGACCTTAAAAAACAGGCAGTTCACTTAAAAATGACTAGAATTGTTTAAAAAAAATTAAAATTAAAAAATTAAAAAAAAATTTAAAAAATTCCAGTAGTGTTCCTTGAAAATAACAGGCAGCTGAGGTGCCCTAAATTCCAAGGAAAGTTGCACGAAAATACCAAGAACTTTACTGAACAATATGCAATTCAGTGGATCTTTCCTGAGCTGTTCAATAAAGTTCCTGGTATTTACATGCAACATTCCTTGGAATTTAAGGCCCTCAACTGTCCATTTTTTCCAAGAAAAATTCCTAGATTTTTTTTTGCATTGTTTTATTTTGCTCACTATATTGTATCTCAAAAAATACAGGTGTAGAGGGTCCCTATGCCTTTTTCCTATCCGGAATCAATTAGTTGTGTTGGGGGATTACGATCTACAAGTGGGATCTATGCCGACGGGTGTGGGTGCTCCCCTTGGGGGTCTTTCTTAGGGATTCTAACCCCTATTTACGCTAAGTTTTGGAGGAAACCACGGAAAATTCCTAACGGTTAGGTTGGCGGACGCGACCTGGTTTTGAACTAAGCACCTTCCGTCTCCCAGTTCAGAGTGCTATGCGCTCAGCCACTGGTTGGGCCGCACTGAATCAGATTGCGGCTCAGTAGCTGGTATATTGCAGTAGGACATTCAAATACACCTGCTTTATAGATTGCCGCCCCTCCCCCCCCAAATCAAAAAGTGTACAGTCTGATAAGAATATTTCTCATTTTAAAAGAGAAAAGCCTGAACTTTATTCTACAGCTTGAGATTGAAAAATTTGTCAAAAAATAAATATTATATATTTTTCAGCCGTTCTTCATTTAAATGATTTAGGAAAGGACACTCTGTATTCAGTGAAATTTTCAAATATACCTAGAATATATAATTGTTGTTGGTTGTCACGATGTAAAACAAATTGGAAACAATAATTTATCTTCTTTCGAAAAATCAATAAAAATTAAAAATTTAAGCTAGGGATAACCGATTTTATCTTATATTGGAATCGAAACTTTCCGAGTATGCAATGATAAAAAATTGCCGACCAATAATTAAAAAGATATGAGCTGATACATGTGCGATAACACGTTTTGGGGGGGATTGGAGGAAGATATTTGATAGTTAAAAAAAAGTATTGAAAAATTAAAGACAGCAATACTTAACGTCACCGAAATTTCACATGCGTGAAAAGTTTCAGCTCGATCGGATGATAGTGGGTTAAAATTCATAGACAAATTTTGAACTGGAATGTCATACACAGTTAATTAAAAACTTAAAAAAACAAATGATGATTAATTTAATTTTTTGTTTTCAACTAAAAAATATTTATGATAACTATATTATAAATACGGCATGTATTTTATAATCGCAGATGAAAATGCTAAACATTAATAATAAACCTAGGACCGAAGCTTAGAGCATACCCATTTACCCATTATAAAGTGGAATTTATTTTTAAGTCAATAATATTTTTTGTACTTTAACTACTTAAAGTATTGCTTTTTTTTAATTTCTCTTGTAGTTTTTTTTTCATTCTATTTAAAATATAGAATAATGTGTGTGTGTGTGTGTGTATTATATATATATTATTCATACCTAATTACTCATTATTAATAGTCCTAAACTTATTGACAGTTTTTGAATAAACACAAAAATTAGACTAAACCGAAAGTTTACTTTTACTATTAAACTGCTTAGTTTTGCAGTTCCAAACGTGAAATTTATGAATATATTTAAATGTTTATAAATATACTAGCTGACCCGGCAAACGTTGTTTTGCCATATAAATTATTCCTAGGATTATTTTAGTAGAAAGAAATGACTAACTTATTGTAAGTGTGTGAGGATGCTGTGGTATATGAGTGGAAGAGGCATGGAGCGCTGTGAACCATGCTGGAATATAAAAATAACACAATACCAAACATTTATATTTTTAATTCATTGTAATTTATTCTTTACATTTATATATATCGCTAATTACAATAATTTTACTAAAAAATAATATCAATTCCTTAACGGAATAGAGTGAACAATATTTTTAGCTAACACAAACAAACTGCATGGTTTGCCCACTCGAGATCATGCCACGTATAATTGTCCGTGTGAAAAACATGGCGTGCTCAAATCTAAGCCACAAACAAACATAGTTTGGCCTTCAGACCTATTCATAGTAATTCCATAAAAAATTTTGTCCAAAAAACAATAATAATAAAAGATGAAAATCTGAAACATTTTCAGATTTTAAATACGCACTATAGCGCTATATATTAAAATCGTATCATAATTTATGCGTCGTCCCTATTTTTCTCTCATATTCCATTAAGTTGGAAGTGTATATTATTCATGACTGTGCTGTATTTTTTTTTCTTGGTTCGTAAAACCCATCTTTGGAATCGAAATCTATCTTAAAATCGTCTACTAAAACTATTTTACAATATTCGCCAAGTATATTACAACTACACTTCATCGTTCTATATATTGTTTCGAATGCGCATCGTAATACATGCGTATACCATGTATGTCTTTCTTGGGTTGATTCCTACTTTAACGCCTCGACTCTCGCCAAGGTAGCGATCATTAAACATATGCAGTTACAATGACAATTTTTTTGCATTTATGTGGCAATCATAATTTAGAATTAAAATGGCGATTTGGAAAAACATGTAAGCACAGCATGCCGTTACATTTTTATTTATTTTGGATTGCCAATTAATGTAGTTGTAATAATAAAGTGTGTTCAAATTCCTTAACTGGTGCGTTTATCGCTAATTTGTTTACTTTAGTTTTCATCTAGTTCTTTTGGGAGCGCCGAAACGGTACGCACGTATTATGCCGGCGGTCACTTCCGCCAAACTACTTTTTCGTCAAATTTGCTGGCAAACTATTGCCAATCGTATTCCAAACCATCAACAATTTCATGTGCCCGGCATTTATCTTGGTGAAAATTGCTTGTCTTGGAGGACCGCCGGGATAATACGTAAGTACCGTTGAAACTTGTGCATTACTCCCAGAGACCCATGACTGCAAAGCTCGCAAAAGTAAGGGGATTTTTTAGGTTGGCGAGAGTGGGGGGCGTTAAAATAGGAATCAACTCTTTCTTGTACCATAAAACATATCTTTGGAATCGAAATCTATCTTAAAATAGCCTACTGAAACTGTTTTACAATCTTCGCGAGGCATATTCGTCCTATAGGCATATTCCAACTATGCCGCAGGGACATGAAATGGGAATCATAATCCATGAGTGTACAGTGTTTTCCTTTCTTGTTCCACAAAGCACTTCTTCAGAATAGAAATCAATATTAAAATCGCCTAATAAAACTGTGTTACAATATACGCCAGGCGTTTTCTAACTATACTCGAAATATATTTATAGTAAATTGTCACGTTTTGGCTCCCCATTTAGCGATCCATTATCAAAAATTGCAAATCCTTGTGCGACTTTCAACATTTTATTAACGTCCCCCCCCCTCTCCACGTTATCTGGCAAACACATTTGAAAAGAGACTCGATGCGCTAATGCCTAGACAAAAATCCTGATTGAACTTATTAGCACTCTGGTGCTAAAAATTTTGAGGTGGACCGCCCTTGTGACTTAGGGGTATGAGACAAAATCATATTAGCAGACCTAACGAATATACATATAAAATTTCTTTAAAATCGGTCGAGCCGTTTTGGAGGAGTATGGTAACTAACACTGTGACATGAGAATTTTATTTATTAGATATACCCAATATGAGTTCAATCGAATGTACCGTTTAAACGCTAGAGCACTTTCAAGAATTTCCCCCCCATAAGCCATAAAGTAAAGAAATCTTTGTAGTAGCCCAGTACAAAAACTATAAGTTCTATACACATCAAAATCAATGTCGGTCTTACGATGGTGGTTTATAACATATATACCCAATTTGAGCTCAATCGAATGCCCCGTTTAGGAGCTATCGTGTTCACTCAGATACACACAAACACACATACACACACACATACAAACATACATCTCGTAAAAATAGCAAAAATGAATTCAGAAGACCTCAAAACGTGTTAATACATCAAAATCTCAAAGTCGAATTTTTTCATGATTACAATACTTTCCTTACAGGGTACATGTTCGGAAAGAAAAAAGGATGAAAATCTGAAACACTTTCAGGTTTTAAATACACACTATAGTGCTATATATTAAAATCGTATCATTGGTTATACGTTGTCCCTATTTTTCTTACTTATTCCATTAAGTTTCAAAAGTGTATCATTATACATGACTGTGCTATATTTTCTTGCTTGTTTCGTAAAACCCATCTTTGGAATCGAAATCTATCTTAAAATCGCCTAACTTAAACTATATTAAAATCTTCGCCATCGCTAAGTATATTACAACTATACTTCATCGTTTTATGTATTGTTTCGAATGTGCATCATAATCCATGAATGTACAGGTTTGTCTTTCTTGGGTTGATTCCTACTTTAACGCCTCGACTCTCGCCAAGGTGGCGATCATTAAACATATGCAGTTACCATGACGATTTTTTGCATTAATGTCGCAATCGTAATTTAGAAATAACATGGCGATTTGGAACAACATGTAAGTAAAGCATGCCGTTACATTTTTATTTATTTTGAATTGCCAATTAATGTAGTTTTAATAATTAAGTGTCTTCAGATTCCTTAACTGGTGCGTTTATCGCTAGTTTACTTTAGTTTTCATCTGGTTCTTTTGGGAGCGTTGAAACGGTACTTACCGTATCGTACAATCGTATTCCAAACCATCAACAATTTCATGTGCCCGGCATTTATCTTGGTGAAAAATTGCTTGTCTTGTCGGACCGCCGGGATAATACGTAAGTACCGTTAAAACTTGTGCATAACTCCCAGAGACCCATGACTGCAAAGCTCGCCAAAGTACAGGGATTTTTTAGGTTGGCGAGAGTGGGGATGTTAAAATAGGAATCAACTCTTTCTTGTACCATAAAAAGCATCTTTGGAATCGAAATCTATCTTAAAATCGGCTACTGAAATTGTTTTACAATCTTCGCCAGGCATATTCTTCCTGTAGGCATATTCCAACTATACCGCAAAGACATTTTAAATGCTGTTGGGCATCATAATCCACGAGTGTACCGTGTTTTCCTTTCTTGTTCCACAGAGAACTTCTTCGGAATAGAAATCTATATTAAAATCGCCTAATAAAACTCTTTTACAATATACGCCAGACGTTTTCTAACTATACGCGAAATATATTTATAATAAATTGTCGCGTTTTGGCACCACATTTAGCGATCAATTATAAAAATTGCAAACCTTGTGCGACTTTCAACTCCCCCCCTCTCCACATTATCTGGCAAACACTAGGGCCTGATTACTGAAAAAGCTCGGGAAGCTTGAGCTTCCCCTCAGAATTTGAAGGGGGCCCTGAAAATGACTGAAAGACTGCGATAAAAATTCAAAATTTTGTTTTTAAATTATCTTTTGTTATTGTAAACTTTTTAATGCAGAGAAGTGGTGCTTTTCAGAAGTCTTGATACGTCATGTCGCAACATTTCTAAATTAGTTGTTTGCGATGTCTTTGTCTGGGACATCTGCTGCAGTTGAGATTTTTTTTCTATTATGGGGAATATTTGGCTGGCAGAAAGGGGTAGACTTTTAATGTGTAATGTTAAACATTTTCTAAATGTCAAATTAATTCTCAACTTCTGTGTTCTGATTATGATGTCATAAACAAACAAAGAATTCCTGAAAAAAGCCACGTCTAATGAAAAATAAAACTAAATTAATAAAGTTTAATGCTTCAGTAAGGTAATGTTTTTAGTTATTTCTTAATGTTTAAAGTAATTTCAAAAATACTGTAAAATCTCGTTACAATGAATTAAACTATTATGAAGATTAATGAATAAAATATTTTTGTCAAATGAAAATTTCAAATTAATGAATAAAATCCTTTTATCAAAGAAAATCATTGGAACTAATTAAATCAATGAAATTTCTTTTTTATGAATAAAATATTTTTATGAAAGAAAATCATTAAAACTTTACTTTTCCCAAACAAAAAGGGGATGGGGGGGGCCCGAAATGAAACTCAGCTTCCCCTCACTTGAGAGGTTAATCGGGCCCTGGCAAACACATTTGAAAAGTGATTCGACTCGCTAATGTCTACACAGAAATCCTGATTGAAATGAATAGCACTCGGGGGCTACACATTTATGGTGGACCGCCCTTATGACTGAGGGGTATGAGACATAGTTAAAAACCTATTCTATGACCTAACGAATATACATAGAATATTTCATTAAAATTGGTCGAGTGGTTTCGGAGGAGTTAGGTGACTAACACTGGGACAGGAGAATTTTATATATTAGATGTTCTTGAAGGAATGTTAAATTTTTGGTTCATTTTATCAAAGTAAAGAATTCTTCTGAACTTTGTGATGTCAAAGTCATGTTTCTGATCAAGTTTCCCTTGTTCTGACCTTCAAAAGTACCTGTTAAGTAGTCAAAATTTTCATGACTGGAACAAGACATATGCCAGTGGTCCACAAAAAGTAATTCGACGTAATTAAGTAACAGTGAAAAATAATCAATATAAAACTGCAGTTGCTGGGTTATACTTAGAGGTATGCTGATGTTTATTTAGTGTTAATCATGAAAAGTGAAACGTAGTACAAAAATTATTGAGATAAAAAATGTTTTTTAAGGTGAACAAATCTATAATCATAAAAATTATTTTAAAATTTTAATACTCCTTTTGTAGCAGGCCCTGACTATCGGACGAACACTTGGTGCACGTGCCCTGGGCACACATGGAGAAATAAGCCAAAAAATTGAGTTAACACGATAAACAGGGGCACAAAAATTGAGCCAGCTAAAGGACACAAAATCTGAAAAGTGCCCTGGGCACAAAAGTGTTATAGTGAAAGTCAGGTCCTGGTTTTTAGACATAAACTAGATATAAAAGGAATTAAAACATTTTAAAATAATTATTAATAATGTAAAGGAGTTAGTGTTTTTTTTTTTTTTTTTGAGGAGGGGGGGCCTCAAAATTGAGTTGCGACTCGGGCCTCTCAAGAGCAAAATCCGCCACTGAGCGTGGTAAGTTACTTTAAACTTTAGTCTTCGAAACTTCGTCAAACTTTAGTCATAGCTGCACAAGGCTCCGGTGGCTGAATGGATAGCGTGCTCGACTGCGAAGCCAAAGGGCCCGGGTTCTATTCCAGCCACGAACACTCGATGGAAACAGATTAAATTAAATTGAAATTTCAGCGTAGAGGGGGGAAATGCGCGGAAAAATAAATTATGTGGGGCGCCCCGTGTATTTAGAAATTTTTTTTTTTTGGAAAATTTTTTAAGCTTGAAATGTCAAGCTTAATGCAAGCTAGGCAAGTGTAAACTAGAACACTTGATTCAAGCTTGCATCAAGCTTACACGCTTGGAATTTTCAAGCTTAATTCAAGCTTATTGACTTGATAAATCAAGCTTGCTGCAAGTTTGATGCAAGTTTGCTGTGCTGTCTGGGCTCGAGCCACGGGTTTCCTTGGTTCCTCCACTGCGTCAAGACGTAAGATTACTGGGAAATAAATAATCTAATTACTTAGATATTATATATCAAATTACGGTAATTATAAAGTAGTATATCCATTTAAGGGGCCTAGTAGCAATGACTGCTTGTTTTCTGCTCGGTCGTTCATCGACTCATCGTTAACTCACCGACTCGTCGACTTCAGTCATCGGCAAGTGCACTTTTGTTTATCTGCAATAGATGAATTTTTATTCATGGATAGAAGTGATCTAGACGATCAGTTTCGCCGATGGGAAACCGAAAAACAATATCTTATCCGAAACTGCAGCTCTATAGTCAACGGGCCTTCCAGGGATCCCCAGTGGTTTACACTTTACCCAAATTCCTATAAATATTTGCGTAATTTAGATGTGCCTTTGCATAATCTAAGGGAAATTTTGAACAATTCTTGAATTAATCTTATAATTTACTTCAAATTTCTTGTATTGGGGTTGGAGGGGGCAGGGGGGTGGTATCCCTCCCCCTTGCCCCCTCCCACAAAATTTAAATTTGAAAAAAAAAATATTTACAAAAAATGTAAGTATTTATTATATAAAAATCGTTTGTAATATTTAAATAATTTTTAAAAAATGTGTTTTAAAAAAAAGAAAAGAAAATCTATTTGAGCGTCAGCTGCATTATAAGAAAACGGAAACTTCATTACAATGAGCAACTCTTTTGAAACCTCTTTAATGTAAACAGCAAGAAGAGAAATCAGTTAATTTTTAAAAGTTATCCAAGAAATATGAAAGTTAAAATCACTCTAAAATTCCTATACAATTGGCAATATTGTTATTTAATTATTAATTATGAATATTGTTGCTACTTACATACATTGGTAAAAAGTGAAATTAATTTCTTACCAACCGAATAATTTGACTCTTATTAATAATAGCTGAACAACACCTTGTCAAAATTTCACCCAAAGTCCCAATCTGAGACTAAAATAACCGGTATTTCATACTTTGCCTTACATGGTAAGATTCGATGGTCTAGGGGTAGCGCGCTGGTCTCGTAATCAGTACTCTCAAGGTTCGGGCCCGGGGGAGGAAGATTTTTTTTTTTTTTTTTTTTTTTTCAGAAAAACGGAAATTTAGCATACAAAAAACGAAAACATAATAAACAGAACGGACATTTTTTGAAAATTTTGCTGCCAGTCGTTTATTTTTTATTAACAAATATATTTTAAACAGTTTATCGGTTTCTTTTCATTATTTCATCGGAGTCGTCGGGAAACGATGATCGGCTTTATGGTCCCCCGAGCGGACATTTTGTACCAGCTGCCGATGAAATTTCCCCTTTTCCGGATGAAAAGCCGTGATCGGCCATTGCTCCTTCTCCTCGAATTTAACTCACCCGCCTCTCATCGACCGATGGGTTATTGCTACTAGGGGGGCCTCTTCGGGGCCCCTTGGGTCGGGGGTCCTCGGCGATCGCTGGCCAATCCGGGCCTGTTGACAATGAAGAGTGATTGGAAGAACCTACGACAGCGTTTCACCTCATTCTTGTCATCAGCTAGTAGATGGCAGCACATCTCAGAAGCAAGATCACATGTTCGGCAACAATTTATGTTCAAGAGATATCGATCATAAATGATGCACTTACACAATTTCTTTTCACACCCTTCCTCCCTTACTGCACAATTTAGAAAAACGAGATTGAATATGTAATATTTGGAGTTTAGTCTTATGTGTCTAAAAACCACATTTAACTATTTTAGAGCTTTTGGGGCCCCTCGAGTCGCGGGGTTCCTAGGGTGTCCTCCGCTGCGCCACGGCGTAAAGACGTAAGATTACTGAGAAATAAATAATCCAATTACTCTGATATATATATCAAATTAAATTACTCTAATTATAAAGTAGTATATCCATTTATGGGTGACTTCTCCGGGCAGTAGCGGATCCAGGGGAGGGGCTATGGGGCTTCAGCCACCCTCAAAAGAGATTGCTAAAGGGTAACATTCTGCTTTATTATACACTTTAACTAGCTAAAACGATCATAGTTTATTACTTAGCCCCTCCCAAAAGCATGCACATTGGTTTAGAATAAAATTTTGATTTATAGTACATTTCAATTGGGTGAAATAAGCTTTTTTAAAAAATTTAGCCCCCCCCCCCAAAAAAAAGAAAAACGTTCTGGATCCGCACTGTCTCCGGGGCCCCCTTGAGCCGGAGGCCCTCGGCGATCGCAGACCAGCCGACCTGGCCAGTCTGGGCCTGACGCCCCCCCCGCCCCCTTTGTCACACTGTATTGCATAAACATGACCTATTTGCAATTCAGAAGAAGCACTAACGTTAGATAATATTTCATATTTTATAATTAAACTTCGTATTTTAATGACATTAGTAAGCGTACATTTTTTAAAATCCTTTAAATGAGCGTGCTGTAGATCTGCAACAGATTAATTAAAGCTGTATAAATTCATCACAGTGTATTAAAAATATCTATGTCTGTTTTTTTTTCCCCTCTAGAATAATGTGAGCATAAAATAATTTTTAAAGCTGTGGAAAGTTTGTGACATTTAATTGATATCCTGACACGAAACTATTTTGTCCTTCAAAAATTGAACTATTGTTTATTACAGACTTTTGTTACAGACTATTGTTTATTACAGACTTTGATAGCGTTTTTTGTAGGCCAACCTTACAAGAATGCTAATGATTTTTTTTTTTATATATTTCTCATTTTAAACTGTTCACAAACCCTTCAGTAACACTTTCGTATATTACAGATATATTTTCAAGTAATACAAAGATAACAACTACCGTGTTATTCAACTCTCCAACAAACACATCGTGCAGTAAATTTTACATGAATTACAAAACTGGAAAATAAAACTTCAGCACGTTTATAATCTGTTTCTGTACATTGCCGTAAAAATTTTTAAAATTTTCAGTTGCTGAGTTATGAAGGGTTAAGTGAAAGAATTTCGGTTGCCAACGTATTCTCAGAACCAACAAGCCTTTTTCAAAAATAGAGGAATATAAATGAAAAAAAGAAAAAAAAACACACGATATTAATTTTAACGCTGTTAAAGATACCCTCAAATACCCCCAAATTCTGATAATTTCAAAATAACTTCAAACTTTCTGATTTAATTTAATTTTACACTTCTTGTTTTTCTCGTTACCCCTTGCTGCACCTTCCCATAAACTGTCATAAGTTAGCAAATTCCCTTTCCCCATCCCCGCCAAGCGTGACATCATTTGCGGACGCCCGACCCCCTGAACCCCCCCCTAATTTTTTAGTTCCATTATTGCCATATTAAAACGATATTAATTGACTATGTCATTTTATCTCTCATCTTTCGTGTATTTCGCCTGGTAACCCTATGTAGAAATTTTTAGGATTGTAACCTATTTATAGAAAAATACATGTGATGCATATTCTACAGCTTACGAAATACTGTAACAATAGATTAAAGCTGTTGTGAACTAATAGTATTTAAATATATGTAAAATTATGTCGCTTTTTTATGTCGCATTTTTGGGACACATTTTTAGGACAATTTTCAATAAAGGGGGTGAGAGATAAAATGACATAGTCATTAATATACATATTGTTAAGCATGTTCTGTCCCACATAGTGCTTACAGAATATATCAGAAAATTGATGTATTGTTAGATTTTGTTTTTGTTAAGGCAAAGCTACACGAGAACTATTTGTCTAAGGCGGGAATGCCTTTGTCGGAGTAATTTGACTTTATAAGGTGTTTTAAAGCGTATTCATGATACTTCTAGAAAAATCAGCCGAAAACTTCAGACCATTAGATCGACAGCAGCACGAGAGTCCAGTATTGTGCTGCGTTACGGCAAAGTTGCGCAAGGGCTATCTGCCAAAAAATGGGAAATGCCTGGGTCGGAAGACACTTTAAGGGGTTCAAAGCGTATTCACGTAACATCTGGAGAAAACCAACCGAAACTCCAGATCGTTTGATTGACAGCCGCGCAATAGGCCAGAACTCTGGACATTCACACTTTAGCCTTATATCATTTTAAGTGTCTTATTCACTCGGTCATGGTGAGGCCACAAGAAAGGTCAGAGCCCTTCACCTGCACATTTAAGCCCTCCCCCAACGTCCTGTTACCTACTCGGCTGTTGGTCAATGAAACTTGATGTAATTTATTATTTTCTGTTGGAGTGTACAGAATAGTTTCTGAAGAAACATTCTATATTTTTTCTATAGTCAACTTTCTAAAAGGTTCATTATCTTTTCAAAGAATACTCTCAAACTAGTTAAAAAACCTGACCCATGTAATTATTGCTTATATGCTGTGTTTTGCATTTGGATTCTGTTGAATAGTTTAGTCAGCATGTCAAATTTTTAACTAATTTGATAAACTAATCTTATAAATAGTTTTAAAATAATTTAAAATTAGTAATGAAAAAACAAACCATAAAATCAGTTTTAGAAGAGCAATTTTGAACATCAAGTAGGCATGGACATAGTTAAAGGGGGGGGGGGTCCAAGGGGTCCGGACCCTCCCCCGAAATTTTGATTTTTGTCACTAAAATGATCATGATATAGTCTTTTTGTAAAAAATTCTGCCTTTTTTACCGTTTGGAATCCCTCAAAAATGTTTTTGTGAATACGTGCCTGCTAGTAGGAGATGTATTAATATAGTTCCATTTATAAAAACAAAGTAAAGTTTAAAATATTCCTGTTTAAAGTTCCAGTGAAAGCAAAAAGAGCTTAATATTTATGCACCAATGCATGTCTTAGTTCTCTCGCAGTTTACCTAAGTGAAAGAATATTCTAAAAACTCCTTTCTAATGATAATACAGTAAAACCTGTCTAAGACTGACCCTGTATGAAACGGAAACCTGTCTTAACTGGAAAAAACAGTTAGTCCCAGCGGCAGTAAATGTTTTTCAACGTATGTTAGTAACAACCTGTAAGAAACGTTCAACCTGTAAGAAACGGAAACTGCTTAACGCGGAAACGAACTCCATGTTTGTCTATTTTTAGGACAAAAAACCTGTCAAAACGGAATGTACTATCTTTAGCGCAAAAACATTGGCAAGCTGATGGCAATCCAAGATGAATCCCCTAATAGGGAGGAGAAGAAATACAGGATGGGTTTTTGGATGAAAACAGAAATGCGCCAATTCTAAAGTGCAGTTGCGTTCTCATGTTCATAGCTATTTCTCAAAAAAAAAAAAAAAAAAACGTGGTGAGATGGCTGACTTGAAATGAAGAAGTCAATGAAATGGTTTGTTGATGCCAGATCCCGAAATTCATCCATATCTGGACCTATGGTACAAGCACAAGCTAAACAAATTTCTAAAAGACTTTGGTAAAGAAGATTTTCATTTCATGTGGATGGCTAGAGAGTTTTAGGAAAAGGCATGTGATAAAATTCAAAGAAATTTGTGGTGAGGCTGCTGATGTTGATCCAGAAACTGTGAATTACTGGGAAGAAAAATTTCTAAAATACATCGAAGATTACGATTTGAAAGACATTGCAAATGGCGATGAAACGGGCTTATTCTTCCGAGCTTTACCAGGTAAAACTTTGAAGTTGAAACAGGTGAACCTTGTGAGACTGGTGAAACTTGTGCTTGAAAAACGAAAGCTGTGTAGGTGGAAAGAAATCTAAAGAACGCCTAACGGTATTTGTTTCTGCATTTATGGCCGGAGAAAAAGAAAAACCGTTGGTCATCGGAAAAGCAGCCAAACCTCCCTGTTTTAAAAATCTTGCACTGAAAAATCTCCCAATTGAGTGGAGGTCGAACAGAAAAGCTTGGATGACCGCAAAAATTATAAGTGAGATTGAAGAGTGGTTAGTTGGTTTCAATTCTAGAATGAAAAATCAGAAAAGAAATGTTCTATTATATCTAGATAATGCAACCTATCATCCGCATATAGAACTTTCAAATGTAAAACTGGCCTGGTTTTCAGCGAACACTACTAGTGTTATCCAGTTTATAAATCAAGGCATAATTCACAACATAAAGAGAAACTACAGAAGTCAAATGATGCAATCGTTATTAGCGAACATGAAAAGTGCATCCAGTCCTTCACAGTTAATTAAATCTATAAATGTTCTCGACGCTGTATTGTGCTAGAAAAATTCATGGCAAAAAGTCACTAGTGAAACAGCATGGTAACATGGCAAAAAGTCACTAGGCTCTGTTTTGTGAAAGCAAATTTTCCAGGGGAAAGAAGAGTCAATGAAAATTCATGCAATTCAGAAATTGAAGTTTTACAAACAATGCAAGAAGAAAGTGAAATTAAACTGAATGCCTTAGATTTTGTGACAATAGATGACAAATTAGCCACAGGAACACTTAATAATAATAACAGCAGTGAGGAAGAAGAGCAAGTTACCGAATCTTGCAATACACTCGTATCCCGAAGCAATGCGTCGCATAAGGAACTTGCATGAATTTTCTGCCTTCAAAGGCTAAGCGGAACTGCCAAATATTGTACATAATGCAAGAATCACTGTAGAAAATCGCATTGCGAGTGCACCGTTAGTGCAAAAAACGATTTTTGATTATTTCAAAAAATAATTAAAATTAGTTTTTTTCCTTTTTCTGAAATTATGCGTATAATAATTTTTCGTTCAGTTAATTAAAAGCTATCTTCTTTACGAGGATTTTTCTCTTTTAAAAGGTAAGCGTAATTTGATCGATCCCTCGGTCTCTATTTTTTTTAAACTTATTTATTTAAAAGTGGGTCCCTCTACAAAACGGAAACCTGTCTAGGACGGAAAATTTTTGTCGGTCTCTTCGCATTCCGTTTTATACAGGTTTCACTGTGTGGCGGCACGAGATCACCTCCGCGCACACAACACCCGGCAATTGAAGGCCGGTCGAATAGGTACCTTTTGGCCGAGCTGGATTGCGCCTCATTTCACCACGCGAATTCCGTCAGTTCGAACCCAGCTCTCGCCCCACGCTCTCCCTTCATTGGCGACCCGGACAACGAACACGCATTCTCCTTCACGCCTACAGCGACAGATGGCGCCAGCACCGCCCTCTTCCATCTCTCGCTCGGATCTTCCAAGGTCCGCAAGGAGCGGCAGCAACCTCACAAAGTCCACAACGAGTGGCAGCATTCCATAACGCTTGGAATGTCGTTCGTCACCCTCCGACTCTCTAGGGGGGGGGAGTAGTGTGGCGGCACGAGATCACCTCAGCGCACACAACACCCCGCAATTGAAGGCCGGTCGAATAAATACTTTTTGGGTGAGCTGGATTGCGCCTCTTTCTACCACGCATAAGTCCCTGGGTTCAAACCCAGCTCTCTCCACACGCTCTCCCTTCAACTGTGTATATTTTTGTGAATAACTGTAATATGAAATGATTCAAAAATCCGTGTTGTAAAACTCTCTCCTTTTACAGATATAAGATTTTGGTATTTTGAAGTTTAAAAACGTTGTATTTGTAGCTTCTAAAAGTATATTTAATGTTGAAAAATAAAGTACTCGTGAATAATTTATGTATAAATAAACAGGAATTCCTAAGCACCTTTACAGTAAAAGTTCCATCTTGTACTTGTAGATGGCAGCACCACATTATAAAGAAACAGGTAAACTGAAGTACAGGTGGATTACGAAGGGCACACCTTCACGTTTCCACCAACAGAAGGCAGAAAAATCGGACTATCATTATTATTGTCCTTTAAATATATAAATCGTCTTTAAATTTTTTATACCATTAAAGATAAAATAATTTCCTACCATCCTACCATTGGGGCAGGGCTGAAGCGCGGGGGGAGGGGGAGGGGACATTATGGACGGCTTAGCCTCACCCTTGAAAAATTCAAGCAATTCAGTTGAAAAAAAAGTCATTTGAAAGAAAAAACAGACACCAAAGAACACTTTGTCAAAACATAATAATGAGGCTTAAGGTGCCTGCCTGCTTTCGGAGGGGATTTTTTTTTTTAATACTTGAAAAATTACCTATTTATGTGCATTATATTATAGGCAGCTAAAAATTGTGAATAACATGAGAAAACATGTATATTTTAAAATATTTTGAAATTTAGGTTCAAAAAATTAATTAATTTGCCCTGAAATAGCATATTTGCAAAACATCAAAACTCAGAACATCAAAAACATCAAAATTTTATTTTGATTATTGAAAGTTCCGTGAAGGAATGAACTACTCTTCATAACTATAGCTATGTTATTTGAAAAGTTAGAAAAATTAACGTTTTTACACGCAGAAAAATCATGAAAATGTATGACAATTCCTAAACTGTATGTCTCTATTCTAAAAAAATGTAACGGCCGCTGTCGCCGCCGCTGTCAAGAGTTTGTTGGGCTATCTTCTCCTAAACCGTGGGGATTTGAATTTCGAGAAACATGTCCAACGGATTCGGAAAATTACAAGAAACCTGATAAGCTGACTTAAATTTCGAAAATCTAATTATTTTAGAGGATATTAATAAAAAGCTAAAAAAATAAAACATAATGGTTGCCAGATTTGGCATAAAATCATTCAACAGAATAACTAATTGTAACCGATTTTAAAACCGCCACTTTGGCATTAGGTACGATCTGGCTAAATGGAATCTTTCCAATCAGGGCAAATCTAAACAGCGAGTCCAAAAATGTTAGAATCCAATATCTTGAAAATGATAAATAATTAAAATGAAGATTATTTTAAAGCTGGTTCGGCCCAGCTGGAGTATTGGGTACCAGTAGAAATATTTGGTAGCGTTAACAATGCCATTAGAGCAGTTATAGTAAGTACACTTTGGATATTTCCCAGTGCGGCAAGATAATGTAATTCCTGGTTCTAAATGCGCCAATCTGCAAAGGATTATGCATTTGAAAATATGGATAGCGCCAAATAATGAAAAGTCGCCGTTGGTGGCAAGCTGTTCCGTAGTTTTTATCAAAGAAAATATATGAAGTACTGTTGTCTTGGAGCTAATTATTAACTATACGTATACGCAAGTCACAAAATTATGAAAATTTATCATAATTGGCTAATACGCAAGGTTTTCCACGGGTTTCACATAATTAAAAATAGTGCGAAGTTGAAATTTTTATGTTCCAAGCCACATGCAAGAAACAAGCAATGTATAGCTCGATAACATTCTATCTGATCCAACCATCGGGTTTGTTGAAATTATGCCTTTTTTACGCATAAGCCTTGTTAGGGGCCCGAATGCCTCAAGGGGCCTTGGCCCCTAGTAAACTAAAAAATAAAAAATAATTTAACTACACTAGGGGCCAAGGCCCCCAGACTCGCAACGCTCGCTTTTCGTATGAGGCATTCGGCCCTTAATAAGGCTTATTCGTAAAAAAGACATAATTTCAACAGACAAAACCCGAAGATTGGATCAGATAGAATATTACTGAGCTACACATTGCTTGGTTCTTGCAGGTTCATTGGTACATAAAAATTTAAACTTCACACTACAGTAGATCCCCTGCCCCTCATAACACGGAAGATATTTTGTTATGGGAATCCGTGTTGTACGGGTCCTGAGCTATACTCCACCTGGAGTGCGGACTCCGCTTATAATCGCTGGAAAAATTATTTGCACTCCTCAGAAACACAATGTTATTTAATGTTGCCATTAAAAAGTTATATTAATTAGGATCTAAAGCGTAATAAAATCAGAACATCTGTTTCACCTGTATTTTTAATAATGTAAAACCTATTGGACACCTTGCGAATTTGCCACCCATGGCGATTTTTCATTATTTGACGACTTGCGTACATGTAAAGTTAATAAAAGCTACGGAACAGATAGGATAGCTTACCACCAATGGCGACTTTTCATTATTTGGCGATTTACACATGCTCACAACTTATAATTACTGTTCATTTAAGATTACCGGAAAACCGTTATTCATATTTTCATTTACATAATCGTTTGCAGATTGGCGTACTTAGCACCACGAATAATACCATCTCGTCGCGCTAGCAAATATCCAAAGTGTACTAATGGCATAGTTAACGCCGCCAAATATTTCTACTGGTAGCAAATAATCCAGCTGGACCGAACCGGCTTTAAAATAATCTGCATTTTAATTATTTTTCATTTTCAAGATATAAGTTATTCTGTTTTGGAAAAACGAATAATCGCTAATTCTAAACTCCTGTTGTCTAAGCGAACTTACTATTTGAAACTTGTCAACTTTGTGTAGCACATTTTGAGTTACTTATTTCATGTAGTTTTTATTTTGGCGTAAAATGGGTGTATTTCTACTTCATGTTTGACAATTTCACGTGATACTACATACTTGGAAATGCTTTGTTGCAAAGGAATGAATGATTTTATGCCAAATCTGGCAACCATTCTGTTTATTTTTTCAGTTTTTTATTAATATCTTCTAAAATAATTCGATTTTCGAAATTTAAGTCAGCTCATCAGGTTCCTCGGAATTTTTCGAATCTGTGAGCACCTTAGTCGAAACTTAAATCCCCACGGTTTAAGAGGAGATAGGCCAACAAGCTTTGACAGCGCCAGCGGCCTTTACTTTTTTTTAGAATAGAGAGATACCCAAATTAAATTTCATGCTGTTCTGGAAACTCGCGGTATCTTTTCGCAATCGAAAGATTTCGGTTTGTGTACACAGCTATTCTCATGTCCATGCAAACGATTTATTTGTGAAAAAAAAAAAAATGATTATAAACTGTGTAATCTGGAAAATCTTTTTTAAACGAATTTGAATCCCAATTGTATGACGTCATATTCACCTGAAAAGGGTAATTTTGTCACGCAAATGATTTATTTTTTTGACTCTCGGAAATTAAATGGTGCTGAAAATAGCGAAAAATCGCTTTAAAAGGAGGGAACGGGTGGATTTTCAGATTTTTAAAGAAGCGCAGATTGTTTTCTATATTTTTATACATGATCATGAAAATTTTCAAGCAGTTCGTGCAAACGGTGAAGAAGTTATTAGGCTTTTTGTGTTAACTTTGTAAATTTCACGCGATTCTAGATACTTGGAAACGTTTTGTTGCAAAGGAATGAATGATTTTATGCCAAATCTGGCAACCATTCTGGTTCTTTTTTCTTTTTTTTTATTAATATCTTCTAAAATAATTCGATTTTCGAAATTTAAGTCAGCTTAGCAGGTTCCTCGGAATTTTTCGAATCTGTGGGCACCTTAGTCGAAACTCAAATCCCCACGGTTTAGGAGGAGATAGGTCCACAAGCTATTGACAGCGCCAGCGGCAACAGCGGCCTTTACTTTTTTTTAGAATAGAGAGATTCATCGAAGAGGCTCATTCACTAAATCAACCCCTTAGGAGTGTTTTGCGTTAGGATGTTTTGCGATAAAACAAAATCATAAAAATCTCATTCAAGAAAAAGCAGAAAATATAATTAAATCCGGCTTCGAAAACTCACGATTGACTTATAAATTCGTGTAACTCAAATTCTGAACAAGATAGCAACAAAATTCAAACTGATTTAGAAAGCTAAAAATTCAAGCTTTAATAATAAGCCCAAAATATAAAACCGTGTTTTGGGTCTAAAATTGCATTTTAAAGGTATACAGGGCCTTCAAAATTTCTGCCCCTGCACATAAAAGCAGGGTTGTAGCTAACGGGTGGCCCTCGCTAGGGGCGCAATCAGCAGAGGGGGCGCAAAATCGGCTGAATAATTAGAGATATTTAAAGAGATTTACTACTCTATGTTTCTTTTTTCACAATAGCACATCTCTAGGGGAGGATAGGTAGGATTATATTAAGGATAATGATTATGGTGTGTGAAAAATTATTAAGTTGTTGTTCCTGGTGTAGGGGGGGGTGGGGGCGCACTTTGAACTGTTCTGCCAGAAAAAATAGTGACCCCATGATATGAATAGTGATATGAATAGTGATAATGAGGCCCCATTACCATTTGTTGCCTCAGAGTCTGATAGTTCCACTACACAAAAACAACTTCTATTTCATATTTACAAGTGTAGAAGGAAGTTATGCATAAAATATCGTTTAAATTTCTAAGTAAAAATTAGAAGATGACAGATTATTTTGAGGTTCCGGTTCTCATTGCCAAGAATAAGACCCTTTTCAAAAAATCTAGGGGAGGTTCTGACCCCTAAAACCACCCCTTCCTACTCCACTGCACCTAGCTTAGGGAATGCAATCCCGCACTGTTTTTGGTTCCGCGGGATTTCGGGATTGAGATTTGTTGATCCAAAAATTAATTTTCATTGAGAAAAGTAGGAAAAAGTAAGATTTTAAGCACTATCAAGTTGAATATTAATACTTTATATTATTTAATAACTCGTAGCTACACGCGACTTCGTATTCGTCGGCTTTAGAATTAGATCCAGAGAGAAATGAAGCATGTGTGAATAACTTGCACTATAGACACAAAAGTGACAGTATTTAAATATTATTTATTTTTTATTTATTTTAAAGGAAGTATAATGCATGGTAGTATACTTCATTTAAAATTAGAGATATGCAAAGTTACTTAATTTAGATTTTTTTTTTAAACGCATTTGGCGAATACAGTTACGACAATATTTGTGAACTATTTTGAGTGTTCTTGTAAAAGAACTATTTATGCTACATGCATGAATTTTAGCCCATAATACTCATGAATAGCGTTGCTTTCTATCAGTGAAAAAAAGTTTTGGAATCGGATTATTAGTTACAAAGATTAGTGCGTGATGTAATTCTTATGAGTATCCATGTGAAAGAACTATTTGTGATATATGAGTAAAAGGTAGCCTATAATACTCATGGCCTCACGAGTGGCTGAGAGGTTCTGCTCTGGAAACTGGAAGGCGGGAGGTGCCAGGTTCAAACCCCGGTTGCACCTGTCGACCTAGCCGTTCGGAGTGTTCCGTGGTTTTCTCCGAAGCTTCGCATAAATACGGGGTAGCATCCCTTAGAAAGTCAATCACAGAGGGCATTCCCCATATATGCCTAGGAGCCTAATGCAGCAAATCGGCCTCAATCCGCAAACAATAATTTTCAGGAATAGTGTACCTTTCAATCAGTGAAAAAAGTTCTAAGAATCGGTTCAGTAGCTACAAAGTGCCCATATTGCGTAATGTTTTAGAATTTTTTTCAGTGCTTTTGTAAAAGAATTATTTATGCAACTTGCATGAAAGTTTTCCTGTATGTTAATCCAGTGTATAAGCTGTCTTTTTTCCAAATTTTATCCAAAAGTGTTCAGCCATTTTTATGTAATTTAGTCACAATAATCCAAGAAACGTACACATATTTTTGGTAGGATTTGAAAATTTATGAATTTTAAGAAACACATTTGGACTTTTCTTTCTTATCCTTTTTAATTTGGCTTAAAACTAACATAATTTCCATGCCATTTCATGATTTTCGAATGCAAGCGATTCCGCAAATAGAATTTCTTCTGTATTTCAAAAGCCTAAGTCATTTTGTGCGAGCGAAACTCGCCAAGCACGACCACCTTAAAATGGTTTTTAATTAATAGTTTAAAAAGTAATTAAAATTTCAAAATTCTGAGCCTCAGTTGCGCATTACCGAAGTCGTGGGCTTAGATGCCCATATTTTCAGAGATCTGCGTACCGTAGATTTGTCTGGAGAACATTCATTTTTATTATTATAGATAGACAGATTTGGCGTAAATCTGGCATAATTCTCGTGATATTTCATGTTTTCCAAATACATGCGATTCTTCATTGAAGTAATAGCATTTCTGTTAGCTCAAAATATGAAACATTTTTTACGGGCGAAACTCGCCAAGTATGGCAACGTCAAAACTGTTTTTAATTAATAATTAAAAATCTAAAATTCTAAACAACCTATAACCGTTTCCAGGGTCCCATCTATCTCTCTACCAAAATTCTTCACAATCGATTCAGCAGTTTAGTCGTGAAAGGGTAGCACATAATCGAGCAGACAAATAAGCTCATTTTCGCATTTATAACAATAGTTAGGATTAATAACTCGTCTTCCTAGTCTTGATTTTGATAGAGAATACAAAGGCACTTGACAAGGCTTTCTTTTCTTACCTTCTTTTTCTTTTCTTTTGTTGTTTGCAGGCGGAGACAAGTCAAGGATCCTGCCCCAGAAAGATACACTATTTAGTGCTGAATCACTTCTACGTTACCAACACGAAAATCATTGCAACATGGGAGCTCGGGGGGAGGGGGGGGGGATTATGGCCCTTCCCTGCCAGTAGGTATGAGCGTCCATGATCACTGGTACTTATTCTTCATCTAATGCAAAAATTTTTGGACGATTGTTGAAGGCGGTATGAAATTGTAATAAAAATAATTTATTTCTTAGTTTCAATCCCACTGGATTACGGTCTTAATCGAGCGGGACTAGTCCCGCAAACATTTGTGCTGGTTCCAGCAGGATCCCGTTCCTGCGGGATCGGGATTGCATTCCCTAACCTAGCTACGCTCTTGCATAAAAGTGAACATTTTCTGCTCTCAAGAAAGGAATTTTATTAGTCTGTGCAAACTCTTTAAACAACGGGATTTTTATTTGGCTTTTTTCGTAATGCACCATGGTTACAAAGCGGAAAAAAACAACTTAAAAAAAGGGTGAGTATGGTGGTTCAGTTCCTGCGTGTTCGTGAACTTCCCAGCAACCGATCTCTTTTCAAAATCTGGAGCGTAGGCAGGAAGTTTTTTCGGGGGTGGCTGAGAACTTAAAAACTGGTATCCAGTATAACTAATAAAAATCAGTACAACATATCTTTTTTCAGGGTGGAGTGGGCTCTTTTTATTTTGCCTAAATATGTTTGCATATAAATATATATACCGTGTTTACTCGCTCGCATTTTTTTATTTTTTGCTAATTTTTGATGGTGAATGTCTAAGTGCGACTATTACGCGGGGAAAATCTACTACATAACATTGTAACTCTAAAGCTATTTTTTCTTCTTCAAAATGGGTGTGCGACTATTATGCGAGGGCAACTATTACACGAGTAAACACGGTGTATATATATATATATATATACACATACATATATATATATATATATATATATATATATATATATATATATATATATATATATATATTCATAAATCGAGTTTAAAACTTTGCAGTACGAAAAACATGAATTAGGAAAAAAAAAAAAAAGGCTCATCGCTGAACCTCAAATTTCTCCAAAGGAAGTTTCAAATTTATCCACGAATACTTATTTTTTTATCCAAATCTCATGTTTACTTATTTCGGGGCTGGCTGCAGCCTCATCAGCCACCCTCTGGCTATGCTTCTGTCTGACATGATATAACACTTAATATCCTCGCTAGGCATGGACGCGAGAAGCGAAAACGTTACAATGACTTTTTCTGAGCTGAGGTGCTCTTGTGCGGTAACTAATTTTCCAGCGTACTGGTTCCTTTAAAAACAAAAATTTGTGATTGTAAAGCTTAGAAAAATCAAATTTCATTAAATTTCTGAAAGTGGCCATAACAGAGGTAATGGCAATAACTAGGGACACAACCATGTAACGATCCGTTCAATTCGATTTTCAAAAAATCTTAACAGGCTGGCTCTGGATAAATCTGTAATTCTGTAGGTGGTTTTACAATGGAAAATTTATCATATGATTGTCTTCTACATTTTTAGTACTCAAAATATTTTCTGCATCCAAAAAGTTTAAAGACTGAGTTGAACATTTTTTGCATAAAAAAAAAAGAAACTGGAAAATGTATATATATATATATATATATCTATACATACATAAGCATACTCATAAAAAGGGAAAATTGATCCAGGATTTCAGTTTAGGGGGACTACAAAAAACAGCTGAACTCCGTTAAAATAACCTTCTAACGTTAAAATAACCTTCAAATAAAATGTTAAAATAATCGTTAAAATAACCTTCTATTAAAATGTTTATAGTGATAACTAGACCGCGGATTATATGCACATAAAAAGTGACAAAATATGCATGCAAATATGCATCAAAAAATCCAAAAATATGCACTAATAATCTAAAAATGTGCACTAAAAATCTAAAAATAAGCACCAAATAACTGAAAAAATATTCACATATTAACAGAAAATAACAAAGTATTTACTTGTAAAAGTATTTTCTATCACTTACCTTACAATTATGACACATTTTTTCTCTTTGAAATTTCAAAACATCATGAAAGACAGAATGAGAAATTTTTATTCGCAATCTTAGTGATATGAAATATGAATTAAAACTGCTTTCAGTAAATTTTGTTGCAATACGCAGCTAAGTGTTTTCTAAATTTTCAAATTTTCAAGCTTTGTCTTTTATCATCTAAAATCATTTTACATGCTGAAAATGCTCTATCAAATGGCGAATGCCAGTGGACAGTATTTATAATATTTCTCTTTGAATGGTTCTACTTTTTCCGGTAATTTACTCCACTCACCATTAATAAAATTACTAATTTTATTCACTGCCAAAATCCTGAATTTTTATTTAAAATAAAATTCAGTTTCTTACTGATTTCTTCTTCTAATGACTCTGGAATCTTACCAACGCATTCCTGAACTTTTTACAACTTAACTCATTTCATCACTCAGAAGCAGAATTTGATATTCTAATTTTGTGATGTCTGATGTTAAGAAGGAAAAATGTGTTTCGATTATCGATAGACCTTTTTGGATGGACATATCGCTAAGGATTTCTTCCACAGTGAAAAAAGAAGAAGAATCGACTCTGTCCAAAGCATTAACTACATCTTTTATGGAGTTAGGTCTTGTCCATAATCCGAAATACACGTCTTCGTCAAGGTTGGCATCCTGCTTTCATTCTAGCCATTTCTGAAATTTTAATATATAGGCTGGCTGAATTTAATTTGTTGCAAATATACACGAAAAAATTTGAAAGCGTATATGCTATTTTGCTGGGAACCTGAGGTTGTATAAATTTTTCAAAGCGTGGGACTTAAAGAAAAAAAATACTGAAAGGAAGGTAAAAAAAAAAGTTACAAATTCAAAGCTAAAGATATTGAAATATGCATCCAACAGAGAAAATGCGTTATTTTATGCAAAATCATCAAAAACACCTGAAATATGCAATTGCATATGCAAATATGCGATTGCATATAATCCGCGGTCTGGTGATAACTCTCTTCTGTACCACTCAATCATGCGCCTATAGAACAGAAACTTGCGTCAAAACGTCATTCGGTTGTAGTGTAACACATAAAAAGAAAATTTTAACGAATTTTTATAAATATATTAATAAATGAATTAAAGATTTAATAATCAGTAAATTATTCAGGAAGAGAAATATTTACAATTATGATTTTAAAATGTTCAAAAATTTTTGTATTTATTTAAAAAATTCTAATTAAAAAAACAATTCAAACTTGTCCGTGGTAGTATTTGATCCGGCTCGTGCGAATGCTTATGGCGGTGGTTAATTTTGGTTTGAGCTTGTTTGGATCGTAAATGTCATTCAACACTTTCTTCCACACATCATAACTATTGCAAAAGAAGAAAGAATAATTGTCGTTAATAAATAATAACTTTTTATACATTAATTTTCTTTCATTGTGAGATTTTGTTTTAATTGTTTAAGATTTTTAATATTTAAATGCTTAAAAATAATTTAAAGGATCGTATTTTAGAATATGTGGTAAGCTTTTAATAAATATTTTCATTATTTCAAACACAGAAAACTTTTAATTAACCATATGAGATACTAAAATAAATAAAATCTTCGTATAAAAACACATATAAAATGATACTTAAGTCAAGATACGATCGTTTCGATTGAAAATTTGTTCAGTTTTCATCCGTCAAAGCCCTTCGTCTCACAAAACAGTGGGAACTGAAAAAGATCTTTTTCAGTTCCCAGGCTTTGACGGATGAATATTGAAGGCTTTGATTGATGAAGACTGAACAAATTTTCAGTCGGAACGATCGTATCTTGACTTAAGGATCATTTTATGTGTGTTTTTATACGAAGTTTTTACTTATTTTATCGTTTAAAACCTGCATTTTGAATTTATTTTCCATATATGATACTAATTAGACAGTGTTCGCAATAATCGTTCAGCTGTTTCAAAGAAAACAAAATTAACAGGCATTAGTGAAATTTATAAAGAAAAACAGGTCATCAAAAATGATATATATATACATATATACAGGGTGGCCATAATTAAACTGCAAGTGTTCAAGGGGTGCTGGAGAGAAAACTACCAGGAATATTTCAGCGATATTTGGTATTTACACGTTTCAGAACATGCGCAAGTGAAATATGCAAGAAAAAAAAATCGTCAGTTTCACCCGATAGATGGAGCTGTACCGTATTTCAACGCTCACCGGTGGCATATACAACTTCAAAACCGATAGACAGAGCATAGTGACATTCTAAGAGGTATATAAACAATATAAAACCTCATTTACAGTTTATCAAAATTCCATACAATTCGCTTCAGTAATTAAATTTTTACAGTAATATGCAATCAAAAACTAACGTAAATTAAGATCACAAATCAAACAATTCATAAAGACGCTTTGGAAAACAATTAAACCATTATTAATTCTCATTGACACTCATTGGACCTCTTCTTAATCGTTTCATGCGCCGGTATTCTTTCAGAGTAGCTGAATAATTGCTACCATTCTGATAGAATATCTTCACTAACAATGCGCGTTCCTTCTTATTCAGAGTCATGATTGACCATTACTCAATGTGGTCTTGTTTTTACACTGTTCGATGGGCTTAAAATTTGCATATATGACGTCCATAAGCATTGAAACACGATAAAGCGCCATCTATCGGGTGAAAATGGCGAATTTTTTAAATTGCATATTTTACTTGCGCATGTTCTGAAACGTGTAGATACCAAGTTTCACTGGAATATTCCTGGTAGTTTTCTCTCCAGCACCCTTTGAACTCTTGCAGTTTAATTATGGCCACCCTGTATATATATATATATATATATATATACATACATACACTCTTTTACAGGTAGGAAAATTCAGGTGTGTCTAAAAGTGAAGTGCATTAAAAGACTATATACACTGGACAGTAGGGCGGAGCGTAAAAAAAAAAAAAAAGTTTTAGATTTTGTTTCTGCCCTAGTGCTGAAAAGTTGTGTATTGGTGGGTAGGTCATGTGTGTAAATTTTTAAGGAAAACAAAAAATATATTCCGGTTCCAAAATGCCTGAGAACTTTGGCAGATTTTAATCAAATTGTAAAAAGTATTAATTTTTTATTTTCTATGTATATCTTCGCGTTTTTTCTGAATTAAAATTCGAAAAAACCTAGAACTCATAAGGAGGAGGTGGCTGCATTACGAGTTCCACCCGTGCACGCCCAACCACATGGGCATTTAAGCAGGGGCGTTGCCAGGGGGGATATCGGGAATATCCCCCCCCGAAATTTTTGGATTAGTGGTCACAAGATTAATGAGGGGTAGAAATTCCGTTTATTTATACACATATAAGTTCATATTCCCCCTTCCCCCCAAAAAATTTCCTGGCTACGCGCCTGCATTTAAGTATCTTGTCTTGCAGTTATTTCGGTTTTACGCGATACTCACATTTGGTTTCAAGTGAGGACATATCTTTCCTAGACTCTAATCGCGTTCTAATTAACCCTTCTCCATATCTTCTCCACACATAGCCGCAGAAACTTCAGTTACGAGTTTCACAAAACGTTCAACATTTTGGGTGTGGCATGGAAATTTTAGACTTTCCAGGTGTTTATCTACAGACACTCCACTCAAAATCGCAACTTTCATATCATCTTCTGTTAAATGTGTTGTTATTGGGGGTTCTGTCAACAAATATTTCTGCCAATGAATAAGATCTATGTATGAAACTGCTTTGAAGTTAAGTGACGGGATGATGTAGGGTCGGATTTCTTCCTTTTTTTTCTCTTCTCGCCCGTAAAATCCTACATAGGCCAAGTTCTCCAATGGGCTTTCTATTGTTTGCGATCATCGACAGTATTATCGCTTCTGGATGGCCGAAATAGCCATTTCTTTGGATAATAAGATCGACGACAAATTTCTGTGACCATCCGTTCAAAATGGGTTTAGTTTGATCGTAAACCATGTAGGGGTGTAAACTTTCATAACGAATTCTGTCAGAGTTTGAAGTCTTTGAACAGCTAATGTACAAACGCATAATGCGATTTGCAGTTGTTAGCCAGCGTACATGAGATAATTTCCCAGAATGCTTTCGTGACAAACTTGATGAGCAGCTGCCATTTAAGACAGCTTGACAGATATCCCATAGATATTGCTGGTCTGTGCTAAGATCCTTTATATCTATTTTCTTGAAATGGCTACAAATCTTACAACTGGGCGGTTGTCACAACTTGCCAGAGCTTTCCCAATTGGACCAGAAAATGCATTAGGGCCACTCGTTCCACCATCTAAATGCTGCATTAAATGTCGGAGTGGCAACTCATTGCCATGTAACTGTCAGATAAACCAGTTTACGGGTTACCCAATAGCTTCCTCAAAGCGGTGAATTATGCCTTTTTTGTAACCAGTATTAACAGCTGTTCCGTCTCACCCTATAGCTACTAACTGATGAATAGCAATACTCTTACTCTCCAAGAACTGCAAGATCATTTGAAAAGTGTTTAAAGCCGACGAGGAAGTTGATGCTGTGTGTGCAAGGTATTTGCTTCCTGGTACCTTAATCAGTGTAATGTGCTCTTTCAGCACTGTTTTCTCATACAATTTTCCTCTTATGTTTTCTTGAATTAGAGTTTGGTTCTTCCGTCCGTCAAAATAAAGTCCCTTTAGTGTTTCCATATCTCTTTCATTTTCCTGTTGATAATTTGTCCGAATTACTTTCATTTCTCTCCTTATTTTATCTCGATCAACTACGTTTGACGTGTGATTTTCAGTAATCATTCCCAAATCTTCTAAAACAGCACTTATAATAACACCTCCAGCCTCATCTGAAACTCCAGTTCTGTCACAAGCTATAGCTACTGCTGCGTATCGGTTTGATCGTGGTGTCTTTTTCCTTTCAGATTGTATCAAACTGGCTGTATGTGAGGAAGGCTTGAAATAATCCATGTCATTATCATCAGAATTACGATAATCTTCATCAGAATCTTGATCAGGAGTAGCGATCCTAGACTGAGTAGAAGATGAAGAAACGTTTCTTTTAAGAATCATTCGTTCTGTCTCTTTCTGCTTTCTATCGGCTCGCTTTCTCATTTTTAAAGTTTCTTTTAAATCAACTGCACCTATGAACATTTGTCTAAGTATTCTTTGGTCTATAAGACAAGGTTTTTCAATTTCATGAACTCTCTTAGAATTTGGCCAAGAACATTTATCAAATGAAACACATTTACAGGAAGAAATGTCGAACAGCTTCTCAGGGTCTTTCTGGAAGGTTATAAGCTTCGTTTCTAAAGTTGAGGTTGTCAGTTTTTTCACACCAAAATATTTCTTTATGTTCTTGTATTTTTCATTGTATGATCGAATCATCTGTACTATAAGTTGGCGTTAAATAAATGGCAGAGATGCTGTGCGCCAAATTTCTTCCATTCTCTCTGCAACTTTATCTGCGATTTCTAAAGTAATTGGCGTTCAACTTTTCTATAAAATCAATTGGCACCAACAAATAATATTTCATTACATCCCTATATGTTGGCAAAATATGACAACTTAACTCTGTTGGAGCGCCAAACACTGGAAAAATACACTGCTTCTATTCTGCATTATTGTTTTCTTTCAAATAATTGCTAAATCATACAGTATTATTAATATTTAACTAGTTTCAACTAATTTAGAATGCACGATTATAAAAAATAATCACTAGCTCGAGAACAAAAGCAAAGAGAAACACTCTTGAATAAAAATACGAAATGGAATTCCCCCTCTAAATGAAGGAGACCTTGATTGTGAGTGGACAGTGAAAACAGCAGAACATCTACGTTTGCGCACGCATTACACTAACCAGTATACAATCTATTTGTGGTAACTTTCTTTTGTTTTTCATTCTGAGTACTAGTTATGACATTTTATTTATAATTCTGAGTTTTATTTATAAACAAAATGATGAGCTGCGTACAAAACAATAGAAAAAAGCATTTATAATAAAAATCTGTTAAAAAACATGGTCATTTTGGAACCGGAAGATATTTTTTGGTTTCCTTAAAATTTTGCACACGTGACCTGCCCTCCAGTACACAGCTTTTTAGCACTAGGGAAAAAACAAAATCAAAAAAAAAATTTTACGCTCCGCCCTACTGGACAGCGGTGTCTAACTTATAAAGGTATATTCAATATTTTAGAGATGTTCTGTTTCCAGAAAAGTGTCCAACTTGGGAGATTTCACTATAGTTTAATAGGTGCGTATAGGAAAATCATGTGGTTTCCACATCAGATTATTTTCTTTCGCATATCTGTACAAAATGTCATTGGGTCAAATGGTGAAGAAGATAATCTCAAATACCAAAGTTACCAAAAAAAAAAAAAAAAAAAAAAAAAAAACGGATAAGAAATGGATTTTTAGATTTTTGTAAGTGGTTCAGATTTTTTGTATTTCTAATTTCTTGTACGAAGTAAAGAGAGTATTGTAATCGTAAAAATTTTTGGTATTCAAATTTTGCCGAAAAAATCGAATTGAACCAAACCTAATTTTACTTTAACAAGTTTCTGCATAACGTATGCTGTATGTTGTACGCATGTACGATAACTATAAATCCTAACTATAAATCCATTTGCAGTAGTTTTGGCTTGACATCTGTACGTACATATGTATGTAAATCTTGCACAACGAAAAAAAAAACTATATAAAGGTTTCCCAATACCTTAGAGCGAAATTGCCAAGGTTGAGTAAAGCAAATGTTAAGTATGGAGTCTCTGTGAACCTTCAAATATGCACAATTATAAAGAACCTTTCTTTTGATATACTTTTGGAAGGGAAAGAGAAGGCAGTCTGGGAAGCCCTTAAATGTGTGGTACTAGAATTTCTAGGCAGCAGAAAAGACGAAAACTGTCAGCACTTGGTGCAGAAACGCCTAAATAAGCTTTGCTACCTGGTATTCAATATGACTCTGACACTTTATTTCCCTCTACATCCATCTTGATTTTTTTCCTAAATAAAAAGAAAAAATTTGATTTTTTGCATTATATTTATTAAACAGATTTTTTTTTTCTTGCATTCACCTTTGAGTCGATGGGTAGGCTGTTGTGTATCTTTCTCCAATGGGCTTTTGCGCATTTTGAAAACAAGAACTAATAATAGAATTTCATTTACATATTCGTTTTTTGCGAGCCAAAATTAGTAATAATTGGCTGCTTAGAACCAGGGATACAAACAAAACTTTCTTTTTGTTGCCTAGTGTAATGGGTTAAGCCAAGTGCAAAATGTCGGTCCTCCTGTATCATGCGCCCCTGAATCGGTGAGCACCTGGGACCTTTCGCACGTGCGTAATCTAGAAGTGCACCCTGTACCATCCCATCCAACCGATGTTGACAGCCACTGTGATTTTCAAAGTAAGAACATGACTTTTTATAAGGAAGTTTTGGATACCTATAAACATGTTTCTATATACCTTGTAAACGAAGAGATAAGGGTATAGGAAAAGTTCATAAAATCATTCTATGGTTTTGCTTTAACAGCAGTAGAACGATTCTTTTACAATGCTCAGTTTACGTTTTAGACAGAATAGGGAATAAGCTGTGTGTGAACTCCAGGGAAAAATCACAAGAGCATCCATTTTGTTTGTCATACATATGTATGTAAGATCTTTTTCAGCTAGCTCGTAATGGAAATAGCAAATTTAAGAGGATTGACAATGAATTACACTTTAAAGCTATTTAAAACCTACTTAGAAAGATTATACTGAGAGGACTTAATAAATGTATAGTACCACAGTGCGGTCATCACTTAAACTGTTTAACCCACTTGCAATGGATACCACTACAGGAAAAACATATCCATCGGAATTTACTTTTTTAAGTACCCAGAACCTGCAATTCTTTCCTTTCTGGAGAAAGACGACGATAACCGTGATGATCCAGACAATTTTTTACGGACCTTAAGTACATCCGTCAGGTAATGGGTTAAGACAAGTACAGAATGGCTGTTGGTCTTCAAACAGCCTACAAGTGATTGCGTGCGCCCCAGCTTCGGCGAGCCCCTGGGATTTTGGTCCGCGCGTAATCTAGAAGTGCACCCTGGGGCATCCCATCCGACCGATGTTGACAAGCGGTTTCATCAAGATGGCAGAAATAAATTTAATATGTTGAGTAAATAAGGATCGGGGAATGCTCTCTCGCAATTAATTGGGCCCTGCGCCGCCGTTCCCACGGGAATGTGGACAGAGGGCGGGGGCAGGGGCTGCGGTAGCATCAGAGATCGTAACGATGTACTTAGGAGCAAGAGGCTGTGTATGAGAGAGAGCTACAATAATGAAAATTAGATGTCCGTTAAGAGAGTGCGCGGTCCCAAATTAGAGGCCAAATGCTGGCTGATTGCTATCGCGTTTTCGATACGCCTTGGGCGATGGAGGAGGAGGGGGACAAAAGGAGAATTTCGCCGGTTAGCCATTGCAAAATTAGTTTGTGAATTACGATTTTGAGGGGGTTATAATGAAGCAATCAATGGATGAGATTTTTGCTGGACATATTATATGAAATCATTTTCGATCTGATTTCAGAGATGCAGTCTCTATTGGACACGAGATAGTGAAAGGTTATTGGTTAGAGACAGAGGTAAAATATCACAATGTAATTTAGTAAGTACTTTTTCCATGATATTTACCTAATAGTTTGTTAATATTTCTCAAAATTCGCAGCAGCGTAGACATTTTATGAACATTTTTTTTTGAGCTAACAGTTTTTAATCAAGAATAACAAGTTATTTTAGACAAAAAGTTTTAAAATTCTGCTCAATATTTTTTTAGATTGCACTGCACTCGCTAAAATGCTTCTGTATAGTTTAGTAATTGTTAGATCAGTCGCTGGCATGAGAATTTTGTAAACATTATTATATGTATGTAAATTACGTGTTGTATGCTGTGCAAAACTTTAATTTATGTATAAGGTTTGTCCAAATGAAAAGTAGACAAGTTAAAATAAAAAGTACATTGATTTTAAAACAAAAGAAATGACGCCTTGGTGGTGTAGTGGCTTAAGAACCATTCTAATACGCCTTGGGTCTGGGGGTTCGAATCTCTGCTTGGGCATAGATGTTAACTTGTCCGTCCCTTCATAGGGGATAACGCGGGCCACCCACTGTTGGGTTTTCGTCCATAAACTGTATGGCGCTAGTATAGCATGTCATGTTTTCACACTACTTTACTTTCTATTATCTATGATGTTGTCGATTCACGCTCAAGATGCTGGATTCTAGAACGCGCGCATGTAAGATTCAACTGTAAATAGTAAATACAATAAATATAGGTTAAATGTTAATCCATGTTGAATATTTCTAATTATACATGGTTACCTTTTATTATATCCCAGATATGCAAGATCACAATAGTTTTGGCGACGAGTTAGAAAAATAATTACTTTCGATTTCTTCAAATATTGTCTTCTGCGTAAACAAGAAGCGTTTCTGATCTCAGTCTTTTAAAAAGTATTCTGCGAGTGGGAATAACTTTTGAACCAGGTACTGTGACTTTCATTTTATACCTTTCTTTCTTCAAAATGAATTCAGAGCAATTTAAAGAATTTATGACGGCGTTCGCAGAACAACAGCAAACTATGCTAACACAAATGGAAAAATATTTTTCAAAACCGAATCCTTCTGAATCATCGGACAATTTAATTAATGTTTCTAGGGATGGACGCGAGACGCGAGAATTCTCGCATTGTCTCGCAAGACGAGACAGGCATTTTTCTTGCGAGACGAGACGCGAGACGAGAAAGAAAATATTTTGCGAGACGAGACAGAGTCTCGTCTCGCGCGAGATTTCTCGCGAGAATTCTCGCATTTTTTTCCGTCTCGCATAAATACGATCTGAAAAGCGACAATTTGCCTGAAGCCTCTACCGTTTAACTTGCGTCTCCTTCGTTTTCGGTCCTGGTATACTATCAGCACTCTACAATAAGCACAAACACGTAACACTTTAATTTCGAAAAGACGAGAGATATACAAAACACACAAAGCAGAGGATAAAGAAAGAGGCGGAAAAAAAAGAAAACAGAGAAGAGTTGAAAGAAAAATAATAAGTAAATAGGAAAGGCGGTACGGTATGTACAAATCTGACCACTTTTAGACGGGGCCCGGGGCATTAAGTTTGGGGGCCCCCCTTACTATCCCCTTTTTTACGCATTAAGCCCCTTTACTGAGCCCCCCCCCCTTTTTAAGCATTTTAACCCAGTTTTGACCGCTGTTGTACTCGAAAATTGCATTTCCGTTAACTGTAGTTTTTGTACTTTAATCAAATCGTATTTATCACCCCAAAAAATATCTCTAACTTGATCTAGTGATAGACAATTAGGTAATATCTATATTATAGAGGAAATTCAGTTTTTTCCCCACAATTACTATTTCAGTACATATGAATTTATAATTTAGATAATCGGGATATATATGGGCCCCCTTTTTCTTCAGGGGCACCGGACTACCGCCCCCCCCTTGCCCCTGTGATAATCGGGTTTCGGGTATATCAGAGAGAGATTAGAAGTAGAGCAACTTGCATTCGCATTGATGCTTAGTCTGAGTAGGTTGAAATATGGTTGAATATCCTTGGATGAAATATCCTTGTACCGATATTATCCTCAAACTTTCCCGCACGTTGCGGCGTGCGTAGGGGGGGGGGGGCGCCCACCCTGGTAACAACTTTCTAGGGGCGGTTAAATCCCTATTGTTGGCCTATTTTAAAGAGATTAAAATGACATTTTTTATTCTTATATATTAATATCGGACGGAAAGAAATGCAAGCAATTTTTTAAAAAACTATTTTCGTTTACATTATCATGTTTTCCCTTCCTTCGGCTTACAAAACTTTTATAAATTTTTTTCTTCCCCATCATTTTATCTTGCAGTTGGGTTCCTATTCTAAAATTATCTTCGCCTGTTAGATGTCTTTTCATTTTTTTAAAAAATCCACACTGGATATATATTAGGGGATTATGGTTTAATTTTTCTGTAAACAGGGCGACCATAACGACTGTAGTACTATCGCTAAAAATTATTGTGGAAAAGTACAAACGGATAGTCGTCAACAAATTAACTACTCAGTAATTTAAAATATAAATAAAAAATAAGACGTCTATTAACCAACTGAGATACTATAATGAAATCTAAAAATGCACGCACGGTAATGTTATTGGAAATATTAGGCAAATAATTATAATTATCGTTAATATAATCTTGTTTTCATTAATATAAAAATTACACATATTTTAGAGACTTGAAATTGACGTTAAAGTAAATAATAGAGATTTAATAAAGACTAAAAGTGTTCTGTTTATAATTTTTCAAGGGTTATCTTACAACCAACTGAACGATAAGTATTTCTGATTTGTGTTAATATATCCCGCAGTAATTTCAACAGCGGAGATTACTTGAACTTAAAAAAAAATCTCTTTTGTCTCATGCAGATATGATTTTAGTAAAATATTCGCTACTTCTCGTATGAAGAGCGGGTGCGCAGCTATTTTAAAACAAACGGTTGTCCATTTCATGTAGTGTCTGAGGTATTTAATGCTACAACTTGAAAAGTATGATGTAGAACTACAGTGTGATGTAGAAATAACACATTTTGAAAGTCGGGAGTTCTCTGCAAACCGCTAAGCTTTTCACTTTTCTGATCGCGAATGACACTGACGTAGTTTTTTGAGCCATTATATTGTAATGATGCCAGGTTAATACTCATGACGCAAACTTTACATCAAGAGTCAAATAATTTTGCTTTTATTTTAGATTCCACATCACTGGAATTAATTGAAATTACTTATGTTAGGAAAATTTTCGTTTACTGCAGTGCGAAGAACGGGCACGCAGCTAGTAAACAAAAATAAATACTTTATTTTCGGTGTGACATTATATATACGGATTAAATCTCAATTTCTTTAACTTCAAATGCCGATATATGCTGATATAGTTATTAATATATCTACTAATGTGGCTATATGTAAGTAATTGTTATTATTAATATTAATTTTCAATAAAATCCCAATAATAAGTTAGTATAAAATGGTAACGAAATCGCAGTCCATAATTTTGCGAGACTCGCGAGACGTCTCGCGTCTCGCGCGAGACGAGACAGCAATTTCTTTGCGAGACGCGAGACGAGACGAGACGAGAGACGAGACAGAGGTTTACCACTGCGAGACGAGACGAGACAGCCCCGATTCTCGTCTCGCACGTCTCGCGTCCATCCCTAAATGTTTCCCCGTTTGAAAGTTTTGAACCTAAACGTTAAAAGTTCAAATGCTACTTAGAACGTTTCGAGAATTATTGTTTAATGAAAGGTGTTACAAATAAAGAGAGAATCGCTCAGCTCCTGTGCGTGTCCATAGGTCCTACGCATTACAATAATCTCGCTGCTTTTCTCGGTCCAGAGAAACCTGCTAAGTCCTTATCGTATGAAGACCTGGTGAAATCTCTTAAACAGATGCTGATTCCCAAAAAGAATGTTGTAGTTTCACAGCATTATTTCCTTAACGTTTATCAAGCAGAACACCAAACTATTTCTGAATTTTTTGCCGCTTTGCAAAGAGACCTGGTGGAATGTGAGTTTTCGGTTAAATGCGATTGCGACAATTCGGTTTCTATTGCTGATGTTTTTCTTCGAGCCCAATTTATTAGGGGACTAAGAGATGACTGGCTGCGAGAACAAATTTTGCAGTCAGATGTGACCTCTTTCGACGATATCCTTTCAAAGGCAATTGCCCTTAAGCCGTCTAAAATCGAAAGCAAAGAATTGACTCAGAACTCCGTCACGTCAATCGTTTTCTGATACTTTCGAAACCCACAAATTGTCCAGTACGTCACACCAAAGAAAACGTTCAAGTTCACGATCTAGTTCAAAACGTCAGCAAATGGATTATAAAGCTCTAGGGATAGAAAATTTATGCATTCGTTGCGGGAAAAATAATCACAAGGTCAAAGACTGTCGAACTCATAGGTCAAAATTGAGGTGTGACTCGTGCAAAAAAAGCGGTCACGTGAGTAAGGTGTGCATTTCAACTCTGCTGAAAGCATCGAACAAGCCCATAAATTCCAATTCAAAATCTTCTGTACATACTGACGCATCCTATGTTCAAATCACGATTTCAATTTCAGCATAAATGCCATACGTCCTATTGCTTGTGCAAATGAATTTCACGTTATAGTCTTATTCGGCATATCCCAGGACTCTGATAAATATATAGTCTCTGTCCAACTCAATGGAAAATTACAGCCCTTTGAGGTAGATTCCGGTGCCAAATTTTCACTACTTTCTATAACTGATTTCAAGAAATTAAACTTAAATATGCCTTTAGAAAATTCCAGAATCGCTTTTTGAGCCTATTCAGGAAATATTATCCACCCCCTAGGAAAAGTTACTGTTAATGTTACATTTCGAGACAAGAATATCACAGGTGAATTGCACATAGTTCCAGAAGGATGTGCTGCTATTCTTGGTCGTCAATGGATTAGAGCTTTAAAAATTGATCTTCAACAGCTTGACGCCGATATTTCAAATATTTCAATAGGAAGATCTACAGTGTCTCAAATTGATCCTGTCGATTTACTTTTGGATAAATTTGCACATATATTTGAAGAACGAATTGGCTGTGTACTTAAATTCAAAGTTTCACTTCAACTTCGAGAAGGAACAAAACCTGTTTTTACAAAAGAACGCGATGTTCCTTACGCACTGAGGGATCGAGTCGATAAAGAGTTAGATGCACTTGAAGCCGATGGTGTCATCAACTTAGTTCCTGTTAGTGATTGGGGCTCTCCATTGGTTGTAATTCCTAAACCAAATGGTGGTGTTCGCCTATGCGTCGATTATAAATGTGGAGTCAACGAACGCCTTATTCAAGCAAATCATCCAGTGAAAAGAATAGATGAAGTCCTCCATAGTTTACGAAATTCAAGATTTTTTTGCAAACTCGACTTGTATAAAGCTTATCTGCATCTCTGTGTTGATGAAGAAAGTAGCCATATCCAGACAATATCAACTCATCGTGGCACTTACAGAATGCATCGACTGAGTTTTGGTATCAAGACAGCCCCATCCGAATTCAATAGGATCCTCACACAAATTCTACAGGGTTTATCGGAAACGGAAGCTTACTTTGACGACATAATTATTCACGGTGAAACTTTCGAAGAATGTTCTAAAAACTTAGAATCTTGTTCGCAAAGAATGTCCGAATTCAACCTACATCTTAACAAACAAAAGTGTTCCTTTTACAAAGAAATAATTTAATACCTCGGGCATGTTATATAACATAAGAAGATTAACAAGTCTCCTGAAAAGGTTCGAGCTGTGCAAGAAATGCCACGTCCAACTAATGCCGAAGAAATTAAACGATTTTTAGGACTTGTGACTTACTACTCCCGTTTCATACCAGATTTTTCAACAATTTCTTATCCACTTCGACGGTTGCTACGAAAAGATGAAACTTGGAAATGGACTGCCCGTTGTGAATCGTCAATTCTGAAATTGAAAAGTGAACTCAGCAGTGATCGGGTGCTTATAACTTTCGACCCGAGTTTACCTCTGTTCCTGACGACGGATGCCAGTCCTACGGGAGTTGCAGCTGTGTTAAGTCATCCTGTTAATAGTGTAGAAAGACCTATTGCATATGCCTCTCGTGCACTCACAATTTCGGAGCAAAATTACAGCCAGTTGGATCGAGAAGCATTGGCCATCATTTTTGGTGTCACCCACTTCTACAACTACGTTTTCGGAAAACATTTCACCCTAGTAACTGACAATGAACCATTAACAAGGATTTTTCATCCGAACAAGGCACTTCCACGCATGACATCAGCCAGATTGCTCCGATACGCTTCATATTTATCCAGTTTCGATTACGCAGTGAAATTCAAGAAAGGTGCAGAGAATCAAAATGCTGACTGCTTGTCTAGAGCATCCATCAAAATTCCAGGCACTACAGTAGATGAATATATAGGAGAAGAAGCAAATCAGGTATGCGCCGAAAATGTTTTTCAAATTTCAAACGTAGACATTATTTCAATGACAATTCAATCTGAAACTAGCAAAGATACAGAGCTGAATGAAGTTATCCAGAGCCTACGAAACAAATCTGAAGATTCAGAGTTCACGTTGCTAAATGGTATTCTTTTTCGAAAAGACAGAGTTGTGATTCCTAAAACCTTACGTTCGAGAATACTAGAAGAACTTCACGAAACCCATTTGGGAATCACCAAAATGAAACAGCTCGCACGCAAATACGTATATTGACCAGGCATTGATCGGGATATAGAAGCATTAGTCAAGGGTTGTGAAAGTTGCGCATTGACGAAGTCGAATCCACCTAAAGTAACTGTCCACCCATGGGATCTCCCAACCAATAAGTGGGACCGAATCCATATAGATTACGCTGGTCCATTGGAAGATTGCTACTTTTTAGTGTGTGTTGATGCCAAATCTAAATGGGCAGAAGTCGAAGTCCTTAAAGATGCCCCTACTAGCTCCTGTACTATTTTGCTACTCGAGAAAATTTTTTGCTTTCATGGATATCCACAGGTAATGGTATCCGATAATGCTTCAATTTTCCAAAGTGAAGAGTTTCGGGGATATTGTTCCAATAGAGGAATATTTCAGAAATTCATCGCTCCAGGACACCCTGCAACGAATGGCCTTGCAGAAAGAAATGTACAAACCCTGAAACAAGAGTTAAAGGCTTCCTTCTTTGATAAAACTTCAATTCAAAGAAAAATTCAAAACATACTATTTCGGCGACCAACACCCCTTGCATGCGGACAGTCACCAGCTGAATGATATTTAAAAATACAGTTTCGAATCCGCTTGAATTCAATATTCCCGTATCACCCACCTGCATCAAAAGTTTCCAGTAATCCTGAAAGATCTTTTAAAGTGGGGGAGAAAGTCCAAGTTCGAGTATTCCTTAATAATAAAAATACCTGGAAGTTTGGAGAAGTTAAGAAGACACTTGGTTCACGTCATTACCTCATTGTCCTAGACTCCGGTCGTCTTCTAAAGAGACATGTAAATCAACTTAGAGCAACACTGGTTCCTAAGAAGTCCGTCTCCTTTGGTCCTGTTCAATCGTTCGACATCCCAAGACCGCCCAGACCAATCCAGAGCTCTCCATGTTCCCAATCCAGTCCAGACAGTTTAGAGCCTCAACTTCCCATGTTCTCCAGACTTGATGCCCCAACTAGGCCACAAAGGAAAAGACTGTTACCTGCTCGTTTCAAGGACTTTGTCGTGTACAAATAATTGTTAATTTTCAAAATAAGTGGGGGAGACTGTTGGGTTTTCGTCCATAAACTGTATGGCGCTAGTATCGCATGTCATGTTTTCACACTACTTTACTTTCTATTATCTATGATGTTGTCGATTCGCGCTCAAGATGCTGGATTCTAGAACGCGCGCATGTAAGATTCAACTGTAAATAGTAAATGCAATAAATATAGGTTAAATGTTAATCCATGTTGAATATTTCTAATTATACATGGTTACCTTTTATTATATCCCAGATATACAAGATCACAATACCCACTGAGTGTCCTCATAATAAAATGGCCACAATACCTTCGGGTAGGCAGTTGTGACAATGTCCAATAGGAAAGTTGCCACCCGTTGAAAAAAATACAAAAATAAAACAAAACAAAATCGCCATGGGGGTTGTAACAGAGGTTCCATTATTTCGGCAGCAGATATGTGAAAATTGCTATCGAAAGATCTTAGTATATTCTTGAAGAAATCCTGCATTTCACTTTCACTTCATCCTCCGAATGAAAACTTTTCCTTTGAAATCCTCTCTTAAGGTCCAAAGATATGGAAGTCACAGGGCAACAAATCGGGACTGTACGGCGGGTGTTTCAACACTTCCCAACAGAGTTTGCTCGTATGTGTTTCACAGGAGACATGTGGACGGAAATTGTTATAGGAAAGAATCACATGTTCTGTGAGAAGGCCTGGTCGTTTGCTTTAGATTGCTTTGACTAGTTTCATCAGAATACTGTAGTGTAGTGTTGAATTGGTAGTGCTCTCTTGAGACAGAAAATCCAATCAAGCGTGGTCCACGGAATTGTTCCTATTTGGGTGCATCCATGTATAGCAAGACTTTACTTTCAATCAATTTGCTCTATATCGTCTGCTTGTTCACTGTTGAACGCTGTATGCGCTTGCAACACTCCGATTGCCATTTATAGCCCTGTTAAGTGACACTCTTTTACTTGCAGTCATTCTAAGAATTTCATATTTCAATTTGATTCGCGACAAATAGGCTCTCTTCATGTTTAAACATGTTAATTTTATTTTTAAGACATAGTATCATACCTCAAAATTACATTTGTGAGGGGTATTTTTAAATTATTATTTAAATTAGGCCTTCATTAAATCCAATTACATTGCCTTGCGGAACATCTTGAATCCTCATTATCATCATTTTCTTAATATTTTTTGCACGTTTTTCCTCTTCATAGTTTCTATTTGGTTTGGTATTAAAGTTAACTTAACCATTACGTCTTTGAAAGAGCAGCACACAAAAGATGAATCCTAACAGAATTTACATATTCAAATAAAGTTTTCGAAAACTAGAACTTCGAGGAAACGCCCGTAGTTTTTATGGTTTACGCATATTATAAATTATTATTAATGCTTTAAACTTTAAAAAAAACATATTTGAAATATTAGAAGCCATAAAATATTTCTGTTGTATATTCACGATTTCCTTTTATTCTAGTTTAATACCACTTAAATTCAATGCAGGAAATCTTTGATTGCCACTGGATGTGCCGATTATGCAATAACTAAATAGTTGTGAGATGCGCTAGGGTCCTGTATTGCTTTTTTCTTACTTTATGGTAAATAAACAAACGAAATCAACTTAAATTTCGACGCGAATCATAGTTTGTTTTGTTGAAAACAAAGAATTCAACTTGAATCTTCCTCACCCCTCATGGCTTTAGTCTTGTGATTGAGTGCTGTTAATAAGCTAATAATAGCGCACTTTTTTATGGCTATGACTTCTTGACAGGTGAATGAATATCAACAGACAAAATTGTCTTGACTAATCACAATAAACGAGGAAATAAATGGTTTTCAATGTTTTCCACATTCTCTCTATGCAACATAAAACATGAGGTTTAATCAACATAACACAAGTTAAAAAATGTATACATTGTGATTTACATTTTTAAGTAAACATTTACGAAATGTCTGGTTCTAAAGTTTAAAAAAATGTTATGTTATATTTACTTTACATTAGTTTGTCATTATACGGGCGTATTTATTGTATTTTATAAGTATTGGGGTAACAGAGTTGCTACTTAGATATAATTATTAGTATTACAGTAATTTTCGGCTTAGAATATAAAAAACGATTCTTAGATTAACGAGGAAGCGGCTTACTATTTTTAAAAAATGTTTAAAAAAATTACTGTTCATAGAAAGTGGTTAATTATATTCCGAAAAACCTTTGATATTACAATACATAATTTATTATAACATGCAATTTGTTTTAATGGGAACTTGTGTAAGTTTATTTCCGGGTTATTTTTTATAACATTTTGATATACTGAGTACTCAGAATTTCTTGTTAGAGGGTGATGGTTTAGTGCTACTAATTCAGAAATATAAAGTTTGTTATTTGAAATATACTTCTACTGCAGTATTTTTCAAATGACTATACGATTTCTTGTAACTTTTATAATTTATTTTCATTCAAATAAATAACTTCCGTTTCTTATCATAACCTCGTGATTTCCCCCTTCCCCTTCTCTACGGAAGTGATAGTGTACTGAACACAATATTAGACTATCTATCTTTTACATACTTTAAAAATTTCAAATTATTTGTCAGGTTTAAATACACGATAGAAGATTTCTAATACAAAACTTGCGACCCTATCTCTCTTATGCACGGTGATGTATGCTTTATTTACATTTTGGAATAGAGGATATCGCGCCTCCCTCACTCATAAATACGAATTACAAAATGTGTTGAGCAAACGGGGGGGGGGGAGGTGGCACATAGTTTGCTGATAAAATCCTTTAAGAGATGTTTGGAAATCCCCTACAGAGAAAATAGGACTATGAAAATAAATTTCAATTTTATGTGTGTCAACTATGTAGTCAACTATGTTGAATATCTATATGCACTTTTTATTTTCATCAGTGTATGAAATTTTTAAAATGAGATGCATGACACGATGAGAATTTTTATATGGTACATTTTACCTGCAGTTTCGAAAGCGAGTTAAGTACTTCTCCGTTTGGGATCTAAGAGGAGATTGATTTAATTTTATTGCTTCGTAAACTTCTGAGTATTACATTTTTCTAAGATTGAAGAAAATTGTAGCATGATAAATTCATAATTTTCTTTTTTTCCATGGGGATAAAGGATATGAAAATATATTTTTTATTTTTAGATTACACGGGGAATCGTTTAAAATTGCTGATGTTATTGTAAAAGAAAAGAGCAGCTTTGCATTATGCATACATAAGAGAATTTACAAGAAAGATTAATCATATCAAAGCATAGATCCTGAATTTTTTTTCAAAGCTGTTTCATTTTAATAGCATAACTTGTATATCGTTACTTACCGACATAGAGCTTTAAATCCTCATTGTGGTCCAGTGCTCGTATCATTATAACGATCAAAGGGAACAGTTTAAAGCAAGCTAGACACTAAAGGTGATAAACAAAAGAACTCAAAAAAAGGCTAATGCTGAAAGGGTAAACTAAACCATAAAAAAGATACAGAGAAAAAACAATAACTTGGGGCGGAAAAAAACATGCCGTTTATGTTTTTGTTCTTTTAGTGTTCTATTCCTTTTTTTACTAATTCATTGTTGATCATTTTACTATTTTATTTTAATTTGCTATTTTTATGTTAATCTTTTTCCTCTCCTTCATCTCGTTCATCTCTAAATTTTCTCTGGTTTCTTACTTTTTTCTATTTCCCAATGGAGCCTGTCTGTCTTGTTTACTCTTTGTTCTGACCTTCCTGCCTGATGTAGAGCTTTTCTTTTCTTTTTTCTTTTTTTTTCTTTTCCTTTTACTTTTTCTTTTACTCTTTTTTCCCAACTGAAGAAGGGTAGAACTTTTGAACCCTTCGAAAGGATTGTTTTTCTAAGTATTTCGTTTATGTGTTGTTTTACAAAGTCTTAAATTAATTTTACTAAAGCTAATTATTTTTAATCATTATCATTGTCCTTTAAACCGTATATAAGATGGGTGAAAAATGAGACGAGAGAAGTGAAAGTTTTGCAGTTGTTTTGCGAGACTAGAGAGCCATTTTTCTTGTCTCGCATCTATGGTCTCTGTAAAACAGCTTTATGTACTATAGATACTATATGCACTGTATGTAATATTTTCGACGAAAAGTCTTCTAAAATTCACTATTATTTAGGATAGGTGCACCCACTTTGCCAGATAATTTATTAAAATAATTTTTTATTTCAGAATTTCAAATACCAATTTTAGACACTTTTCTTCAATTTTGTGCAATATTCTTTCATCTTCAGGGGGCTCTAAATATCAAAAATTGAAAATTTAAACTCAGTGCTTAAATAATCTTATTCTCAGTAGCGGCTTAGTGCTGAAATGAAGCATTTTCAATCTATTTGAAGCATATATCTTTTTCATGAAATGATATAGGCTTCTTTTTCATTAACTGAAATGAACAGATAATAGTAATTCAAGTTCATGATAATTGCATAAAATTTCTATTAATTAAGTAAATAGCTATTCAGAAAAGTTATCTGCAGATATTTTTTGAAAATATAATATTTTTCCTTCAACTGACTCCATGCCAGTTACTCGTTCAATGTATCTATTATGCTACTTGTTTTAGAAATAATTTTATTGTTTCAAAATGCGTAAAGATTATAGTAAAACATCATCAAAGGTTGGTTTTATTTTTATTTTTTTTAAGGTAGACATGTCTTTAAGAGTAAGGACATGTATAAAGGTTTTATAGTAGAAATTACAAAGAATTGCCGACAAGGATTCAAAAGTTGTTATTTTCGATATTATATATGAAACAAGTTCATCATCATTCTAAAAGAGTCACTGTTTCTAGACGAAAAGAAAAAAAAACATAAGAAAGAATTTAGAAAAGGAGGAGCATAAAACAGAAACGGAAAATCATAAAATTTTCTGAGGATAAGTTCCAGAGTTAGAACAAATCAGTTTAGAAAAAAAATACAAATACTATTATAACCTTGGAAAAAATATTTCTATACAATTTTACATGAAGAAATGCACTATTTAAGAAGAAAAATTGAATCAGTACTGCGATGAGAAGATTCTTAAAAAAATTATGGCATGTAAGTATACTTGGCTGGCCAAAGAATGCAGGCAAGTGCTTGCAAGCTTTGCATATGTTTCCAAAGGTTACATACTTTTTGCACTAATAGACTGTAAGCATACCTTTTTACAGTTGACAGTAACATTATACAGATAATAAAGTTATTATAAAGGAATATGAAATACCAAAAGTGAGACAAAGGAAAAGATACTTTGCTGTGCTAGACAAAAAATGAACTCCATGTTCCTAATACGTGTGTTTTTAATTGCATTGGTATTCATCATATTTTTGTAATAATAGCTCAAATAAAATTTATAAATATTTGTATTTATTTAATTTCTCTATCATGATTATATTCTTGTCATACTTTTTAATATTATGTGAAAAATATATTTTTATTAATTTTACGAAATAATTTAATGTTGGTAAAATATCAGCTTTAGAAAATATATTCATGCTTTTGCCAAAATAAGATTGCAAAACAAATGAGTAGGTTTTTAGACTCATTTCATAAGTGTCAGTTACTGGCACCAAATTTTTTATGTGTAGTTACTGGCTCGGTCACTATGAAAGCATTAAAAATATTTAAAAAAATAGAAAACTTCAAGATTCTTGAATAAATTTTGTCCTGCGTGAATTATGAAAATAGACAGCTTTGAAAAATAAGAATTTTCTTTCAGTGTGGTTTTAGTAAGTAGCAATTGCTAGTTTAGTTTTATATTGCTCTTAGTGTTACTGCTGCACCTACCTTAATAGTTTTGTTTTGTCTGCAATGATTTAGCATGTGCGAAAGGCACTTTAAATAATGATTACCCAGAGACAGGCGCGTAGCCAGGAAAATTTTTCGGGGGGGGGGGGTATATGAACTTATATGTGCATAAATAGACGGAATTTCTGCACGGCATTAATCTTGTGATCACTAATCCAAATTTTTCGGGGGGGGGGATATATCCCGATATCCCCCCTGCCCAGAGACCAGGACTAATAATAACTAATACTGTATGCACACTTTTCAAGAGGTCATATGGTATAGTAAATAGCAATACTATGTATAAGTTTCGTAGGAATCTATGCATACTTACCGCAGTTAAAGAGCTAACAAAATAAACATATTTTAAATTTGATGGAAAATGTTAAGATTTGCAAATTTGATGATTTATCGACAAAAATAAGTCTCCAAAACTGAACCTAGCTTGAAGATATCTTCCATATTTGGCCAGAAACTGGCAAACGGTACAGTTTATTATACAGCAGAAGTATGGTTAGAATATGGCTGACGAAGATTGTAAAACATTCTTACAGTTTTAGCCGGCGATTTTAATATAGAATTCAATTTTTAAAGTGTTTTATGGAACAAGAGCGACAAACACGGTACACGGATAGATTATGAAGCACATTCCAAACAGTAATTATAAAGGTGAAATATAGTTGGAATATGCTTGGTGAAGTTTGCAAAGTAGTTTTAGTAGGCGATTTTAATATAAATTTCAATTCAAAGTTCAAGTGTTTTATGGAATAAGCAAGAAAAATACGGTACCCTCATGAATGATGATACACTTTCCAAATTAACGGAATAACAAAGAAAAATAGGGATGACGCATGGATAATGATAAATTTTTAGTAGCAATTTAGAACGTATTTAAAATATGAAAGTGTTTCAGATTTTTTTAAAAATACATTTTCCTTTTTATCACATCACTTTGATTACAGAAAAGTAGCTCATTGGGTTGCACCAAATGTTATTTAAAAAAAAAAAATTGAAAAAGTCATATAGGTATTAAATTTTTACCTATATTAATTTAAAGCATGGCTTAACAATTTTTTATATTATTTGTTTAAATAATTAGTCAATTAACATAAACTCTTGTAATTCAATCTTCTGTTTGAAAGGTGTAGATTCAAAACTCATCTTCTCCCGTTTTACAGAACTCACATTTTCCATATTAAAATTTAAATTCTAGCTTTAAAAGAATTATTAAAGGTTTAGGACTATGTGCAAATAGTTGTTATAGCAACAAATAGATCCCAAAAATAAAAATTTGTTGCAATATATCATGTTTTTTGATAAATTTTTTGCCTTTTTCTAAGAACTAAGAACTAACTGTCAAACTGGAGAATGTGAGTTTTGCATTTACACCCTTCATTTGTAATTTTTTTCATGAAGATATGCTTATTGTTGAAAATACTAAATTTAACTATAATATTCATACAGAGAGTCACGGTGTCTATGATTTTTATTCAAATGATTATATTAGTTACTTGATCTAACAAGAATTTAAAACAAAACTTAAAATAATTCATAAGCACTTTTAATTGGAATTTCTATGACAATTTGCACATGCGTCTTAAAACTTATTATGCGTAGTTAAACATATACGCTTTACCTGTGTTCTCCCATTGTTGCAAAGACACTGTGGTTGTGATCCCCCCCCCTCCTTATTGTGTCCCCCCCTCCTTTCCTTCCAAGAACGGATTTTTGAACGTTTCGCTCTTATCCAGAAAGCCTTTAAAGTCCTATTTTGGGAAGCAACGATGATGAGAAAATTTGGCTTGAAGTTTATCCTTAGATACCTGGCAGTACTTTATTTACTCTTCGGACGAACTAAAAAATTACCTCTTACAAAAAGTTATGGCATTTGATGAGTTCATCTTTTTTTTTCTTTTCTTTCTTTTCTTTTCTTTTCTTTTCTTTTTTTTTTTTTTTCGGTTAACCCTTGACGCTCAATCTATCTTGGGAACAATTTTTCTACAGAATTTATATTTAACAAAAACTTAAATAACTGAATAAGAAGAATAGAAAATAATAAATTTGACTTTATAAATACCCCTTTTCACATTATTCGGATTCAGGCACATTTTCTTTAAATAACAGGAAAATGGCAGACCGATTAGGCATTCTCCACTACAGTAGCCCGAAGGTATTGACATTCTATTATGGGGGAACCCAATGGGCGTCCAACACGTCCCCTAAGAAGGGATGGATGAGTTAACACCCAAGACCAATCCGGGAATCTAACCTGTACCCAAGCATGATAGAACGCTTCGTTAGCCACAACATCACCTGGTCGACCGATTCAGACACTTAAGCTTTTCTTGTTAGCTTTTAATATACTATAGTCTATGTTAATTCAATTTAAATTTTAAGCAATTTAAAGGAAATTTAACTGGCTGTCTGAAAAAAAAGAAAGAAAATAATAGGACCACACATTATCTTTGAACTGGGCAGGACACTAGATGTTTGAGAGGGCTATAAACTTGCCCAATACACGCTTAAATCTATTGATTAAAATTAACACTCCTTTATTGATAAAATTTCTTATCGGCTGATTTAAATCCGTTTACGCTAAAAATTTCCGAAAAATACTCATCAAAGACAATAATTTGTAATCTCTTCAATTCGCCTCAACGTTCCCGATTCGCTAGATTCTACTTAGCTCAATTTTCACACTAATGTTGTCTATTTGAGAATTCTGACTTCCCCACGAAAAGAAAAGCCTGTTAGTTATCCTATTACTATCACGTGACCAACGCTCTTCAACGGATTCTTGCCATAGTCAGCTCGCGGGCATCGAAGGACAAGCATGTCGTTATCAAAATATGAAGTAAAATAATTTCTGAAGAGGATACTGGATGCACTTAATGCCGTGTCCTTTTGTTGTGGGTGCTTAGTTGCGTATTCACTCGTGATAATTTTATTTTATATCCGACTACCAAATGCATCTTTTTCTTATTCAGAGTTGTGAAATAAATTCAGCCTAGATATGGAGTAGATGCTTTGGGTAAAGATTTCGCTTTAATGACATAGTTTCTTACGATTGAATTAAGATTGAAAAGCTGTTGTAAAACAAATGAAGTTATGATATCTCCACTCAAAGTGAGTAAGTAGTATTTTACCTTTTTCATGTCAATAAATTTGGTTGCTGCTTTAATTAAATCTCACAGCTGGTTTAACCATGATTGCATTTCTGTATTCTGACTGTACTGTGAATTCGTTTTATAACTAGAGACTATAGTGAAATTATATTCTATTTATTAAAAAAATACTTTTTTATAGTGTATTAAGATATATGTAATGTATTTGCCTTGATTTAAAATTTATTTTCTCGGGCTTATAATCATAGATTACAGCTCTGATAATAAAAAATGAAGAAAACGAATAATTCAATATATTAACCCATTTATGCCTAGTGTCCCTTTTTTGGGACGGCATTTTCGCTATTAGTCGAAAACGTTATTTATTTTTCCTAGCCTTTATTCATGAGTGTTGAGCCTCAACTTTACAAAATATTTTAACATGACCAAGTAGGATGTTGATATTTCGATTTTTATGCATAATGATTTTAAAAGAAATCATCCTTTGTTCAAGAAGTCGACATCAGAAATTTATCTATTATTTCTGTTATCAGTAAAAATCAAAGAAAGTCGCAAAAATATCCAGGCACAAATGGGTTAATCAAAAACAGCAAATTTTCATAAAACACCGTTTTTCTAGCTTAAAATAATAATATTAATTGAGTCCAGATATATTAATTAAAAATGGGCTGATTTTGTAAAAACGCTCATTCTATAGCTTAAATATTAATCATAATTGAGTACAGTTATATTAAGCAAAAACGGACAGACACTCCTCTTTTTTGATCATTATTTAGCCTAAATGGAGCTGTTGTATAATGCTCAAAAATTGAGAATTTTTCGCTCCATTGATTTTTGTCGATTTATGGAGCAAATTTTACTCAGTCGGGAGAATGGCTGTTTGAAGTCAAAAATTGAGTAAAAATGCACTCCGTTTGATTATTATTTTACTCAATAGATTTAAGCGTGTAGGTGACACTGCCAACTCTTCACGTTGAAAACCTCTTCCAAACTTGTTTCATAAAAAAAATGTAACGATATCTGTAAGCATCTGCAGTTTGGAAATGGACCATGTGAAAATAGTAAACCTCTAAAGGTCTGTGGCCTATTCCTTGAAAACTTCAAACTTTGTTTTTGGTTTATTCCTTGTAAACTTCAACCTTTTCTGTGGTCTATTACTTGTAAACATCAGACTTTTCTGTGGTTTATTCTTTGTAAACTTCAAACTTTTCTGTGTTTTACTTTTCGTAAACTTCAAACATTTTTGTGATCTATACCTTGTAAACTCCAAATTTGTGTTAGGGGAGTCAATATACTTTGGTAAAAAATATAACGATATTATATGTAGAAATTTTAAATCCAAAGTTATCTCGAGCCAAGTAATTAAATTTTCTATAAGTCACATCGTTGAAAAAGGGAGTGAAACTGACGCTGGATAAAAATAAGCATTTTTGTGGGTTTTAAAATTTCTTTCTATTTGATTCACTGCCGTCTCATTTTGAACCTATTCTTTCAGAAGTCATGAACAAAATCTTGCTTTTCAGGTTACTGTTCAGATTGAGCGATGCTTGCATTCCCATCCCCAAACACCTACTGTCAGTAATAAATGCGGTAAGTCGTGGTGTAAGCTGGGTATAAACTTCAAATTTTATCGCAATTTCTTTTATAATTTAAAGGATACGATGCCGCCTTTTTTTCGGTACATCCTCCCCCAATCCCCCGCGCCAACTATACAACCTTTTACACACCATTAAAGAGAAAAGTCTAGTTTTCAACCGCAAGGAATGCAAGAATGAAATGAAATGACTTCATCTTTATTTTATTTATGCAAGAAAGTAAGAAGTGCATCAATCTATTCCGAAGGCACAGCGATTCCGCAGCGCGTTCCTTTCCTTAAAGCTATACGCAGATAAATTTAAAATAAGAGAAAATAAAATTAAATAACGGAGGGAAGAAGGGATGTAGAGCAATATTTAAAAAAAAGAAAACTCGAGAGAAAATTGAATTATAGAGATAGAAAAGGGATAACTCCTATAAGCATCACGCAAGAATTGGAAAATGGAATTGAATCAAATACATTACTTTGCACCCAGAAGTAAGATGCCTCTGAAGCCCGTTACAGCTTATTTGTTTACTCAGCGAGGGAAAAATAGAATTATAGAAAAGGGAACGAACGAAAAAAAAAAGTCCTACTTTCACCTTTTCCGAAGACCTCTGGCATATCTTGGGATAGATTGATATACACCGGAGAGATTGTCATATCGGGTTATCTTACCATATCTGCATGCAGTCGTGCACAAACAAAACGCCGTGGAGTTATTACTTTTCTTCTTTTTCTTTTGCTCCGGTTTCTTCATATCTTTTTATTTTCTTCTTTTAAATCCCCCCCCCCCCCCGAAGACCTTCGCGTGTGCCTCTGTTGCTCTGACTTTTGATTCGGGGAGAGAGAGAGCTATACAGCCACGGACCGCAAGGAGAGATGACACAGCTGATGAAAACATAACTTATTCCGGATCTCATCTCCGTGCGTTGATATGGAAAAGAGTTAGCCGGGTGGGAATAAAAAAAAAAAAAGAAAGATGGAGGGGGGAGGGGTAGGGATCGTCTAGCTATCCAAGACGGACTGATTAATACGAGAGGAAAGGCTAAGGGCTCCTATCTCCCCGAGGGGGCGCGACGATATGCCATCAGATTCCATTAGTCGCTGCCGCTGTTTCACTCATCACCTGCACAAGTTCCTGGGATTTTTTTTTTTTTAACTTCTCCTCATCGAAAACACGCAATTCTCTATATTATCTTTTTTTCTTATCATTTTCATCCCAGCGGCTCTTTTTTTCGTGTTTTTCCCTCAAAAAAATGATTGGATGAATCGGAGGCATGTACAGCCCCCCCCCCTTCCCCCCCCCCCCCCCAACGCACACTTTCATGAAGTGCTCGCGAGAGGCGTGCGCGATGGGTAAGGGAGGGGGGTGGGGGAGTTGGGGCACTGTAATCACGCACTTCACCCTCTCGTGCCCTTTTGACTCCCAGAACAGAAGTTATTGTATTATTTTCTGATTTGAAGACGAGGGAAATGAATGTGAGTATATGCATGCATGGAAAAAAAGAAGAGAGAAAAAGAATAAAACCGTCAACAAATTGTTCGTTCTTGACTCGAGTGGATTAAATCCCCCCCCCCTTTCCTACGAGGAAAATCTATTAACGATATTGAACTACAGGACGGAAAGTTAAAGAGCTTGGCATGTACGCCACGCAAATAATCATCGGTAAGAGCGCTTCTCTCAAATATGTCGCCTGCATTCCGCGCTCAGGAATTCGTTCTAAAAAGGTTATAAATAAATAATAAAGAAGAAAAATTAAGCATGGAAGTGATTTTTTGGAGTACTTTTCTAGTTTGAAAAAAATTACTTATTTATTAAAATACATTTACTTTCGCAGAAGAAAAAAACATAATTTTAATGAAAACCATAAAAAAGTTTTAATTAATATCTTGTAGAAGAGGATGAATTAGATATCTTATTAATTCAGAGCGCGTTTTAAGGATGTTATTTATTTAATACGAGAAATTTAATTTTTAATGTATGTATTTATCATGCCATTAATTCTTTGTGGTGAAATAATTTGAACACAATTTTAATGAAAGATATCAAAACGTTTTAATTACTATTTTTTATAAAGGAGCAAATTGAATAGCTTACTGATTTAGTGCGCGTTTAAATGATATATATTTTTAATGAGAGGAATTTAATATTTAATGTATAAATTTATGATGTAATTAATTTATTGGGATGAAATAATTTTGATACGAAAAAAGAGCTGAGTTATATAACAATTTTTTGCGCACAATAAAGTATATCATAATGGATATTATTTTACAAAAATTTATTTATGCTTGCAATTTTTGAAAATTTCGTTTCACTCATTGTTCACTCTCATAAAGTACATCTTTTCATATCTTTCTCCACATTGATAAATTTTGAAATTCCAGTCAATGACTCTTATAACAAAACATAGTATGCTATTATGAAAAGACAGTTTCGATTCTGTTCGTATAATGTCAAATTATAGATTCCTTTTTATAACAAAACTTTTACAACTGAAAACGCTTTTTCTTGTTCTAAAATTGATTTGAAGTTGGGTTTGAGATGAACATATCTATTAAAGTATTTGCAATTTTAAATAAAATTGCTAATAGGTATATAGTATATATGTTTTAAAAACAACTCAAAGTTTTTTTGAAGACTACATAAAAAATAGAAAAATAGGTTAATGCAGAATAATATCGCTTATTTTTTTACACCTCTCATTCATAAAGTATGTTCTTTAAAAAAACTATTTCTTTCTGGGGTAAACCGTACTATCATAATTATAAATCAAAATATTTTGTATCAAATTTAAATATTTGTGATGCACTATATAAAAATTTCAAGCTGTATAGTTATATAATTTCCGTTTAAAATGTTTCTTTTAATTACTCTAGTTAAACGTTGAATCTCATTATAAAGAGAGGCGGTTGTTTTGCAATATAGCTTTGTGTTCTGAATTCATCTTTGCATAACCAAAACGTTCTAATTTTTTGAGGAAACCCTGGTTATTTAAAAGAAAATTTTTATATATAGAATCTTTTTAATAACTGCTTGGTTTCTGTATAAAAAGCGTATTTTGCCCGTCATAAAAAAGTTTAGAGTGATGCTTTCATTTCAATAATATCTCTATTTTACTGTTAAGAATTTAAATCCATTGTGAAATTGCGAAATATGGTCACCTTGCGGAAAAGTCTGAATCGTTATCGAAATACTGTAGAGCCTTGATTATCAGGCGTAATTGGAATCGAACCGTCATCGGATAATCTAAATTCCCGCATAATAGAGAATTTTTCAATAATCATCTACCAGTTTAGTATGTAGCCTCGTCACCAAACTGCTATTACGTCTATTTAAACTGCTAGATAAATATTTGAATTCCAGTTCTACGTGAATTTTTTTCTTTTTATTTTTCTTTACAATCAGAGGTTGTAACACTATTCGATCGTTGTAGTACTTGACAATACAGACTCCAAGTTTCGGAACGGGGAGTGTTAAGCTAATTTCAAAGGAAATCTAAGAAAGGGGGAGCAAAATATTTATCTGCACTCGGAGTTCGGAAAGATCGCTTGAGCAGGCAAGGGATGTAAAAAAAGGAAAGAAAAGAAAGCTGCTTAAAAAATGGATTTTGGGTAACAGAAAGTGTCGTTTAAAAGAGTTTCGGATAAGAGAATCTGAAAATAACAATAAAAAAAAACTGAAGCAATTTGATACTTTAAATATGCAATAAAATAATATATATTAAACGCGATCATAATCCATGCGTTGTCCCCATTTTTCTTCAGTATTCCACTATGTTGGAAATCATTATGCATGAGTGTGCCGCGTTTATCTTCCCGGTTCCATAGAACACTTCTTTGAAATCAAAATCTACATTAAAATCTCCTACGAAAACTACTTTACAATCTTCACCAAGCATATTCTAGCTACATTTTACTTTTATAATTACTGTTTGGAATGTGCATTATAATTGATGAGTGTGCCATGTTTGTCTTTCTTATTCCATAAAACACTTTCCAGAATTTAAATCCACAGTAAAATCTTCTACTATAACTGCTTAACCATCTTCGTGTCATATTCTAACTATATTTCCACTTTGTAATAAACTGCAGCGTTTACCAGTTTTCTCGCCAAGTATGGAAAATATCCCCAAGCTAAGTACAGTTTTCAGGACTTAATTTTTGGTGCCAAACTTGGCGATAAATCATCCAAAATTGCGTTAGAAAGACCCCCACGGAGGGCACCCCACCCATCGGCCTAGAGCCCACGCGTAGCTAATCGGCCGTAATCCCACAAACCAAACCAAACCATCCAAAATTGCGAACATTGGCGACTTTGAATATTTTACTCTCCAACCCCCGTGCTATCTGGCAGCCCTATTGAAAAATGCAACGAAAACGCGTCGACGCAAATCGGTCCATAAAAATACGTCGACAGAAAAACCCGGTGAGAACAAAATAAATGAATAAATAAACATAATAATAAAATAAAAATAAAATAAATCAAGAAACACACGGCCGTCAACGGAGAATTTCGGTTAAACGGGGGTCGAATAATCGAGATTCCATTGTGTGTACAAATTACACTCTTTGAGATTCATCTAGTATTTTTAAAACGTTAAGCTGTGTTGTAACATGTTTTTCGACGCACGTTTTCCATTTTGAAATTGTGATGAAAGAATTTTTCTTTCATTTTTTTTTTTTTAAATTACATAAATGTTACACCGCTTAAAAGAACTTTACAAACTGAACATTTTATAAACGAGCACCTTTTCTCTCATTCTCACAGTTTACGAAACTTCTTTAGTGAAAATTTGCTGAAATCTGAAATTCTGGATCGTGACTAGGTGGATGTTTTAGTAACCGTTGTTGCTACGTCTGAGTGGGAGAAGGATCCGTTCTGCATTTCCACACTAACAGCTATAGGTGCCCATGTAGTTATTTTTATGGTGGGGGCAAATCAAGGATCCTGCCCAAGAAAGATATTATATTTTAGTGTTGAAACACTAAATTCTACATTATACCAGCACGTAAATAACAACGGTAACATGGCTTCTACCTGCACATAGGTATGGACGTCCATGACAACAGCATAACTGCGTGCAACTAAACCTAACAACGAAAAAAAAAATGTTAACATCAGATTATTGAATTTTGATTTGAACTGGATGAGAAAAACTTTTAATTACAATTTTTATTTAAATTGTTCTGTTGAGATTTTACGCCATTTTTAAAGTATTTTACAACTATAGTTTTAAAGGGGAATTATCACCCACGTAATAAGAAAACTTGATGAAAGTACCGATTTGTAACTTGTACATTGAAAACGCCTATCTAAAGAATATCCTAAATTTTCTGAGCTATATTTAAACTACGGTGTTAGCTATAGCTGTTTATATGAACATCTATTCTCAATAACTTAACAACTGAACGAAATCTTTTATCGCATTTGTGTCAGTTCTACCGTTTTGTGTGTTTTATCACCTTTGAAATGCTAATTCTTTGTCAAATTTTGAAATTGTTTGACATATTTTCTATTTACACCTTATATGGCAGGTAAGAGGTTTATGGATCAATATAAGTATCATTACTTGCTCGCCCCCCCTATTTTTTGTCTTTAATTCCCCCCTCCCTCTGAAACGAATGAAATATCAGCCGAAATTCCATCCATAAATTTTTTCAAAATATTATCTTTAAAAGTATAAAACAAACAAGCAAACAAACAAAAAACTGAAGTGCGAAAAAAAGAAAATTATAGAAGCAGTAACATTTTAAAATTAATTGCAAAATTGCGACTTTTTAAAATTAAAAAATATTTTACTTATGCTAATTAGGTTAAATGTGTTTAACATTCACATAATCATAACCAACTATTTTTAAAAGTTAATAATAAGAATAATAAAGTTTGAGTGTCCCAGTCCCCTTAGCGTGGTGAGTTTACGGTGACATTAGTTACCGTTAGCTTTGCAGCAAGTCTGATATTCACCAACAAGTGCTAGCGTGTGGAATCTGCCAGTTTACTTCGAAGTTCCAAATATATTTACTCGAAAACCTCTCTTCTAACTTTTGACGTGAAACGTCTTTAAAATCACACACGGATTCAGGCCAGAAAAGTGGAGCGTAACGAAAAGCTCTATATTGTCTTACTCTTATAATTACAAAACTATTAGTCTTAGAAGCATAAAAACAGGGTCGATATTTAGATTCTATAGTCACTTCGCTGTCATGAACGTGAGTCTGCGTCGGAGTTTGTTCAATAATTTAGCGTTTGCCAGACTATAAAGAATCATCATATCCATATATATCATTGTAAGTTACACGAATTTCAACAAAAAGTAATGATAGTAAAATGAATTAGCCCTGGGAAATGAAAGTGTTATGTGGTGGAAATGCGTTTTAAGATCCAAGAAATCTAGCGCAGAAATGCTTTTACAATAATTCAAAATGAAAACATGATTTCAAAAAGATTTTTCAAATTGTACATTTCATTTTTCAAATACGTATATAGCGTATAATTTTTTAAAATGACCATTTTATAAGTTTTCAGAGAAGAGAAAAAAATAGTTTCGTAACATCTAACTAATAATTTAATAGCTCTTCGGTTTTATATGAATTATTCATTAAAATAAACTTTTGATTAGAAGAGACACAGGTTATACACTTCGAAAACAGTTTAGAATAAACTCCGTTAATGCTTTAGCGAATACAGATTGTCACTTCAAACATTCATATTTACACCTTCTCATACGGTATTAAAGATACGGCAATATCAAATAGCGTCGATATTACTGGCACACATAATATTTTACACCTTTTGGGTGCCTTGTATTTTTACTGCACGGTTTCTAAGAGCATAAAATACAACGGAGGCGACCGTTTCTAATTTCCGACCCTCAATTTTAAATCCCTTCTCCACAAAACGATTTAATTTACGGCTGGGGGGACAGTTTTCCCCTAATCCCTAAAGCGCTCTTTCCATCCGATAACCTGGAACATATCCGGGACCCGGAAATAAGTTGCGGGAACAGTCGGGTTTAATAGCTCTTGAGCTCCGTAGGACAACAGCCCGGGATGGTGACATGGCTGGTCCCAGCCGATAATAGCGCGGGACTGTATGCAGAGATGGCAAATAACTTGAGCGGAATCGTGTATCTGAAGGACTGGAGTAGCATGAGTATATATATATATATATACATAAACACAAGTTTTTCTCTGAAAGGAGAAAAGACGGGGAAAGGGGGCGTTAACACCCGCTTAGTTTTATTCGTGAATTTTGAAAACTTAAAAAATATTAGTTTTATGTTTAGTTTTTTGGTAATCTTTATAGTGGCATGCTAAGTAATTTAATGCTCTTAAAACAAGTCCTTTGAAAAAAAAAATTGATTTTTTTTACTACTTGCTGATGGGGTGATGCAAAGACAGGAGGAGTGATGCAAAATCATTAAATTAGTTTATCCTCTACGTTACATTAATTACCAATTCTGTAGTAATTAATGTAACGTAGAGGATACACTAATTTAAGGATTTTGCATCACTTGTTCTGTGTCACATGATGTCGTGCTATAACGCTGCAGTGCTACAATTTTTAGCAATTTCCAACATAGTTGTTAATGATTTTGGTTTGTCTGTCTATCCGTACGTGCTCTGACTTCAATAAATATACACCGATTTCTACAAAATTTATATATGTTATTTCTATGTACTGTACCATGTGACCTATTGAAAATGGGGTTTGTCGCCTTTATAGTTCTACAGGAGAACTCAAAAGATTTCCAATACATTACGCTCTTATGGACAATCATTCTTTAAAGTGTATTTTAGAGACATTTGGCTATTTCAAATGAAGCAAAATTCATGAATGTTATTAAGGATTACAAGATAAAGCTCTCTATCGAAATTAGTGTCTGTATCATTAAGAGTTCTTCTACAGCAGTATTGAAAATAACTCCAGTACATTATGTTCAATGGCAGTTTAGAGACAGGCATCCATTTAAAGCACAATACCATCCTGTCGGACCATATTGGCTAATGGTCCGACGACGATCGTGTGCCACCTTCAAAATTTTGGAGACTTATTACAAAAGTTGGCAATATTGGCTACTTTTGCAATAAATCGTCAAATACGGTAAAAAGAAATCGTTTGAAAAATGTGCCCAGCTTGGTGATGGGTTCATTTTTTGGCGAGAAACGAAAAAAAAAAAAAAAAAATGAAAAGCAGTCAGTCCGAGAACTGCACGTCAGTAGAAAAAACTTCGTGTCAAGCTTTTTAAAATTAAAGCAGTTAAACAGGTTTTCGCATATTATTGTATTTATATTAACAAAAACTAAACATTTATGAACGCTTATATACATTTTTATACATTTGAAATTATTTGCAAAAATTTTTTTAATGTTTTTTAAGGCTATTAGGTATATCGCACACTTATTTATGAAATTCCCACAATTTCACATATTTTTGTACGTTTGTACATATTTAAAGCAATTTTCAGTGGGTTAGCATTGTAAATTTTTGCTTTTTTAATTTAATTATATTTCAAATTTCGCGCTGGATTTGTGTGCACATTTAAAATTTAAAAAGAGAGAGGGAGTGCGCGCACAGGCCACTACGTGACACAGCTGGTATATGCGTGAGGTATACATCAGCTATACACATTTTTCACCACGTGTTGGATTTTGTTCAATTTAATCAATAATTATGTACGTGAATTTATTAATTATCAATAATTATGTACTTACGTTGTAATGAACAGAAACCCTGTTTACTTGTAATGAATAATGGATTTATAATTCAAATTCAAATGCTCTGTAGCATAACACATACAATTCGAGTAATTTACAGTACATAATTATTAACACTCTCCACATTATCAAATTAACTTTATTGCACAATAACTATATAGCTATCCAAACTCAGTACAGTTTTTTAAATAAATAATCGAAAATTATTACACCTACCCAGCTAGAAAAACTCTGTACATTTTTTGAAAAAACATATAGATTGTACACAATTTGTGTTTAAAAAGTGAATATTTTTAAATATTTTGAAAGTACACACTTGTTGTGCAAATTATATACAGTTTTTATGCATACTAAAACAAAAATTTAGGTAGTTTTAAACGATTTTCAGAAAAATCTCAAAATCTAATCAAAAATTTTTTTAATCCGACGCCTGTAACTTAAGTTGAGTAATCACCTCCAAGTCACCAAATTTCATTTCTTTCACTTTAGTCGTTTTTACGTGATGTGCGAACAAAAATTTACGCAGTTTAAAACAATTTTCGGAAAAACTAAAAACCTTATACATTTTTAAAAATTTGACATCTATAGTGACCACTTATCATATCACCAAATTTTATTTCATTCGCTTCAGCCAGGTTTACGTGATGTGCGAATAAAAAAGTGCGTCACTGACAAAACGACAGACATACAAACTTTTTTTTTACGTTCGTACTGGGGTCCCAAATGCTTAAAACGGATAGAAATCGCAAATTAATTTAAGTGTGAATGCAGAGTCTAATTTTATTTATTTAGACCAGGGGCTGAGGCCCCTAGACTCACTATACTCGCTTTTCGTTTGAGACATTCCGATCCTAATAAGGCTTATTCGTGAAAAAAGCATAATTTCAACAGACAAAACCCAATGATTAGATCAGATAGAATGTTACTGAGCTACACATTGCTTGGTTCTTCCATGTTCATGGGTACTTATAAATTTAAACTTCACACTACAGTAGACCCTCCACCCCAATAACACGGTAGATACTTTCCGTGTTATAGGAATCCGTGTTGTATGGGTCCTGAGCTACACTCCATTTGGAGTGCGAACTCCACATATAATCGCTGAAAAAATTATTTGCACTCCTCAGAAACGCAATGATATTGAATGTTGCCATTCAAAAGTTATATTAATTAGAAGCTAAAGCGTAATAAAATCAGAACATCTGGCTCAACTGTATTTTTAATTATGTAAAACCTATGGGACACCTAGCCTATTTGGCACCCATGTCGATTTTTCATAATTTGGCGACTTATGTATATGTATACTTAATAATTTGTTTTAAGTAAACAGTATTTCATATGTTTTCTTTGATAAAAACTATGGATTAGATAGGATAGCTTGCCACCCATGGCGACTTTTCGTTATTTGGCGTTTTACACATGCTCATAACCAATAATTACTGCTCATGTTACCGTGGAAACCGTTATCTATACATTCATATACATAATCCTTTGCAGATTGGCATATTTAGCACCACGGAATATACCATCTCGTCGCGCTGGCAAATATCCAATCTGTACTATAACTGCTATAATGGCATACTTAACGCCGCCAAATATTTATACTGGTAGCAAATACCCAAGGTGAACCTAACCGGCTTTAAGATATTCTGCATTTTAAATATTTTTCATTTTCAAGATACTGGGTTCTATAACATTTTGGAACTCGCGGTTTAGATTCACATTGCTTGGAGAGATACCATTTTGCCAGATCGTACCTAATGCCAAGATGGAGCTTTTAAAATCAGTTAGCATTAGTTATTCTGTTTTAGTAAAACGGAAAATCGCTAACTATTTGAAAATTGTCAACTTTCCATAACCACACTTTGAGTTATATTTCATACACTTTTTAATTTGGCATAAAATTGGTGTCATTCTACTTCATGATTGTCAATATCACGCGATTCTACAAACTTGGAATTGCTTTTTTGCAAAGGTATGAATTTCTCCACATGTATCTCAGCGTGACGATCACGCCAATTCAATGCTTTTTCTCCTTCTTAAAAGTGCTCAACGTGCCTAAAGAAGTTTTCGCTTCAACAATTCACTTTTTTCCTACACGTATCTCAGCGTGACGGTCACGCCAATCCAATGCTTTTCCTCCACCCAAAAGTGTCCAACGCACTTAAAGAAGTTTTCAATTAAAAAAAAATACCCTAATGTGGTATTGTAATTAAAAAACTTTGTAAAAAACACACATAAGAAGTAAAAGGAAAAAGGATACGCGTTTCGTTCAAAAATTGTTTTGAACTTCTTCAGTCCAAGCTCTTCGACGTAAAGAACACAGGGAACTGAAAAGAGCTCTTTTCAGTTCCCTGTGTTCTTTACGTCGAAGAGCTTGGACTGAAGAAGTTCAAAACAATTTTTGAACGAAACGCGTATCCTTTTTCCTTTTACTTCTTATGTGTGTTTTTTACAAAGTTTTTTAATTACTTTATCGTTTAACACCAGTATTTTGAGTGTTTTTTCACTAATGTGGTATTATTAAGGTATGGTGATTTCAACGGGAATTTCATAAATTCATTACTCGTGCTTTAATTAATCGATTTAGTCAGCTGTGTTGTGTTAAGACAAAGTGACGCAAGGACTATCTGCTTAGAAGATGTATGTGTGTGTGTATGCGTGCTAGTGTGTTGGAAAGTTTTATAATCGATGCGTTGGCATGACTTATCTATCTTTTTTGTATTCATGACGGAAAAGAAGAATAATTGCAGCATATCATTTTTGTCGCATAAGGAACATTTCATTTACGATAAATAAGTAGAAGAGTTATTGAAATATTACATTTTTATTCATCCTCAACGTTCTCTTTTGGAAAACGTCGTGTGATTTTGGTACATAAATACAAAAAAAAAACCAATTATGTCAAGCACTTCAAAATTTTTAGCATGTTCCTTTACAAACTATAAACAGAATTATATACAATGAAATAAGCAATAAATCTGTATCAGTTGCAAACTTTTAGAAAAAACTATTAAAAATCGAAAATTTTTCAGAATGTGTCACTCTGAAATATTTTGTTGTGCAATTACATGTTTAAGAACTTTTTCAGAAAGTTATCTACGTAATCTAGCGAATACGTAATCTAATAAAAAGAAAATTAAATAAAAACTTCTCCAATTTTTTAAGGTATAAAATATTTTTGCGGTCTTTGATCCTTTAAGAAACCATTTCGGTGGTGGGCGATCCAGCTAATCAAATATTTTCAACGTTAGCTGTATTCTGTTACAGAAAGTTGCTGAAAGCTTTTTTCTGTTCTTTATGGTAGCAATGAACTTAGTTTAAAATAATTATTAGAAGTTGCCAGTTTGAATGATTTAGATCTGGAAATTGGCAGGTTTTTGTCTGAGGTTGTCTTAAAAAGTAATATCTCAAAAATGCTTCTTCTGAAAAAACTATAAATTATTTCAGTATTTTGTTTGTGTGTTATGGCAAACAACATGAGAGGCATCTGCCGAGGCGGTGGACCAACGCGTATTCACGTTACAGCTGGAGTAAACTGACCAAAACTCCAGACTGTTAGATCGACAGCCGTGCGTAGGCCCGAACTTGAGACCTTCACTCTTCGACCATCTTCAGTGTCTTATCCATTCAGCCATGGTGGGGCTTTCAGTATTACGACTGTCATATCAAATATTGTTATTTACGCCTTTTCATACCGTCTTAATGAGACATCCAAGTAAAATACCTTGGTATTATTAACACACAAATCATTTTAAGCTTTTTAGTCTTTTTTTCCTTTTTAATGCACGGTTTTGAGAGCATAAAATACAATGGAGGCGACCGTTTCTAATTTCCGATTCTCAATTTTAAATCCCCTGTTCCACAAAACTATTTAATTTATGACCAGAAGAATAGTTTACCCCTTCTAATCCCTAAAGCGCTCTTTCCGCCCGATAACCAGGAACATATCCGGGATCCGGAAATAAGTTGTAGAAAACAGACGGCTTTAATAGCTGCTGAGCTCCGGTAGGACAACAGTTCGGGATAGCGACACGGCTGGAATTATCCGATAGGACAGGGTTACACGAAGAGATAGCACGAATTCAGGCAGACTCGTATATTTTAGAGGGGCTGAAGACCTAGAAGCTCATATACAGATTTCTTTTTGGATACAGAAAGAGACAGAGAAGAAATGATAAATGAACGTAAAAAATCTAATTTTAATTGCAGCACATTAAGCAATTACTTAAAATGAATGAAAGTATTTATATGAATTCATTTGAATTTAAAAAAAAAAATGTAAGTGTCACATACGCGTGTACTTGATTGCCTTTTAAATAAATAAATATATAGAATAAGTAAACAAATAAACAAAGCTTTTATCTCAATAAGATTATTGTAAAAGATGGTTATTGATGGATGGTTCAATAGAACTATTTTTAATAATGCCACGCCATTGAATGAAAGCGTTCTTGACGTCTAATGCAACAGTTTTAAGATTTAAAATAGCCTACTTTTCACTTGCCAAATAATACATAAATCTTCAAAAATGCATATATGCATACGATTTAAGAAATATATACATGTATATATAGTAATATATAACTTTAAAAATGTAGAAAGTTTTATACTTTTTTCTGAAGGATCAATTTTATGAAGAGGAAAATTCACATTTTGAATGGTAACTAATAGATTTACTATAAATATTATATGGGGGGTTTTTAGAAGCACTTTTATTAACTAATTGTATTATTTGTAATCTAAAAGAATGGAAATAATAAAAACAGCTTATATGTTAACTTGATAAAAGTTGAATCCTTCCATTTAATTTTATAGCTAAATAACGATAGCTTAGTTCTACTGGACTTCATTGAGTCTGTTCTGATTTTTCAACAGTGCGAAAGCTAGCTGTTCCTTACAAGATTTAAATCATCGCCAAAAAGGGGTTCATTCCTGGTATCCCTTCTCCTGTCTAACAATCTACCCAAAGAGAGGACGCACTGCCTCACCGAAATTGGGGGCACGTTCACCACGTATACAAGTAAATCCATGACTTGAGAGTCATACTTTCTTTTCAGAGACACTGCTGATCTTTCTTTATCCCATTTTTAAAGGGTATTGTAAATTTAATCAGAGAAAATATTATAGAAGGTTCCTGCCAGAAACAATTTACAGAAATGCTTTAAAACATTCATTTAAAACTACATCAAAATTACTAGTAAAAAAAACTGTCTATGATGCATGCGAATTTATCTATTGATGTGAGCTGGATTTTAATTCAATATCATACAAGAAGGATAGCTTTCTCACCTTTATAGAATTTTTATTTATTTGTTATATAAATACATTTAAAATGATTATAAATTTTAGAGCCTGAAGTAAAAGTTTATAACGGATTTCTCGTAAATGCAGTCAGAAGAAATATATATATATATATATATATATATATAGCAAGAGTTGGATGAGTGGCATATCGGAACACGCAAAAATCACGCTGTTAAAGAAAACATAACGGAACAAGAGAAGCATATACATGCTTTATGCTTTATACTTACAATCTGATTTCTGGGCCTCTAATGAGAGTCGCAGCTTTTATAAATATTTTCATTTTCCATTCAATTGATATGGACAAAGATCACTTGTTAAGTTGCTGTTCACTAATGAGAAAGACTTATACAGCCGATACTGGCGGGCCAGGGAGTTGATGCAGTCGACATCCAGCCACTAAATTTTCATGTTTGTTTATACTTCCACCCCTTTATGTATATTTTAGTTTATTTTTTGCTACGATTTCATGCATCTTTGATGTACGGAAGCCAATGATGTAAAATCAAGTGCTTTTGCAATAAAAAAAAAGTTCCATTCAAAAAATCTTATTTTTTATATTTCTGCTCTCATCCACGTGACAGGCCAACTTTCTTTCTGTTTTTTGGAGGTATGATGGTATGTTTTAGCCATTAGTTTATTCTACGTTTGATAAATGTATATTGTTGCAGAATACTCTGCTAATTCCTGGGTTCGTCGTTCTAAAGTCCAGTTGGTGTAGAAAGTTCTAGTAAAATGTCCACTAGTCAGGATGGAACACGAACTTAATTGCTTCTAGAATTTAGTCGAACAATCAGCTGGACAAAATTCACAAGCACACTCCGACAGCAATGTGCTTTTAACAGTCCGCTTTGTGCAGAAGCTTTCACAAATGCTGTATTTCTCACATAAAATAAAACACATCCACAGGCGAAAATTCAGTGGAAATATATGGGGAATATCACTAACATCCCTCAAGACTCAGCAATGAAGAATTTACATGTAGCACTTAAAAACGAAGCTTCATAACCAAGTAAAAACACCGCTTCTATTGCGTCAATACAAAGCCTAAGTTTTCACGGACATCTGCTCTTGACAGAAACAGAAGCAAGACTAAGACTATCGGGGTAGCCCGCTTGTATTTATAGGAGATGCAGAAACTACAAGGAGCTCCCAGAAGCAGGGGCGTAGCCAAAGGGGGGGTTAAGGGGATCAAAACCCCCATGAGGAATTTTTTTGCCATACAAAGTGTATATTCTTCACTCCCTTATCACACACATGTATGCATATATGTGAGTTGCAGTAGTCGTAATTCTCCCCCCCCCCCATGAAAAATTTCTGGCTACGCCACTGTCCAGAAGAATCTATTTCTCGAAGATTCCACATAAAGCGGGAATTTTGATTACTTCGTAGAAGAGAAATATTAGGCTATTATGCATGTTAAAGCAGAAAAATTAACTTTACAAGCCCCATTGGGAAAACGTGCCAAATGACCAAAATGTTGGAAAGCTTGGCGACTTTTGTGAAATATCGCCAAATTTGGCGCCAAAAATAAGTATCCAAAAGTGAAGTTACCGAAGGCCTAGGACCAATATTTCTTGAGATTTCTAGAAATGCCATACAAATGAATAGGGAAACCCAAACCTCCGTATCTCCTGTTCTAGTTAACAGATTTTGATGCAACAAAAAGCAAAATTTAACTATCTGAAGCGTAGAATACAAATTTTGAACTATTTTAAATCCCAGAACAGCGGGTTGCTCAAAAAATTCGCAACAATATACACCCATACTTTAACTCCGCTAATATTCTGAAATTGTCATAAATTATAGATACGCTATTTCCTAATACAAATACTTATGCATAATTTATAATTATTTTACAAGTGGAAACGAAAGAACACGACAAATACGGTGAGTTTTAAATCTACATAGAACCTGTCCCAGAAACATTGAACTATGCAATAAATATGAGAAATATGCAATAAATTGGAAAATATGTAAAAAAAAACGGTATAGATTTTTATGGTATGTATTAAAATTTTCAGAAGATCAAATATAAATGTGTACAAAATTTAAATTTGAATATCGTTTCAGTACAAAAATGCTCCTAGTTAGTAAAATGTGAATCATACATTAATGAAGTGATGTACAAAGTTTCGGCCTTTCATTCATATAAAGGATCAGAGACGTATTTAAACAAGTTGCTGAGGGGTTGTACAATACCAATAATAACAAAAGTATGTATTCATACAATCATTGTTTTCTTTCGTCATTTGTGTACGACCCCTGGAGAGCGATCATTTTCTATGATATTTTTTCTTTCGTGAGCCATTGGAAAATGGTTAAAGTCAGCATATATTTGTTTTCATATCTCAAACATTAAAGGATAAAGTGATCAAGTTTCTTGACCTTACCTTTCATCACCTTATTAATGTATGATGCACATTTTACTAATTGGGGAATTTTTTTGTAAAAGGGGCCATGTAAAAATTTAAATTTTGTTTTTATTTCGATTTAACCTCCTAAAAGTTGTAATCGATACCATAAAATTATACACCTTCTTTTATAACTTTGTAATTTATTGTATATATCTATAATCAATATTTAAGAGTAAAATCGTAGATATTTTGGGGCATATACCTCCATACCTAAACAATCGATATGAAACCAGTTTGATCTATATCATGCAAAAAGATGTCAATATGGACTTGTGAAATTTTCAGCAGTATGCAATCTGTATGAATATCTTTTTGCTGTATTGTTTGCAGGGCCATCGTGAAATAACACGTCGTAAAATTATCGATTTTGTACCAAGTACAATGGATATTAATCTTTACTCCTTTTCTGTAGCAAGCAAAATAATAATTTTAATAAAACAAGTTCATTTGTCTGACTGAAAATGAGACTTTACTCATACTTCAGATTTAAAAGATACGATTATTATTTTTTTTACTTACATTTGTTGCTAAATATTTAAAAAAAGTAATAACTTTTGTGTTCAAAAATTAAAAATACGTGCGTTTGACTAGATTTAGCTACCTTATTTATCTAAAACCTTATTAATCGCACAATTTGAAATTGTTTTATAATGAAAAGATTATGTATAATGTTGTGAAATATCTATCAATATTTTTTCGGTGTGTGCAGGTGATTCAAATAAATTACAGAACTAAATTAAGCAGCTCTAAAACTTTAGTGACATTTAATATAGTTTTGTTTGAAATATATTAAAAGTGAGCTTTAGCTAATTTAAATGTGGCAGACGAAATTAAATTCTGATAATTTGTTCAATTTTTGCTTTACATATTTGTCATGAAGTCCATAGAAAAATATTTCTATAAGAAAGTTATTCATAATCTATGTGTTCTGCACAATTCGCCAGCCTTTTTAAAAAAATGTATTAACTATGTAAATTATTAAATTGTTTTATTACGAAACAAAGTTTCTAAGAACCTTAGGTGGTAAGACTTAACAGAAAATGAACTAGAAATAAATTAGTTTACTTTTTTAGAAGTTTAATATCGCTGATGTACAGCGATAGTCATAAAATGGCAGAGCCTCGACTGCAATAAGTCTGCTAATGACACGATTACAAACCGCGCCTGCCTGTATTTCACTAGAGTTCTAGATTAAATCACTGCTCTCCGTGTATAGCAAACACATTGTAGCATCCCATTTACCAATGTTCACCGAGATCATTCATTTGTTAATAAGGTTGCCCGTATACAGTCATGGGCAAACTTCGCTCGGAGGTCGAAATTAATTAACATAAGTGATCTTGATCGCTGCCGTTCGGAATGACGTCTGCTTCGGTGTACGTACTAGTTGAGATATTCCTGTTTTAATATTTATCTTGGTTACAGCTTTGCTCATTTACTGTTGCAGCCAGATCTTAATTTCATGACATCCATCTAAAAGTCTATTTATGAGGAGGGATTTTCAAGACTTCAATTTTGTATGGGCATTTGCGTTTGTGAATGAAGAAATATAGGTGTGCTGATGCCACCGGTGTTCGAAATAATGCTTTTAAATGCATTCTAATAAAATTGAAAAGGGTATGTGACTGCAGTTTTTATACCTATTAGTCTCTTCGCTCTTTGACTACCGTAATATCTCCTCAGTTGTTACGAATTTTATCAATTGATATACTGTATCATGTACTGTATTGAAAATGATATACAAAGCATTGATAAATATGTTATAAAAGGACCTGTTATAAAAGTGAACTTAACAATGGTCTATCAAACGAAATAAAATTAGTATTTTAAAATATATATATAAATTTTTTGATAGTATGCTCTCCCTTGTGAAGGATAAACGTAGGATTGTAACTCATTTTACAGGCGCACACAAAATAGCTGACATAAATTTGGCTATGAGAGAAGTAGTAAATATTGCTTCAAATTTTTCTTTTAGTGCCCGTTCACATTGTATTCCGATATCGCACTGTTGTAGTGTAAGATGGAGTAAAATGAGTAGACATTTCTTTTTGTTCAAAAATATAAATAGTTGCTTTTAAATGCCTATGTTTACTGCCTATGTCTCCTGCCTGCTTTAGCTTATGTTTTCAGAGATTAGTTGACAACTTTTATACTAATTAAAAGTTCATTTGGAGCATTTGAAAACATAATATTAACTAATCCTAACTGTATATCCATTTTATCCCACCCCACTAAAACATAAATTGAAAGAAAATACTAAAAAAATTCTTACTTTTTTCTGATAAGCTGTTTTTACCTTTCCGAAATTGAAATTTAAAACAGAACTCAGTTTCTTGAAACTTTATCGGAGACGTAAGAAAAATACATGGATTCAGTAATCAGATAAAAGCTAACACAGTGAAACCTCTGAATAACGGTCACCCATGGAACTATACAAAACTGACTGTCCTTCGGAGGTGGATGTTGTTCAGAGACTAAAAATAAATAAGCAATAGTAACACATATACGTCCTTTTAGTTACACTAAATCTCATTTATTTTAATTTACATTAAAAAAAATTGGTTAGTCGAGATTGCTTTGTTTTCAAGCCTGCATATTTTCCCAAAGAAATAATAATATATGTTGGTTTTCCTTACAATTCATCATCATTTTTGATTAAAGCAAAATTTTTTGTCGCCCAAAAGTTTCTCAAAACATCAGATTATGTTTCAATATTTATAGCACGTGTATTTTGTGACTATGGTGCCAAATAAACTTTACTTTGTTCACAATTTTGAAAAGTGCATTTGGGTGGCTGTTAGGATTTTTTCGTGATGCCGACAGATGGCAATTGTTCCGAGTTCGTTGTTCATAATTTAACTCTAATGTTAATCCTATGGAAGGTGTTCGCTACCATTGATACATGACAGGTCTTCGAAGGTTTCCGTCGTTCAGAGGTGGCCGTTAAAGGAGGTATCACTGTTTTATGTTTCCAAATGAAATTTATAAACTTTTTCATGAGTATAAATCTTGTCAATTAATTTCTGAAAACGTAGGCTAAAAGATATTTTAAAACAACATATTTATATATAGTATATATTTTCAAAAACAATCGCCTACCCATTTTACCACACCACCCCTTATCCATTATGTGATTAATCAGCAAGAGACGGAAATCAGTCCTTGGAACGATTTTGTACGACTTACTGCAAAAATTTACCTGTAAAACTACTTTATCTGCAGGGAGAGTAATATTGCAGTGAACAACACTTAGTGCAAAAATTTACCTGTAAAAGTACTTTATCTGCAGGGAGAGTAATATTGCGGTGAACAACACTTATGATATTAAACTTAGGAATTATTTGGAATCATTCAGTGTAAAGGAAGTAGGAAATTAGTTAAGTTAATAAGCGAAGAATAGATAAATTAAAATGATGAATATTGAATTTTATCAAGAACGAGATATTTTGTATGCAGAGTTACTTTTAGAGAAAAAAAAAATAAAAATGTATGAAGTTCTATTCAAATTATTAGGTTAAAGAAACTTTATAGAAAAAAAATGTTACAGAAATTGAAAGCTGCTTTATTATTTACTTTATTATTTATATTATACCGGGTGATCCAAAAGTCAGGACAAACTTTAAAAATTAATAATTCAAAAACGAATCAACATACAAAGGTACGGTTTGCACCAAACAGATGGAAAAAGAAAACGGGTTTTGTGTGGCAACGAAACGAAAATAGTTCTGTTGGCGAACAACAGAGGGCACTATAGTGTTTTATTTCACCAAAAGATGATTTACAAATGAAAAAATATTGACAACTTATAAGTCAGCTTAATTACAGTTAATTGGTACTACAGTAAATTTTCAATGTGCTGCCCATCATTCAGAAGTACACTGTTGTGTGACGAGTTACCACACCGTTCACAGCATTTAGTAGCATGTCTTGCGTTTTTTGCGTAGACACATTTTGGCGGATGGCATCTTTCAGTGTTGCTAGTGATGCTGGTTGGTCGCGATACACTTTTGACTTCAAGAATCCCCACAGCCAAAAGTCACAGGGCGTAAGATCGGGAGATCTTGGAGGCCATGATTGATTAAAGCAGCGACTGATAATGCGATCCTCCCCCAAATGTTGAGCGTAGCAGATGTTGCACAGGCAGAGCAATATGAGGTGGTGCTCTATCTTGCATATAGGTGACTGTTTGAAGTGCCTGTCCCGCTTGCAGTTCAAGAATAATGTAGTTCTGTAACAGTGCTGCATATCGCTTACCAGAGACAGAAACTGTTTTGAAACCCGTCTGTGTGACTTCCTCGAAAAAACATGGACCAATTATGAAATCAGCAGTGAAGCCACAACAGACTGTCACTTTAGGTTGTTGAAAGGGTACCTCAACAAATGCATGTGGATTTTCTGTGGTCCATACTCGGCAATTGTGGGTGTTAACAGAGCCAGAAAGTGTGAAATGCGCCTCATCTGTCCAAAGCACAGTGTGAAGCCAGTCGTGCTGCTCTTCCATTTTATTGAATACCAAATTGGCAAAATCTCGACGAGAGGCGAAGTCAGGAGGTTTCAGTTCTTGGTTATGTTGCAACTTATAGGGATACCGTTTCAGAGTTATTCGCAGTGCTCTCCGTACGAAACTTCTCGGGCACTGCTCTCCCCATGTGCAGAAATCGCCGACATGGATTGCACCGTCTGCTCCACTGTCGTGACAACAGCAGCGGCTGTTGAGGGGCGACCACTTCTTGCACGTGACGCTAAAGATCCGGCAGACTCAAATTTCTTCAGCATTTTGAACAATGCAGAAGGCGTTATTGGTCCTTTTCTGCCTCGCATGCCCTTCATGTAGCAATATGCTCGCAATGCCGCTGTGGCACTTTCCGCATTCTTATAATAAAGTTTGACTAAGAAGGCTTTCTCAACTATGGACAGCATTTTCATGCGTATAAGCTTCGACTACCATTACCTGCTCTAGTTGCTCCCTTTTATATCGCTTGTCGCTCTGCATAATCCTATATCAGAAATCCGACATCGCCATCTGTTGGACACCAAGAGAACTATTTTCGTATATATATATATATATATATATATATATATATATATCTATATATATCTATATATCTATCTATCTATATATATATATATTTGAGACGTCAGATATTTCAAGTAAGCTTCAGAGTTAAGGCAGGTAATATGGTTTATCGAACATTACAATTAAGTTACAATTTAGAATGAGAAGAGGGGAGGCGAGACGGGTACAAGAATCAGCGTGGACTCATGAAGCAGTTCCAGTGGCAGAAGTCCCCCGATTTTCGATGTGCGGTAGTATTTACGCTTACCACACCACGTGGTCTGCGAAGACACAACTCCTCCTCTCTCTTATCTCTGATCGAACCACACACATTTATCAACATGCCCCGCATCCGGGCCTACAAGGGCGTGAGGACACGTGTACATCTAAAGAACTCAGAATCGACGGCCCGATGTTTGACAAATAACAAAATAAATAAAACACAGCTCCAGAGCGCGCGTGGCAAGTATGACAGGAAAGTAAAACTTACAGTGAAAGTACCCGCTTGACCAATACCAAACTAGTAAAACCCAAATTACCTTTTTATACATTACAATATCCCCCCCGGCAAAAGAAGTCTGACGAGCAATATCATTGAGGTGGCCAGTCTCTCACTTGCGAGTCAGACGTCCTTGCAACCTAATCTTAAAACTGCGAACTAATCTAATTTTCAAGTTTAGACACCTTAAACTTTGTGACTAGAATTCTGGAGTTATGCTGTACAACACTTGAGAGGTAGGATGCAGTTTCTAAAAATTGACAAAACATAATGATGCAATAGTACGAAAATCTTACAATAAAAATAAAACAATGAGTGCGCATAAATTTTTTCAAAATATCACAAGTAAAATATTTACAACCTAGGTGAGATACAATAATACTGTACAACAATATAGTAATATAATTCAACAAAATGGAATAAACATGGCTGACATTCATTTTCTTTGGCAAATACTTATGGCTTTGGCTTGCATGGCATAAAGTGAATGGAATGAAAATAACTTGGCAAAATGGAGTAAATTTATTTAGTGTAAAGGCAATGTAAAAAAAAAAATGTAAAAATGTGCGTAGTGTGTAGCAAATTTCGAAGACCATAGCTGTGAAACAACAGTATTAACAGGAATGCTTGCTAGAAGAATTTTTCAAGGTAATACAATAAATGATAGCCTGCATGAGGTACTGCATTTATGTGACCTGACATTTTTTTTATTTCTAGCAATGTCTTGTTGTACTTTTCTTATTTGGTTATTACTAGTATTTCTTAACAATCTGAGGGCGAATACTCTCCTCAGAGGTTTTATTACTAGTTAACCGTCTAGGCAAATTTAAATTTTATTACATGAAAAAAAAATAGTGGGCATCATTATTCAATAAAGGAAATAATATACGATCATTTTGGCACACAAAAATTTTACACAGTAACTATTCAAAATAAAACATCTACATTTAAGCAAACCTAATATAATGCAAGAAATTTTTTTATTTACATTGACACAATAAGTATTTGTTGTTTTCATTTAAGTTATCGTACCCGGGTGCATGAATTTGTCATAAATTTTCAAGTGACTTTTCAGTGAATAAAATGACATAATCTCAAGTAAATTAGAATTTGTGTCAAGTTGAGAGTCCCAATCGGTAAGTCATTTCAGGTAAATAATCGAATGAATCTAAACTACGTCATAGTATGCAAATAACAAAAATTCAAATTTCAAATCTTCAGGAAATATAGGTAATGCAGTAGTAATTTAAGCATTAATTTAATAAAAGTAAGACCAGTATAAAACTTCAATTGAAATAAAATATTTAATAACACAATTCAATTGTAAATACTATATTAATCAAAAGAAGCGCAGATATATCAATAAAAAAATTTTTTACTTACAGTGAAACTTACAGTGAAAGTACCCGCTTGACCAATACCAAACTAGTAAAACCCAAATTCACTTTATCAATGGATTATCTTGGGATTTCACTTTACGTAAGTAAGCTATTATATATTATATATATATATATATGTGTGTGTGTGTGTATGTATGTATATACAGATCGTATGACATCCTCACTGCTCATTACTCATTACTGCATACTATATAGATAAATTTTATTTATAACAGTTTTACTTGTCATTTATATTATTATTTTATATATTTTACAGAACATTTTTTGATAAGTTCTAAAACATTTAAGCTTTAAAATAAGCTTAAGATCTTAGTCCAATTAAAATATTACTTCTTTACTCATGAAGCACTTTTAACAATTTTCATTTACACAGTTATTTTCTTATTATTTATAAAATCACACCGTTTTATTCCTTGTTCTCTATTGAAGTTTAAAGTGAAGGATACTTTTTTTTTAACGACTATTTAATATGGACATATATACACTACATTAATGTACATATATAGTCAACTCTGGATGTAGTGAACCCAGATATAGTGAACGCATTTCGTTGTCCCGATTCATATGCATTAGAAATGTACTACACAGCATTTTTCGGTTTTAGGCTACCATGATTTCGGTTATAGTGAACTTAAATATTTCTGTACGGCAGAGGTTGATTTTCGATTTCTACAAAGATTGTCTCTTTTGTTTTCGAGCGGAGAGCGATTATCACAAGCACCTGTTTCGAAACACAGGTGAATTGCCAGCGTCTAGGCTAACACACCTATACTAAACTAGGGGAAAGGGGCGGAAGGGATTCATAATTTCTTTTCATTACTGCAGTGAATTCTAATCTTTAAGAGTATTCATTAACAGAAAAAGGGTACTTTTGAAAGTGAACAAAAAGTGGAAATTTCGCTCTTTACCTTAGACGATTTCATTTTCCATTCTGAATGCAATGTCATAGGTTAAAAGCGACAGCATCTTTTGCCAACTTAATGGAATGTACATTATTTCCATAAATGTGATTAATTGTGTTCATTTTACTTAACAAATAGTTCTAGAACCAAAAGTGGGATTAATTATGTTTGATATACTTAATAAACATTCAGTATTTGTTTAAAATACTATTTTCTAGTTTTGTATTAAGCTTCTCTGTTCAACATGGGGAGACAACGGTTTTAGTAATTTTCGGATATAGTGAACGAAATTTGCCGGTTCCCAGAGGTTCACAATAACCAAAGTTGGCCGTATATACAGGGTGATTCGCTACCAGACTGACAAACTTTCAAGGGGTGTAGGGGGTACAGAGACGGTTCAAAATCACATAGCAGTGCGGGGTTGGAAAAATCGTCTTCATGTACCTGTTAATAATCACTTTAGAAGAAGTGTTCAAGTGATAGTAAACTTTACCCAACCATGGTTTTACAAAATTAATCCATCTTTCACCGATTGCAATTGATAAAAGTTGTTGATTCAGAACTGTTTCTTTCATTACATTTATGAAATTGTCTATGAAAGCTCATTGTTTATCAGACGACATTTCTGACCCCGCATTGCTATATGATTCTGAACCGCCTCTGTATCCCCTACATCCCCTGCAAGTTTGTCAGTCTGGTAGTGAATCACGCTGTATCTATATATATATACCAGCTGAAGTACCCGTCGTTGACGGGCTAGTACTGAATGCAAATTTCCAAAAAGCAAGAACTTTCGTCAGCATTGTAGGAGTACACAGAATGGATGTAGTATGTTGCCAAAGAAAGCGAAGTTATAATTTTTATGTATTGTTAAAATATTACAGGTTAGAGAGTAACTAAGTAATATCATTTCATTCGCTTTAGCCGTAATTATGTGATGCGGGAACGAATATTTACGAATATTGAAATAATTTTCGCAAAATCTCAAAATCTAATCAATATTTTTGAAAAATTGGAAGCTTAGAATTTAAGCTGAGTGACAACCTATCATGGCACCCAATTTTGTTTCATTCCCTGCAGTCTTTATTTCATGATGCTGGAACAAAATTTCAGCATTTTAAAACGATTTTCGCAAAATCTCAAAATCTAATCAAGCTTTTTTTTTTTTTTTAAATCGGTGTCTATGTTTTATGTTGAGTGACCACCAATCATGATACCAAATTTCATTTCAATTGCTTCAGTCGTTTATACGTGATGCTCGAACACAAATTTACGCAGTTTGAAAGTATTTTCGCAAAATCTCAAAATCAAGATTTTTAAAAACTTCGACGCCTATGTTTTAAGTTGAGTGACCCCCTATTATGACATCAAATTTCATATCATTCGCTTCAGTTGTTTTTACGTGATGCTTGAACAGAAAAAGCGTCACGGACAGAATGACAGAATGACAGAACGACAGACAGACAAACATTTTTTTGAGGATTCCCAGGTGCTTGAAACGGATAGAAATCGCAAAATTTTTGAATTCCAAGAAATGTAGAGACAAAAATATAATTTTATTTATATAGATGTGTGTGTATAATTTCTAAGGAGGATTCTAAGGAGGTTTCTGAGGAGGTGTATGAGGCGGATGAATGCAGCCGACTAAATGCCCACCGAATGGATCGCATTATGCCTCTGCTATCGTGATATAAGGACTGATTTTTTTTTTTGAGTGCTATTTGCAACGCTTTCTCCATTTGGACTTATAATTTTAAATAGCCTTGTTTTTTCGTATTTTAAATGTATTTCTTTGCTTCTAGAGGTTAGGGAGAATTGGCAATCATTGCATTCTGTTTAATATTTATAATAACTTTTATATACACATTTTAATTTTTCTTAAGAATAACACTGCTGCTTTTGCAGGTTTTAAAACAAAACCATGTACATTACTTTGTAAATATGATATATGATTCTCCAGATACCAAGCTAGAAACCTATAGATTTATTGCAATAGTCCCCTTTTGATGAATCTCAGCTATTTATATATTTATTTTGTTGATTGTTCTTAAATTTGTATGGGCATGGACTTGCGGGGCTAATTTCATAGTTTTATAAATAATTTTATATCTGACTCATCTGACTCGTTACTAAGTGACTGTTTAAAACCTTGTGATTTCGTGTATTTATTTTATATTTTTGATTTTTACTATCTGTGTGATATATACATATTTACATATATTTGATATAAACAAAATGTACAATAAAAGAAAACATACTTTTATCTTGCATAGAGTAGTGTCCTTTAGAATTCAAATAATACCATAAGTACTTCAATTTTATTCAGGGTTTGATCATGTTAAAGATAATCGAGTATGTCTCCAGGACTGCGAAGTTTCATGGGAAGTCCCGATCTGCGATAATAAGACAAGAAAATTTGTGCTCAGAATTTTTGAAGGATGGGAGGGACTTCCCCCAATGTCTCTTTCTTTCCGCATCGGAACAAAGCGTTGAAGTGCCCTCCAAAACCATGAAAAATATCCGTATCTTTTGCTACATCGTTGCTCAATGGATGGTAAAGGGACTTTCTTACAATCCTGTGCAGACATGTCTTATCCAAAAAATTGAGCACCCGCATTTTTGCATCTACACCTCTCACTGAAAAAAAAGCTCCTGCCTCTTCATGTACTGCTCTTTTTCTTTTCTTTCCTACCCTTTTTCATATCTCTGTTTTTCTTTTGGCAGAAAATGTGCTTATTTTTCTGCAATTTTTTTATTGGATTCGAAGACCCCTCAAAACTCATCTCCAATGGATTTCGTAAACGTTCCTAGCTTTATTTTCTACTTCTGAAGGGAAAAAGTGTTAAATTTTTTTTTCCAATTTTCCCATGAACATTCGACCACCCAAAGCAAGCTTACTAAGTACCACAAAAAATGTTATAAAACGACCCACTCAAAAAGCTTTACTTTTTGTTCTCTTATGTAGATCTTCGAGTCAGATTCAATCTCTCTGTCATCTTGCATTATTTAGGGAAAATTTATAGAAGGCAAAAATGATGTTTTGTTACGGCAGTAAATCAGGTGCTATCTATCGCTTCATCCCTTCGTTACGACGGGAAAGGAAAAGTTGAACCTGTTTCCTAAAGTGCGGATGCTTAAACGCCATAATCTCCTTCTGAACGATGTAGTGCCTGTCGGCTCAATCGAGACTTCTGCTCTCGACTCGACTTTCTTATAGTATCGACGTCTACCGATGAAGAGAGCTGAAAATTTCAGGTGCCTAAATAGAGGGATGGCTATCGAGATACATCAGCCTGCCGTAAAAAATTTCGCATTAGTTAGCATACATTTTTGGATCTTTCATTTGTTCATATACTACTCTTCTGTACTCATCCATCCTCCTCCTAATGCACAAAAAACTTATTGACTACGACCCTGGAAAATTCCTAAAAATATTCTCTAATACTTTGAAATAATCCATTTATAAAGCAGTCGCGTTTAAGATAACGTCCAAAAATGGACAGAATTTTCATTTCCAAAATGTGACGTTTCCAGCATTGTTAGTCTTGTTGCAGAGAAAGTAGTTTTAAAGGCAAACTGAGAATTGCTACAGAATTAAGCCATTGGGCGCCGCCGCTACATATTTTAACAGTATTTTTAATGAAACCATAGGTTTTTATTAATGCATAGAAAGTCTTTAAAGCAACGAGTAAAAAGAAAATCCAAAAAATTAAAATATTTAAGAGAAACAGCATGTTCTGAAAATGGGAATGTTGGTGTTTAGTGGGGGTAAAGCTGTTTTTTCTTTATTTTATACTAATGCACAATTTTGACAGAATATTTTTAGCTGTTTTAATTACGAGAAGGAACATATCAAACCCAAAATCAATATTTTCAGAAAAACTTACATATTTGACTAATATTTAAAATTTGTGCAAAGCTATGTTACACATTTTAGATATTACATAATTATTTACTTGGATGTACAGAAATTGTTGTGGCATACTATCGAATATCATCTTTGTTTTTAGTATTAAATATTAATACAATGATGTTTTATTGTATAAGTTATCTTATTGAGTAATTTTTAAAAATGTTTACCTGTCTAAAATCATTTTATCTGTTCAAGAAGCATTTTCATTATGCATATATTTATTTTCCGGTACATGTCTTCTTGCAGCAAAGAATGATATCCAGAAAATAATATTATTGCTAAAAATTTTCGTAGCTCCTTTTCTGTCAAAGAAAATCCTAAGTTATTATTTTGCGTTGCATATCCCTGAATTTCTGTAATAATCAGATTAATAATTTCGCCATCAAAAAACATTCTGTATATTTTAAAAGGTAATTTTGCGCCAATTCTGGATACGTTTCTTCTAATATACGAACGGGTTCTTTTATTATAGGCGATATATCCGAGCATTTCAACCAGTGAAAGTTTTCCTTGTTTGAAATCTTAGACAGGGTTTTATCCTTCCTTTTTTTAACTTTTTTTTTCGTGTGCTTAGCTTTTTTTGTCTCTGGTTTTGAAGACTCATCTTAACTTTTATTATTATCCTGCCTTCTTTGATACTTTTGCTTTTCCTCTTGGTAACATATCATAGTTTTCCTTTGTTTTTATTTTTAAATTTAGCGAAATTTCCACTTCCCCAGATTCATCTCGGGACAAATCCTAGCCCAGATTTTTTTTTTTTTTTTTTTTTTTTTTTTTTTTTGTATATCGTCTTCATCTGTAACTACGCCAGTATCAGGAGATAAACAGACAATTTCTGCATCATCCGAATAATCATCAGAATCTAACTGCTGGAAATAATCCAACGCTTCTTGTTCTGTTCCAAACTTCACAGCCATTTTTTCTAATGTAAGCTTAGACTTGAACTAAGCATTGCACAGCGAGTATGTAAGGCATATCACGTGCTGGAATGCTTATCATGTGTTAAAACCTCACCTGTTACGATGGCAGTACTAAAGACCGCTTGCTGCGAGAGAGGTAGTAATCCCTAACTACAAATCCGCCAACGTTCCCATTTTGGGAACAATTCATTCTTTTGAGTATTGTGAAGGATACTTTATAATTATCTACTTCAGATTGATATTGTTTCACACAATGAAGAGTTTTAAATAAATTTTGAACCCCTAAAATACTTTTTAATAATATTATTATTATTATTTTAATCTATCAATCCAAATACACAAAAAAATTAAAGTTTGACATTTTTAAACTATAAAAGATAGAAAACTCAAGGTAAACATTTTACAAAAATTGGAGAAGTTATCACGTATATTCAAGATTAAAATACAATAAACTATTTTTTAAATTATCAAGAATTTTCTCAGAAAAAGAAAAATTAAAGTGATGTTCCCAAAATGGGAACGTTGGCGCTTAATAGGTTTAGGAAAAACTTTTCTTTATTTGACAAAGCTTTGAGATGTAATAGATTAATAATATTGGGGTTTTGTGGCAGTAGGAAAAAGAGAATATGTATATAGGGTGTCCTCGAAACACTGATCTAGGCTTTTATTCCTTAACTATTGAAGATAGTCATATGCAATCAATTACAAAGTTACGTAAAAAGGTTATAGAATTCTATGGTATCGGTTAAAATTTTCTGGAGATTAAATTTGTTAATACAAAATTTAAATTTTTATACGGACTGAGTACAAAAAAAATTACCAATTAGTAAAATATATGTTCCATACATTATTGTGATGCAATTTTTCATCCTTTCATCATAAAAAAAGGGTCAGGTTGAAAAAGGGTCAGATATTCAAACAAAGTTGGTAAGGGGGCTGTACAATACCGTAATAGCAAGAGCATTATGCAGACAACCCTTCTTTCTTTCGTAATTTGTGTACGAACCCTAAAAGGTATATTGAAATGACACGGATATCATTAATAATTCTTTAACAAGATCACACAAAAGTTTCACACAAAAGTTGAACACATTCTAGAACTTCATTTTGAAACAACAACATAGGCATGTGGTTTGACTTTGGATAAGTATCCGAATTTCTGAGTACAATCAAAAATAATTACATGGAAGCACAAGAAGGTATAGCAGAAAATGACAAATCGATTTTCTGTTCTGAAAACATTTCATTTCTAGATTGAGATGAAAAGTATTTACAGATATTACAGAAATAGTACTGAAAAGTACTCTACTCAGAGGCGATACTTGACACTTGAAATGGGGACACGAAATTCGAATGATTTTACATTGGACTAGCCAGAAACAAGCTACTGCTTGCCTAAACGCTAGCAGTGATTTGAAAATGAGAAAAAATGTACATGCTACAACAGTATTTGATACAAAAGACGCCTACACAGGCATGAAGTTTGCGGGAAGTGTTATTCTTGAACACTCTCAAAAATTATTTCTTTAATTCACGGAAATTTTGCAGCAATAAGTGCTGCCGGAATATCTCCATTATTTGACTATTATACCTTTCTTTTTCTCCTGTCAGTTGAACAAACTTCTTTAGAATTCACGGAAATATAACGTTTCCAAGGAGAACGGAAATTATTCGTTGAAAAATAAGGGAATTAGTGCATAAAGACGAATTTTTCTGAGAGCGAAGAGATTTTAAAGACTAGTCTTCTGTGTATTTAGGTAGGCATCATGTATTTGAAATTGTGCTCCCGTCTGTTTTCAAAGCAGCTTTTGGAGTAAGTGGGGATCCATATTCTCCTATACTTAAGCGTTTCAAGAAACACTAGCCTCAGATTGGCAAGGAAATATTTTTTTTAAAGCTGAAATGATCTGTGTGACCAGAAGAAAAATCTTTGGGAAGAAATATTGGGCTACTATACTGCCGCATTAGAGATCAACACCAGTCACATCAGCCCAGAGAACCCTACTACTAGAGTTGTTGCAGTTGTCTTTCTGGTAGGTACAAACTCAGGATCAAAAGTAAAGTTCCGAGCAACCAGTGGTTATCAGAATGGACGTTGGATGCCAGCGGATATTTATTCTCTTAAAATCTGTTTATTCAAAGATCATTTTACCCTTACACCGAAGGAAGAGAAAATAGAATCAAGCTTGTTTATACCGTGTTTACTTGCGTAATAGTCTTAATAGCATAATTTTTTGCCAATTTTTCATGGTGAATATCTAGGTGCAACTAAAAATTTACTGCATAATATTGTAACTCTAAATCTATATTTTGTGCTTCAAAACAGGGGTGCGACTATTATGCGTGGGCGACTATTACGCGAGTAAACACGGTTGTCCTCATCTATCTTCAGCATTAGAATGAGAGGCACCCAAGGCTGAGAAAGTTGTCATGAATGATGTTTTTCATTTAAAGCAAATCGAAGTTTTCCCATTTGCAGTGCAAAAGAGGCTGCTTTTGTAACATTTCAATGGCACCCGTGATTCTTTTCTGAACATTTAGTTCGCAAAAATTGAGATGGTTTAAAACCTACAGCATCCACCAAAATACAATGCCCTTGAGAGAGCAGGAAATAGTTCATCCAAAGATGAAAGCTCTTCTATCCTTCACACAAACGAAAAAGTTCCTTTTCTTTTTAAAGATCTTAATGTCCTTTGTAAGGATTTGTGGCCTTCTGATCCAAAATTCATTGATCTGAGAAACAAAATATGCAAATTAAATTAGTAAATGACTGCGCCGAAAGAGAAGTTGCTCTATTCCAAATGTTTAATACCATTATCACAAAAAATTAAAACAGTTTCAGAATGTTCAATGGCTAATTCAACTGCAAAGAAAACAGTTTCCAATTTACAAGAAGGCAACACTGATGGCCATTGATGTTAGTAATGCTTATTTAACAAGAACAATATGTTATATTATGTAACATTAACATTCTAGAAACTAAATTATCACCACTGTAAATGTAAAATAATTTTTTTTCAAGTATTTTTGAATTCATCAAAATATCAAACTTTCGTTAAAAACTCCGTTTTGGTATATAAAGTGTTAAATTATAGCAGTGGCGCATACAGGAATCTGAGATAGTCCAGTTTATAAAGTTGTGGCACCAACAAACTATAAAAAAATGCGAACATTATTATTATTATTTTTTTTTACGTGGTCATGACTACCTTTTATATAGACGACCTGCACTTCAATATACTTATGCTTCTGAATTATATTTTTACTTACTTAAATGCTAAATATAAGAATTTGATAAAGTTTTTTAACGCGTTTAAAATTTCAAAAACTACATGCAGATTTTATTATGCAAAGTTGATAAATCATTTAGGAGGGGTCCAGCCCCCAGACCCCTTTGCATGCGCCACTGAATTATAGGGACACCTAAATGTTCAGCAGTTTACATTACATTTTATTCTCAGTTCTATAGTATCATATGGAATAGGGCAGGCTTGTAAAAAATATTATTTTAAAAAATGTTTTTGCACCACTCTATAAACATTGAAAATAAATAAATAAAACAAAAATATAAATTAATTAATTGATAAATAAAACAAAAACAAAAATAAATAAATAAATAAATAAAAATAAAAATGAATACATAAATAAATAAAAATAAAAATGAATACATAAATAAATAAAAATAAAAATGAATAAATAAATAAAATGGCCCATCTCTGAGAAAACGCTTCGGCATACTTATTCCCTCTTCGAAATTTTCCTGGATTCGCCGCTACAGCAGTCAGTGCGATTAAAAAATTCATGCCTTTGATCACGGTCTCTCCGCAGGGACCTTATGTAACTCTCGCCGGCCCCTGATCTATATCGTCCCGTTTTCCGAGCAGTCCATATGACGAGCGTGAGCAAAAACTCAGTATTAATCGGCGTGACAAACATTGGACATAGGATGGAAAACGGAGGCCATTTTCTTTAATAATGATGTTGATACTGCTGCCAGTCCCCGACAAGATTATAGTGAGGGAGTCCTATCCCAACACAGGGGGAGAGTGATCCCTGATTCATCATCAGCCGACGGATCCCCATGTTAAAAACTGCTAGGCTGGCTGGAATAATAGAGATAAGTAAATAATAGGGGAAAACGATCCCCAAATTTTTAGAAATGCTTTTGAATTCTTTTTCTATCTCTCTCTTTTAGATTTTCTTCAGACAAATTTTGTAAGTTTTCATGGCGTCATAAAAAAAGCACGGGATATTCAATTACAGAAATATTTGTAAGGAAAAATTTGTAAGGTAAATTTTATACCTTAAGAAATTTCTGGCGATAAGTTTGGGTAAAATAGTGCAAAGGGATAAGCGTTATTCTTAAAAAATATTCAATATACTTTAAAATGCAGAGAGTTTTGCATAGAAAAGTTTAATATCTTTAAAGTTTAGAAGAATATTTTTTCCTCTTGCTGAATGTGTAAATCCAACGCATATGTTCGTGGGTTAAAAAATATTTTGATAAATAAAAACACTATACAAAATTTACTACATAACTGCTAAACTCTTGTATATCTACTTATTGTATACGGATATTTTTTTGAGGGTTTTATAGTTTAAGAAAAATTCTTTTGGAGTGTCACCTAATTTTATAAAATCAAGATAGAAATTTGCACTCGAATTATAGGTCAGTATACATTGTAAGACTTAAAATCTTCTTTAAAATCAGCTTTGATTTCTTTCTGAATTGTTATAAAGCTTTGACTTTCTGAGACATTAAAAAAATTATCTTGTTTTGTTCTCCTCCATTTTTGAGTTATTCAAAGACAAGACTCATTTAAAACATCCAAACATCTCATTTAAAACTTGCAAAACTTCAAAATAATGAAAATGGGTTACATGACAAAATATTTCAATTTAAAACTTTAAATGAAGTATTCTCATATTGGACAGATTTTGTACTTGACCTTTTATACCTTAAACTGCAAATCAGTGTAAATATTATTCTTTCCTAGGTCATTCTATATAAAATCGAAAAGTTTTAATAAATCACTGTGCCAGAACATTTTTGATTTTCATAGGATTTTGTAGGTAACATGTAAAATCTTTTATATCACAAAACAGTTTTTTATTTCTTAAAAAAATTGTTCTTGAGATATAGCCATTTTTACAGTCCACCGATGTAGAAGAATCTCCATTTGAGACTCATTTTTTAAAAACTGTTGAATTTTTATTGAATTAGCAGGAAAATCAGATAGGCCTTGTTGGACAGCTTTAAAGAATGGAATTTTAAATACGCATAATAAAATAGATTTATGTTAAGCTTAAATATAGTTTTTTGGATATCAAATAGTTGTTCGCAAACTAGTGTTTTTAGTCATTTTAGACATAAAAAATGAAGGACTTTCAGTAACAAACCAGTTTTTTCCCTGTTACATTTACATATCAATACTATAGGCAGAAAAAATATTGAACAGTTACTGGTAGTCTTTCATCCTCAAAAAATTGCTTTCAAAAAATTGAAAAAGTGCTTTCCACCCTCTCCCCTCAAAATGTCATGTAGGACAGATGATAAAAATCTCAAAATGACATGGTAATATCAGTGTAATATAAATATAAAGCTCTTATACTGTACTTTAAGACAAAACAAAAATTGTCTTGTTATTCCAAAAGACAGAGGAGATACACACTTTTTAAGCAACATAAAAAGCACTCCTTGCTATTAAGAACAGGTTAATCCCCCCCTCCCCCCAAAAAAAAGTAATGCGAACAAGTGATAAAATCTCAAAATGACATGGTAAGAAGCTCTTATACCGAACTTAAAAAATAAAATAAAATGGGTTCTTATTCCAAAAGATAAAGGCGATACACTCTTTTGACGTAATACAAAACACAAACAATTATGATTGATGGGTCCAGAAAGAGAACATATTAAAATGTATTCTCGCCCGCTTGAATTGTACTTGACAGCATCTAGGAGAAGTTATAACATAACTTATTACATAAATGAGCATCTACCAACTCTCAGAAATTGGCAAAATAATAAAGAAAAACCTAAAAAAACTGTAAGATTTCCGTTAGGTCAGATTACATCTTGTAAATATATTTCAATTAAATTGAATTCAATAAATTGTTTTATACGGTAATTGCTCTAGTTACTTAACCTATTTTTAATAGCAGTCAGGAGTGCTTTTTGCATTACTTCAAAAGTGTGCATCTCTTCTGTCTTTTGGAATAACAACATAATTTTTATTTTGTTTTACAGTATAAGAGCTTCTTACCATGTCATTTTGAAATTTTTATCACTTGCCCCACATGCCTTTGTTTAGGGGGGGGTAAAAATTAACCTGTTCTTAATAGCAAGGAGTGCTTTTTGATTTGCTTAAAAAGTGTGTACCTCCTCTGTCACGGAATAACAAGACAATTTTTGTTTTGTTTTAAAGTAAAGTATAAGAGCTTCTTACCTTGTCATTTTGTGATTTTTATCACGTGTTCCACATGACTTTTTTGGAGGTAAAAAAGCACATTTTTCAATGTTTTGAAAGTTTAAACAATTTTTTCAGGATGAAGGACAACCATTAACAACTCAATTTTTTGTGCATACAGTATTAATATATAACAGGAAAAAAAATTGGTTTGTTACTGAAAGTCTTTCACTGTTTTTTAATGCCTAAAATTACAAAAAAATTTAGTTTGCGAACGACTGTTTGCTGTCCAAAAACTGTATTTAGGCTTAACACAAATCTACTTTATTATGAGCATTTAAAAAGCCCATTCTGTAAGCTTTCCAAAAAGCCCCATCTGACCTTCTTGCTCATTCAAATAAAAATTTAACAGCTTTTAGAAAATGTGTCTAAAATGGTGATTTTTTTACGCATCGGCGGACTAAACAAATGGCTATATCTCAAGAACAAAATTTTTTTTTTTTATGAAATACAAAAAGTTTTGTAATACACAAGATACGTAGATATTACCTACAAAATATCGTGAAAATCAAAAATGGTGCAGCACAACCCATTTGTTGATTTAACAAGGAATGACTTTCCTATACATTTTCAGGGTATGTCACTGACATACCTGTACTGAAGAAGTTATTTGCAGTTAAGCTATTTTAAAATTACTGATTAGCGTTGTGAAGGAATATTCAGGTTCGATCCACATAGTTGTTAAACATAAAATAATATAGACTTTAAATGCTTTATAAGAACTCTATTTATTGAAGAAAAAGTAAAAAGTAAACAACTTAATATTACGGTCTGGTGGTGGCCTAGCGTTATAAAAATACATCTTTACATGACAATCGAGAAGCGGTAGAATGAGTGGAAAAAGGTTGTCCACAAATACCTTGAGATTGACGAGAACACAAAGTTTGCTCAGATAGCCAACAAAATAAACAAAGTAAAATATGAAATAAAATATGCCCCCCTCCCCAAAAAAAAAGAGGCGCCAACAGAGGTGGAAGTAGAAATCCGTTACCAGTTACGAACTGACACTATAGAATCTACTTTCAGATCAAGAGGAGACATGCTGTCGAGGAAAATAAACAAGTGAAAGGCTATATCATGCGGGAAGAAGCGAAATATAAATTTTGAAAGCCAAAGTAACACAGAAAACAGAAGAACAGAGAACAAAAAAATTAATTAAATCCTTGATTTTAAATAAATTAAATTTAAGGAACAGAAAACAAATAACAATTAATATTAAATATTTGATCTACACCACAGTAGCTTACACTGATGTACCTGCACTTAGGATAGAGCGATCATCAAAATGTGGTTCTAGAATGGTTGTTTTCCAAGAAAGAAATTAAATCCATGCAGTCTGCTATAGCAATTTGAATGGATCCAATGCTGAAAAGCAATGGATTTTTATCCCTCGATTTACGCTTTAGGTTCATGGTTGAGTTCATGGGAAAGTCGCAAAAACAAAAGCCGTGTGAAATAAGACGCAGAATTTGGAGAAAATAAGATATTTCATTTATAATATAAACCACGTAAATCTATTGAAGGAAGATGAAGAAAAGGTGAGTATACGCTCTTTATAATCGTGCAAAATGAGTTCAGGATTAAAACCTTGGAGGCGCAACCCTTTCCCAATGCTGAAAAAAAGGCAGCCGTTGATATCGCTCGACTTAACTACCAGCAAGATGGCGGAAAATCGAAACGTTCATCGCGTGCCACAGATCTAGAGACCCCTTTTTTGACGACAGCTGGCTGTGCGCGAGCACAGCCAGCTGTCGTGAAAAAAGGGCAACGGCTTTTGTCGGCAAAAAAGGGCAACGCAAAAAGTGTGATGGCAACGGCTGCCCTTTTTTCAGCATTGGGCAATCTGTCCAGCTCTTCTCGCATTCTTCCATTTTTCAGCAGAGGTCAGTGCTGTTAAAAATAACCGTGACAATTTTTTGACGGGAAAGGACGTGCTAAAAAGTAAAGGACGCACACTGCGCGTTAAAGGGTTAAAGGAAAGGTGGAGGGAATTCGTTCAATTATTATCATCATCATCATCATTATTATTATCAGTGTTTTTTTTTTTGTGGGGGGGGTGTTCAAGTTGTGTGTCAACGCCCAGTGAAAAATAGGGAAAAAAATGTCTTCTATAATCAAACGAATTGTCAATTTAATCAAACGGATTGTCAAAATCGTTTTGTTTTTTACCTTTTTTTAGCATATGAGACAGAAATTGAAGCGTAGCAATGGCGATATGGCATCAAAATTTGCCACGACAAGCAATCGAGATGAGCAAGGCGTTCAAACGGCTTGACTTCGTTCCCACTACATTAAGGGGCACGCGTGTATGTCTTTCTGCCTTCAGTTTACGCTAGCCAAGATGTTGCTTATTTCAACGCTTTCAGTCAGAAACAATCGCCTTCCTTCGGGCGCTTACCTACGTCATCCCTATTGTTCCCCCCTCTAAAACTTGCCAACACTTCCTTAGAGACTTTGAGAGAATATGGTCCGGTACAGTATTTCTGACTTATTAAAGTTATTAAGTTGACTTCCTCTAATAGGGTTTAGACACTCTTCCAGTAGATCAATCCTACCCTAATTTTCCAATGTCAACGTTTTTTTTTTTTATTTATAGTATCAAAGATATTTTTAGGAGTTTATTCGCAAAATAACAAATGAGATCCCCCCCCCTTTAAGGTGTGGAAATTAATCATAAACGGTTGGGGCATAAAGTTGCTTTCACTGTCCTCCAGTTTTACGATCGTTTCCAACGGAAAAATCTTCAGCCTTCTTCAGCTGTCAGCACACAATCTCCCTAAACAGTGAGACTGAAACCAACTTGAGAACTTGCGAGAGAGAGAGAGAGAGAGAAATTAATTGTGCAAATATATGTTTTCAAAATTTAAGACAATATAAACTAGCACATAGCAAAAACTTTTCTAGAAAAGAAAAATAGAATAGATAGATAGGTAGATATTAATTTATTTTTAAAAAATTAAGTTTTAAAGACAAGTTTTTATGATTAAAGGTTTTGATCATTTTCATTAAAGTGATCAAAATTTATTATTTTGATTTTTTTTTGTCATGAAGAAAATTTTTTATGATAGAAATAAAATAAAATAAAGAAATAAACTATGCAATATTATGCTTTTATCATAATTTAATTTTCCTCATGTCGAATTATTCAGTTGCTTGAACGAAAATAAACAAAAAAAGGAAGAAAATCTGAAACACTCTCAGATTTTAAATACGCACTATGGTGCTACATATTAAAAGATAACATAATTTATGCTTCGTCCCTACTTTTCTTCCTTATTCCATTAAGTTGGAAAATTTATCATTATTCATGAATGTGCCGTATTTTGCTTCCTTGTTTCATAAAACCCATCTTTGGAATCGAAATCTATCTTAAAATCGCCTAACTTAAACTATATTAAAATCTTCGCCATCGCTAAGTATATTACAACTATACTTCACCGTTTTAAATATTGGTTCGAAAATGCATCATAATCCATGAGTGTGCCGTGTTTGTCTTTCTTGGGTTGATTTCTACTTTACTTTGCCCCGACTCTCGCCAAGGTTGCGATCATTAAACATATGCAGTAAACATGACGATTTTGTGTGTTTATGTGGCAATCGTAATTTAGAATAGCGATTTGGAACAACCTGTAAGTACAGCATTCCGTTAATTTTTATTTATTTTGGGTTGCCAATTAACCCTCTCGTCACCGAATTATGAAAAATCAGAGAAAAAGTATCTGTCTAGCATTTAATGCATCTGAAATACTATTATAAACCATGCAAAAATATTTTTTTTCTAATATTAATTTCTGCATTTTCGAAGCATTAGTAGTAGGTAATCAAGAGTTCTGCCCATGCGCAGCCATGTTAATCGTGCGCAGCCATACAAGTGCGTTCCCTGGGTCGAGAGAGAGAGAGGGGGGCGTGGTCGGACCGGATGTGAGGAGAGGATGTTCGAAGGGTTGATAAGAATTTTTTTTCCTTTTTTTCAGATAAGGGTACTTGTAATTTTTTCAGATTTTCACATATTTTACAAATAAGGGGACTTGGAAAAATTTACAGATTGCGATGCATTCTCTCATGAAAAATAAGGGACTTTAACATTTAGTATCAAAATAAGCGACTTTGACATAATTTTTCGAAGTTTATTTTTTTTTTATTTATTTAGTTTTCTTTACCATTTAGTAATAGAACCAATGCAAATTGAATAAATGCTGTTTAATACATACTTCTAATGTTTAGCTAATTTTGTATACTGATTATAGCATATATTTAATAAGTAACAGTTTACTAGAATATTAAAGTAGGGTTTAGGATACCCATACATTTTCTACAAATTTCTTCTACTGTTAGGGAAGTGAGAAAATTATACCATAGAAAGATTTTAGCAGCTATAGTTTTTACAAATAATGATTTAGATAGTGTATGAACTTTTTTATCTAAACATTTTTTTTTTTCCTTAAGAGATTTTTACCCAAGTTTTAATTTTAAGTTAAATAAGTAATTTTAGAACAAATATTTTTTTAACCAACAGTTTTAATTTTAAGTTAAATAATTTTACAACAAATATTTTTTTAATTAATTTTACAACAAATATTTTTTTTAATCAAGAGTTAATTTATTTTTTAACCAAGTTTTAATTTTAAGTTAAATAATTTTACAACAAATACATTTCTAAATTTATTTTTTTAACCAAGTTTTAATTTTAAGTAAATAATTAATTTTACAACAAATTTTTTTTAATCAAATGTTTTTAATTTATCAAGAAAAAAAATTTAATCAAGAGTTTTTAATTTTTAGCTAATTTTTTGTATACCGTATTTTTGTTAAGTAGCCGTTTAACATTAAAGTAGGATACCCATACATTTTCTACAAATTTAATCTACTGTTAGGCAAGTGAGAAAATTATAGCATAGAAAGATTTTTACAAATAATGATATAATCTTCTATTGCGAGAAAACCACTTTAACCATATATCCCCCAAAACTCAAGTTTTTGTATACGAAATGCATGAATACGCGTTAGATCCCCTTAGAAAGTCCTCCTACCAAGGCACCCCTCATCCTAAGCAGATACCCCCGCGTGCAGGTTTGCCTTAAAGCACAAACAAACAAAGTATTTATCTAAACATTTTTTCTTACCCACACATTTTTGATAAATCTTAGGCAGCGATTATACTAGTTTATATTTTCTATAGATCAATTAGAGAAAAAATTTCATTTTTAGTAATCCTACAAAACTTTTCTACTGTATTTCCCAAGTAGAGTAACTTGATTTATAGAATTTCAATACGATACGAGTTAGATTGTTTATGTGCAAATGTGTGTTAGATTGACTATGAAAGCATAATTTTATACATGAATCAACCTTTTGAGTGGTATGCACTTAACCTATTTTATAGAAAGGTGAGCATAAACTTTTAGACTAGATAGTACTATTGTTAGAAAGTTGAACTATTGGAAATAAAAATTGAAGATCCGTTTTAGCACAATTGCATGTACATAAAATATCTTTCAATACTTAGATAGTTTAAATCGAAAATCATTACTTAAACTAAAAAATACAAGGTTTTTACTTACGTGAAGGACATCGTCTAATCTTCGAGTCTCTGGACAAAGTACCAACATCTATACGGCTAGCAAGACCGGAAAATCGAATAATGATTTAAAATACATTATCGCTAATTCCCGGTCCAACTAGCACATGTTCATTCATTCTTAATCTCATATGCTGAAATAGGTATATTATTTTGACACTAAAAACAAAACACATTTGAAGATATTAAACGCTTTAAAAGTAATTTTTTTTTCTTATAACAATTTATCAGATTCACAATACTATTTTATGTAGGATAAAATTAGTTAGCAAGCGAAAATTTAATCTTAGTTAGAATTTACTGAAATACAAATACCATGCATGCCTTATTTTCTATTAGGAGAAAGCCCTCAAACCCCAGTTTTTGTATACAAACTGCATAAAGTACTTCTACCGATAATGCTATTAATATTAATTACACTGGATTACCCACTTAAAATTTCGCAAAACACCAAAATACAGAAAAACATACATTAACAAAAAAAATCACACTTAAAAGTACAACACATCAAAAGTGGAAAATATAATTACCACATAATTATTTTCAATTAGAATTACGGTATCAACTTATATGTAACTAAAATAATAGAAAATATTACACTTACCCTGTACTTGTACACGCGAGAGGTGAAAATAATAAAAATACATAATAATTCACAAAAGAATGATTGAAGTAAAATCCACGTGCTGGCCATATTGCTGATAACAGAAATTTAGAGATAAGAGAGTGCCTTGAGGCTCTACAGAGCCGGTACAATAAGAGTTGGCCAGTTTGCCGATAAGATAAAACCAGGGAGGGTGCTAGGGGAATACCGAATTGTGGGGACACGTGTTTCATTCTACGTTCAAAAATGGGGACTTATGGATGAAGATGTTTACTACTTAAAAACATAATCTAATTTTTACAAACGCATTGGAACTTTGTAAAGGATATCTATTGAACACGTATTAAATAGATTATGATTATTCTTCTGATCGACATTATATCCTAAATTAAAATATCAAAGTTAAGCTACAACGATTAATATATTTTATATAGTTTATGAAAATAATGAATCATTAAATTAATTTCTGTGAAACAATTAGCAAAGATCATTATACTAAAGCAAATTATTTTTGTTAAGTTTTGATAAATAACAGTAATAAATTATAGGCATTGCAGATGAATGAGTATTCACGTATAAAATAGGTATTAAAATTATTGTTTAAAACAATTTTTAGAATAATAAACTAAAATTTTTATTTAATAAAGTCATAAACTAAAATTATTAATTAAAACTTGTTAATAAATTAAACATATCAAAATTTTTACACTCAGTTTTTTTATAGACTTAAATTTTACATAGACATCCTTTTAATAAATGCATAAACTAAACTTATTGTTTAAAACAATTTTTTACAATAATAAACTAAAATTTTTATTTAATAAATTCATAAACTAAAACAATTTTTACAATAATAAACTAAAATTTTTTTAATAAAGTCATAAACTGAAATTATTAATGAAAACCTGTTAATAAACTAAACTGATTACTCTAAAAGATAGCTAATCACAACATATATCTGAAAAAATATAAGCAATTATAATACCTGAAAAATAACGGACAACACTCTTGTTGCATGCGGACAAAACATCGTTCTGCTCGGCTAAAGAATTCTTAGTTACCCGTTGCAGGAGACCTTACCTACGCCCAACCTACAAACTCTACAAATTTAACGACAACTGATTTTCTCTTATCAGGTATCACAGATCAGATAAGAGATAAGGAAGTGACATGCGCAGAAGACACGTGATAGTGACGTATGCAAATCTGTGTTGATTGAATATCCGCTAGGTTTCTGGCAGGATGTGCTATTTACAATTAGAGGCAACTCTTAGTAACAGGCTAAGACAAGTTAGATGATGCAATATCTACAGGGTTGAGGAAGGTAGAGGGCGCTTGGGTAATCACGTGATTTTTTAAAGAATCAGTATAGAGACATTTTAGTTAGATAAAGTGGCCAGGTGTGTGTTGCGAGACTCTCTTTACACTGTGTGCGCCTATACTTAAGACGTGTGTTTTAATTGATTTTTCGCCGAGTTTCAAAAATGTCTTTGCTTGAATCGATCGAAAATAACTTTAACATTGAATACTCTCCCGAGTTTTATACTCAAAGTGATGCCGATGTGTTGCTGCAAGAAATAATACAATTGCCTTTAGATGTAAAGCCTCTGCAAAGTATTGAAAAGAAAATTTCCCCCGAGTTTTATACTGAAAGTGATGTTGACGTGCTACAGCAAGAATTGTTTCAATTACCCCTGCAAAGTAGTGAAAAGAAAATTTCCTCGACCCGTAAAGTAATTACTTTTGCTGATGAAGGAATCAATTACAGTTTACCTGGAGCAACAGTCTCTGTTTACTCTTGGATACCCATTTTGCAAAAAATACGTGAAGATCTACAGAAAGTGACAAATTATGAATTTAATATGGTGCAAGTGAACTTTGGCTCTGAAGAACAACCTAAAATGGAAGACGGCAACTACGAAGATTTTAATCTAGACCTATCATCAGGTGTATGCATTCTAAGTTTTGGATCTAAACGAACTTTGGATTTTAAACCAGCGAACTGTGAAACCGCTACCATTAAATTAGAACATGGCTCAATGTGTAAGATATATCCCCCAACCAACAAACTTTTAACGCATGGTATTCCTTCGGAACCTTATGTGACAGACCCGCACATTAACCTTACATTTGCCAAAATGTACATTTATGAGCCTTCCCCGAAAAGGGCAAAGTTGGACAATTGGACGGACGATCTTTACCATAGCTTATATGCTTCTGTAAATAGTACATGGCACTTGGAAAGACTTATCTACGTTTCACTTCACGATGAAAGAACTGACTTGAAGATCCATATTAGACAATTTATTCAGAATGCCCAATTAGACTATATACCAACCGGTCAGGGAGTCGTGATGAACCCTTCCACATGGATCGAATTTATTGTAAAACTATTAGATTTTAATATAGGTCATAGCAATAGCTCTTTTATTTGTAATAATCAATTATCTGTATTTAATGACGATGGAAAATGTATCTTACAACAAATTTACAAAACCGCAGATTCATTCACGTTAAATCCAATTTCCTTAACACTTTTAAATGATCAAGTAAAAAAACTTTGCGAAATGAGAAATGAAATATTGGAATGCATTTTAAAAACGCTATATACGACGACCCTACCCCATTTAATTTTAAAATTAAAGCCGCAAAAATGTAACCGCGAACCCCATTGTACTTATGATGAGGCTAAACAACAATTAATGGATATAGTACATCAGGAAATTTTTAAAAACATAGGCCGGGTTCAAGATCATCCTTCGCAAAGGATACATGCTTGCTCGAATAGAACACATGTTGATGAGAGAGAGGGTCTTATGAGTAGTAAAGCATGGTTTATGGTCGACATGTCGTATATTGCAAGAGAGATATGCGAGAACAAATGTACTTGCCATTATGACGGAGAATTTTTTTCAAACATTTTCATTGAAGACTATATGAAGTATCTTCAAAATGTGCTATTTAATACATTTTTTCAACCGTTTTCAGATTTTACTAATTCTAAGGATGGCAAAACATGTGTAATTATGTGATGTATAACTAGTATTGCGATTGTAAAAAATATATTAAAATCATTGTAGAAAAGGTATGCTTGCTTCTACAACAGTAAGATTTTACTCACTTGTGCATGCTTAGTTATAGAATACTCATTGAAAAGTTATTATTTTCTTAATTGTGTAAATAGTTTGTGTAATTTAAAATATGTTTTTGTAAATAAATAAGTTTAAACATGAAAACTTTTCTGTGTTTTCTTTATGTGTATGTGCGTGTTGATTACTTGCAAAATAAAAATCTATTAAATAAAAAGTGATAAAGTTAGCATACTTGGTCACGATTTAAGGTTCTCGTTTTATACTTATCTTTTATACACTACAAGGTAGAAAGTTAGAAATTTAACAAAATTTATTGAAGCATGTACTATGGAAACATTAATCTACTACATAGAATTAAAATGTTTTGATTAAAATCATAAACTTAAGTGTGATAGGTAAATTGTGTTACATGAGAATTCCCAAAGTACTAATTTTTTATAAAATGAACTTAGCTAAAAAGTTAGTTTCCATAATTTTATAACTTAATCGATTTTACAGGTTTTTCAAAAATAAAGTTAAGTGAGATAAAGAAACTTAGTATTTTTAAATAAAGATTTTTTAGGTGTTCTTTAATGTAAAGATCTTACCATATTTTACTTGAAGTAACAGAATATTTAAAATCATACACTATGTTTTTAAAACATTAGAGTATTACCTTGGCATATTTTTTTAATTTTTATTAAGTAATGGGCTTGAATATTTTTATGAGAAATATCAACTAAGTGCACATGTTACACATTTTACTGATTGAGATGGTTATGCTTACAAATTTTAAATAAATATGCTCTTACTTTTATACATGTTACTTGTTCAAACTAAGTATACTTTTGATTTGTATACGTTTATGAGTTCTCATAAAATATGAAATTATTTCTCGAAAGGAACTTAGCTATTAGAACTTTGTAAATTTCGTAGAAGTAGTATGCTTAACATGTTTTTGATAAAATAGATTTAAATGTGGTACAGAAATGATCAGCTATTTTAGCATAGATGTATAAACTTATCTTTATGTAAACCTTAACTAAATAAAAGTAATATAATTTATGTCTGTACAAAGTGAGGGACTTAGACTATTTTTCAGAATTATCAAATAAAGGGTTTTACAAAATACTTAGTAAACTGCATTAATAGATTGTAAGGTGTAATTTTTTCTTTTAGAAGTTTTGCACATTGGTATATTTTATGTTCTGATAAGTCGTTGAATATGTTCTTGAAATAAACTAACATATCTGTACTTTGAAAATTTTATAGAAGTGACGAACTTTGGTATTTTTAGAATGTTACGAACTTGATACATTTTTTCTGAAGTGCCAGATATGTGAAATTGTCTTTTTAGAAACATTGAATTATTCATATTAGTGCATTTCAGTTACTCTTTCAAGATAACGGACTTAGAATTTTTTACAAATAGCAAGCTAGTAACTTGCTAAACATGCTTCTTGCAAATATTTTTAAATACCGTTCTTAAAAATCACAGTGTCTACTTAATTTATTATATTTTAATTTGTTTATTTCTTTTAGTAGTTACAACTTTGATAATTTTTAAGAACGGTATTTAAAAATATTTGCAAGAAGCATGTTTAGCAAGTTACTAGCTTGCTATTTGTAAAAAATTCTAAGTCCGTTATCTTGAAAGAGTAACTGAAATGCACTAATATGAATAATTCAATGTTTCTAAAAAGACAATTTCACATATCTGGCACTTCAGAAAAAATGTATCAAGTTCGTAACATTCTAAAAATACCAAAGTTCGTCACTTCTATAAAATTTTCAAAGTACAGATATGTTAGTTTATTTCAAGAACATATTCAACGACTTATCAGAACATAAAATATACCAATGTGCAAAACTTCTAAAAGAAAAAATTACACCTTACAATCTATTAATGCAGTTTACTAAGTATTTTGTAAAACCCTTTATTTGATAATTCTGAAAAATAGTCTAAGTCCCTCACTTTGTACAGACATAAATTATATTACTTTTATTTAGTTAAGGTTTACATAAAGATAAGTTTATACATCTATGCTAAAATAGCTGATCATTTCTGTACCACATTTAAATCTATTTTATCAAAAACATGTTAAGCATACTACTTCTACGAAATTTACAAAGTTCTAATAGCTAAGTTCCTTTCGAGAAATAATTTCATATTTTATGAGAACTCATAAACGTATACAAATCAAAAGTATACTTAGTTTGAACAAGTAACATGTATAAAAGTAAGAGCATATTTATTTAAAATTTGTAAGCATAACCATCTCAATCAGTAAAATGTGTAACATGTGCACTTAGTTGATATTTCTCATAAAAATATTCAAGCCCATTACTTAATAAAAATTAAAAAAATATGCCAAGGTAATACTCTAATGTTTTAAAAACATAGTGTATGATTTTAAATATTCTGTTACTTCAAGTAAAATATGGTAAGATCTTTACATTAAAGAACACCTAAAAAATCTTTATTTAAAAATACTAAGTTTCTTTATCTCACTTAACTTTATTTTTGAAAAACCTGTAAAATCGATTAAGTTATAAAATTATGGAAACTAACTTTTTAGCTAAGTTCATTTTATAAAAAATTAGTACTTTGGGAATTCTCATGTAACACAATTTACCTATCACACTTAAGTTTATGATTTTAATCAAAACATTTTAATTCTATGTAGTAGATTAATGTTTCCATAGTACATGCTTCAATAAATTTTGTTAAATTTCTAACTTTCTACCTTGTAGTGTATAAAAGATAAGTATAAAACGAGAACCTTAAATCGTGACCAAGTATGCTAACTTTATCACTTTTTATTTAATAGATTTTTATTTTGCAAGTAATCAACACGCACATACACATAAAGAAAACACAGAAAAGTTTTCATGTTTAAACTTATTTATTTACAAAAACATATTTTAAATTACACAAACTATTTACACAATTAAGAAAATAATAACTTTTCAATGAGTATTCTATAACTAAGCATGCACAAGTGAGTAAAATCTTACTGTTGTAGAAGCAAGCATACCTTTTCTACAATGATTTTAATATATTTTTTACAATCGCAATACTAGTTATACATCACATAATTACACATGTTTTGCCATCCTTAGAATTAGTAAAATCTGAAAACGGTTGAAAAAATGTATTAAATAGCACATTTTGAAGATACTTCATATAGTCTTCAATGAAAATGTTTGAAAAAAATTCTCCGTCATAATGGCAAGTACATTTGTTCTCGCATATCTCTCTTGCAATATACGACATGTCGACCATAAACCATGCTTTACTACTCATAAGACCCTCTCTCTCATCAACATGTGTTCTATTCGAGCAAGCATGTATCCTTTGCGAAGGATGATCTTGAACCCGGCCTATGTTTTTAAAAATTTCCTGATGTACTATATCCATTAATTGTTGTTTAGCCTCATCATAAGTACAATGGGGTTCGCGGTTACATTTTTGCGGCTTTAATTTTAAAATTAAATGGGGTAGGGTCGTCGTATATAGCGTTTTTAAAATGCATTCCAATATTTCATTTCTCATTTCGCAAAGTTTTTTTACTTGATCATTTAAAAGTGTTAAGGAAATTGGATTTAACGTGAATGAATCTGCGGTTTTGTAAATTTGTTGTAAGATACATTTTCCATCGTCATTAAATACAGATAATTGATTATTACAAATAAAAGAGCTATTGCTATGACCTATATTAAAATCTAATAGTTTTACAATAAATTCGATCCATGTGGAAGGGTTCATCACGACTCCCTGACCGGTTGGTATATAGTCTAATTGGGCATTCTGAATAAATTGTCTAATATGGATCTTCAAGTCAGTTCTTTCATCGTGAAGTGAAACGTAGATAAGTCTTTCCAAGTGCCATGTACTATTTACAGAAGCATATAAGCTATGGTAAAGATCGTCCGTCCAATTGTCCAACTTTGCCCTTTTCGGGGAAGGCTCATAAATGTACATTTTGGCAAATGTAAGGTTAATGTGCGGGTCTGTCACATAAGGTTCCGAAGGAATACCATGCGTTAAAAGTTTGTTGGTTGGGGGATATATCTTACACATTGAGCCATGTTCTAATTTAATGGTAGCGGTTTCACAGTTCGCTGGTTTAAAATCCAAAGTTCGTTTAGATCCAAAACTTAGAATGCATACACCTGATGATAGGTCTAGATTAAAATCTTCGTAGTTGCCGTCTTCCATTTTAGGTTGTTCTTCAGAGCCAAAGTTCACTTGCACCATATTAAATTCATAATTTGTCACTTTCTGTAGATCTTCACGTATTTTTTGCAAAATGGGTATCCAAGAGTAAACAGAGACTGTTGCTCCAGGTAAACTGTAATCGATTCCTTCATCAGCAAAAGTAATTACTTTACGGGTCGAGGAAATTTTCTTTTCACTACTTTGCAGGGGTAATTGAAACAATTCTTGCTGTAGCACGTCAACATCACTTTCAGTATAAAACTCGGGGGAAATTTTCTTTTCAATACTTTGCAGAGGCTTTACATCTAAAGGCAATTGTATTATTTCTTGCAGCAACACATCGGCATCACTTTGAGTATAAAACTCGGGAGAGTATTCAATGTTAAAGTTATTTTCGATCGATTCAAGCAAAGACATTTTTGAAACTCGGCGAAAAATCAATTAAAACACACGTCTTACGTATAGGCGCACACAGTGTAAAGAGAGTCTCGCAACACACACTTCCCTACTTTATCTAACTAAAATGTCTTTAGTGGTTCTTTAAAAAATCATGCGATTACCCAAGCGCCCTCTACCTTCCTCAACCCTGTAGATATTGCATCATCTAACTTGTCTTAGCCTGTTACAGAGAGTTGCCCCTAATTGCAAATAGTGCATCCTACCAACAAACATATCAGATATTAAATCAGCACAGATTTGCACACGTCACTATCACGTGTCTTCTGCGCATGTCACTTCCTTATCTCTTATCTAATCTGTGATACCTGATAAGAGAAAATCAGTTGCCGTTAAATTTGTAGAGTTTGTAGGTTGGGCGTAGGTAAGGTCTCCTGCAACGGGTAACTAAGAATTCTTTAGCCGAGCAGAACGATGTTTTGTCCGCATGCAACAAGAGTGTTGTCCGTTATTTTTCAGGTATTATAATTGCTTATATTTTTTCCGATGTATGTTGCGATTAGCTATCTTTTAGAGTAATCAGTTTAATTTATTAACAGGTTTTCATTAATAATTTCAGTTTATGACTTTATTAAAAGGATATCTTTGTAAAATTTAAGTATATAAAAAAACTGAGTGTAAAAATTTTGATATGTTTAATTTATTAACAAGTTTTCATTAATAATTTCAGTTTATGACTTTATTAAAAAAATTTTAGTTTATTATTGTAAAAATTGTTTTAGTTTATGAATTTATTAAATAAAAATTTTAGTTTATTATTGTAAAAAATTGTTTTAAACAATAAGTTTAGTTTATGCATTTATTAAAAGGATGTCTATGTAAAATTTAAGTCTATAAAAAAATTGAGTGTAAAAATTTTGATATGTTTAATTTATTAACAAGTTTTAATTAATAATTTTAGTTTATGACTTTATTAAATAAAAATTTTAGTTTATTATTCTAAAAATTGTTTTAAACAATAATTTTAATACCTATTTTATACGTGAATACTCATTCATCTGCAATGCCTATAATTTATTACTGTTATTTATCAAAACTTAACAAAAATAATTTGCTTTAGTACAATGATCTTTGCTAATTGTTTCACAGAAATTAATTTAATGATTCATTATTTTCATAAACTATATAAAATATATTAATCGTTGTAGCTTAACTTTGATATTTTAATTTAGGATATAATGTCGATCAGAAGAATAATCATAATCTATTTAATACGTGTTCAATAGATATCCTTTACAAAGTTCCAATGCGTTTGTAAAAATTAGATTATGTTTTTAAGTAGTAAACATCTTCATCCATAAGTCCCCATTTTTGAACGTAGAATGAAACACGTGTCCCCACAATTCGGTATTCCCCTAGCACCCTCCCTGGTTTTATCTTATCGGCAAACTGGCCAACTCTTATTGTACCGGCTCTGTAGAGCCTCAAGGCACTTTTTTATCTCAATTTCTGTTATCAGCTGTACTAGGGATATGCACGTGGATTTTACTTCAATCATTCTTTTGTGAATTATTATGTATTTTTATTATTTTCACCTCTCGCGTGTACAAGTACAGGGTAAGTGTAATATTTTCTATTATTTTAGTTACATATAAGTTGATACCGTAATTCTAATTGAAAATAATTATGTGGTAATTATATTTTCCACTTTTGATGTGTTGTACTTTTAAGTGTGATTTTTTTTTGTTAATGTATGTTTTTCTGTATTTTGGTGTTTTGCGAAATTTTAAGTGGGTAATCCAGTGTAATTAATATTAATAGCATTATCGGTAGAAGTACTTTATGCAGTTTGTATACAAAAACTGGTGTTTGAGGGCTTTCTCCTAATAGAAAATAAGGCATGCATGGTATTTATATTTCAGTAAATTCTAACTAAGATTAAATTTTCGCTTGCTAACTAATTTTATCCTACATAAAATAGTATTGTGAATCTGGTAAATTGTTATAAGAAAAAAAATTACTTTTAAAGCGTTTAATATCTTCAAATGTGTTTTGTTTTTAGTGTCAAAATAATATACCTATTTCAGCCAAGATTAAGAATGAATGAACATGTGCTAGTTGGACCGGGAATTAGGCATAATGTATTTTAAATCATTATTCGATTTTCCGGTCTTGCTAGCCGTATAGATGTTGGTACTTTGTCCAGAGACTCGAAGATGTGGCTTCACGTAAGTAAAAACCTTGTATTTTTTAGTTTAAGTAATGATTTGTGATTTAAACTATCTAAGTATTGAAAGATATTTTATGTACATGCAATTGTGCTAAAACGGATCTTCAATTTTTATTTCCAATAGTTCAACTTTCTAACAATAGTACTATCTAGTCTCTAGTTATGCTCACCTTTCTATAAAATAGGTTAAGTGCATACCACTCAAAAGGTTGATTCATGTATACAATTATGCTTTCATAGTCAAACTGAACATAACAATCTAACGCACATTTGCACATAAATAATCTAACTCGTATCGTATTGAAATTCTATAAATCAAGTTACTCTACTTGGGATATACAGTAAGAATGTTTTGTAGGATTACTAAAAATGTAATTTTTTCTCTAATTGATCTATAGAAAATATAAACTAGTATAATCGCTGCCCAAGATTTATCAAAAATGTGTTGGTAAGAAAAAATGTTTAGATAAATACTTTGTTTGTTTGTGCTTTAAGGCAAACCTGCACGCGGGGGTATCTGCTTAGGATGAGGGGTGCCTTGGTAGGAGGACTTTCTAAGGGGATCTAACGCGTATTCACACATTTCGTATATCAAAACTTGAGTTTTGGGGGGTATATGGTTAAAGTGATTTTCTCGCAATAGAATATAAGACTATATCATTATTTGTAAAAATCTTTCTATGCTATAATTTTCTCACTTGCCTAACAGCAGATTAAATTTGTAGAAAATGTATGGGTATCCTACTTTAATGTTAAACGGCTACTTAACAAAAATACGGTATACAAAAAATTAGCTAAAAATTAAAAACACGTGATTAAAATTTTTTTTTCTTGATAAATTAAAAACATTTGATTAAAAAAAATTTGTTGTAAAATTAATTATTTACTTAAAATTAAAACTTGGTTAAAAAAATAAATTTAGAAATGTATTTGTTGTAAAATTATTTAACTTAAAATTAAAACTTGGTTAAAAAATAAATTAACTCTTGATTAAAAAAATATTTGTTGTAAAATTAATTAAAAAAATATTTGTTGTAAAATTATTTAACTTAAAATTAAAACTGTTGGTTAAAAAAATATTTGTTCTAAAATTACTTATTTAACTTAAAATTAAAACTTGGGTAAAAATCTCTTAAGGAAAAAAAAAAATGTTTAGATAAAAAAGTTCATACACTATCTAAATCATTATTTGTAAAAACTATAGCTGCTAAAATCTTTCTATGGTATAATTTTCTCACTTCCCTAACAGTAGAAGAAATTTGTAGAAAATGTATGGGTATCCTAAACCCTACTTTAATATTCTAGTAAACTGTTACTTATTAAATATATGCTATAATCAGTATACAAAATTAGCTAAACATTAGAAGTATGTATTAAACAGCATTTATTCAATTTGCATTGGTTCTATTACTAAATGGTAAAGAAAACTAAATAAATAAAAAAAAATAAACTTCGAAAAATTATGTCAAAGTCGCTTATTTTGATACTAAATGTTAAAGTCCCTTATTTTTCATGAGAGAATGCATCGCAATCTGTAAATTTTTCCAAGTCCCCTTATTTGTAAAATATGTGAAAATCTGAAAAAATTACAAGTCCCCTTATTTGAAAAATATGTCACAATCTGAAAAAATTACAAGTCCCCTTATTTGAAAAAAGGAAAAAAATTCTTATCAACCCTTCGAACTTCCGGTCTTAGCATCCGCTCCCCACATCCGGTCCGACCACGCCCCCCTCTCTCTCTCAGCCCAGGGACAACATCCGAACAGCACCGGCGAATTAACATGGCACCGGCTGAGGTGAACTCTTATTTATCTACTACTAGCATTTTATTATGTTAAAATTAATTCAAAAGCATGCACATATTAGGTAAAGGTTGAGGAATAAGGGAAAAAAAACTATACTTACCTTAAAAAGAAAAAAAAACGGTAAAAAAAGCAGCGCAAATACTTTCTTAATTTTTCTCCTGAAACAATGAAGCGAAAACTGTAAAAAATGATCTAAATTGACTAGTACTGCAATCTAGGCACGATTTACGCATCTAGTTAAGTGCCTCATATACTTTCTACATGAATTAATGATATTCATATCACTGAAAGAAAAAATACTAAATTCAATTTTTTTTCTGTCTAAATATTGCTATTTGAAGTAGGAGATGAGGTTTAGGGTGACGAGAGGGTTAATGTAGTTTTAATAATTAAGTGTCTTCAAATTCTTTAACTAGTGAGTTTATCGCTAATTTGTTCACTTTAGCTTTCATCTAGTTCTTTTGGGAGCATTGAAATTTGTGCAGAGAGTTCCTCATAGAGTTCCTGCAGAGAGAAACTCCTAGAGACCCATGACTGCAAAGCGAATAACTTCGAGCGAAATACTCGTAGCACTCAAGTGCTAATAAATAAAATAATTAATAATTCAATAATTATTTTACCATTCATTTATTTAAAAATTTTACCACAAATAAAACAAGCTTTTAAAAAGAAGACACAAAGAAGAAGAAGAAGATATCAGATCGTAAATGGGTACAACTTATTAACATCCGCATACTTTATTCATGATTTTTAGCTTATGACATTTACTTATCATGAGCTTATCATTAATTATCACTGAAAAAAATAGAAAAGTTTCTAGTTTAAAAAAAAAAAATCTAAAGCCAGTGTTATGTTTTCATCCTCAGCCCAATACGCGGGCTCTTTTCAAAACTTTCCCCTGGAAGAACCGAAAAAACGTGGCCCGGAAAAAAAATAAAAAAAAAAAAAAAAAATACCAATCTTCCATCATCCACATGTAAGCAGGCGCGGTGCTTTTTCCACGCGCGCCCCCTCTCGGCGCATGACGTAAGGGGGCGCGCGGTCCAATGGATGTGCGCGCGGCCCGCACCTAAGAGCGGGGACGGGCAGTGGGCGTGTATTGAGTCGCGTCCGGATGCAGTGGTGTGAATCTTCGGGCTCGAGCGCCGGGCCCCTGGACGACGAGACCTGCGGCGAAGGGGACAAGGTCTCCGGGGCGACGCACACGCCTTTCTCCGTCGATGACATCCTCGATCCGGACAAGTTCACAGGGTCCTCCAGGTACAGGGGCACCTGCTGGCCCCCGAGGTCCCCCGATCCCTTCGGACGGAAGGAAGGAGTCAAAGGTAAGAGAGAGCTGCTGCTGCTGTCCCGTTTTCGGATAGGATACCCAGCACTCATTCGTAGGCGCACCCGCTTTGAGGGATATAGGGGCTTAAGTTAGGTGACCAGATTTTTGAACAAGGAATTGGTGACAAGTCGACTTGGTGTCTCCAAGTTTGAAACAAAGTTCGGGGACATTTAATAAATTTAATGTTTTTAAATAAACCTATATTTATTGACCTGAAAACATTCGTAAAATGAGGAAGCATGATTGATTTTTCTTTAGAATTGAGAAGTATTTACTACACCCACTCAAAAGAGTATTTCATTAATAGCTAAATTTCCTGTTTTAGTTTTGTAAATAACTAATTTTTTTAAATTTTTATAAACACAACATTGCAAAGAAATATGATAAATTATTATTATAATAGACATGGTTCACTTATATGATGAACCAAATCTTAAATATGAAGCTGACGTAGGACATTTAACATACGAATACTTTTTTCTTCATACATACGAGTACTTCATACTTGAATACTTTTTTTAGAGGATGTAAATTAAAATTTTGTTCCCAATACTTGTTTATCATTTTAGGGACACACTGAAAAAAAATCCTGAAAATGGGGAATGTCCCTGAAAATTGGGCACGTTTGGTCCCCTTAGCCAAAAACCCCTTCTCCTAAAGGGGAAAATCTCTTTAAAATAGAGAATTGTCAATTAATTGATTAATAGAAAAATTTTATTTCAAAATTTTCCTAAGCTAATTAGAAAACATTTTTTTATATAGAAAAGAAGTTAGTTATTAAATAAATATTTACAGTTAATACATGATGTACAGCTGTGATAACGTCACTAAAAGGATTCCTAAACTATTTATAACGTTATAGCCGAGCTATGTTAATAGTTTGTTTGTGTTTTATGGAGTGATATAGAATATTTTTACGCTATGAGAGAGTTGTCACCATAAACGAGGCCTCTATAACTGAGTTTAACAAATCTTGTAGCCCCCTAAACTAAAATTCTGGGTACCTTCTTGCTTAACCTAATGTCTTACACCATAGACAAATCAGCTACATACACGGAATATTATGTCACCATCATCACAGTGTGTTAAAAAATGTTTGGATGATTCAAAACTGGTAAAAAAACTTTCTAAATAGAACACAAATGTATGAAAATGAACAGCAACAAATGCAGGATTCTTTTTTCCTTCTGAATGTGTAGAAGGAGGAACTTTTTAATGCTGAAGAAATGTGAATCCTTATACCGTCCGAAACGGTCCTTATTATTTCGTTTTGTTCTTACGTTTGTTGCTTACGAAGCTCTTTCTTAGTTTTTAATCATTTAACACAAGTTTATTTTAGTGTTATTATTAGGATTATACACTGTTTAAATTACTTAAATGCCTATTTCTTTTCAAGATTTATTAACGTAAACATTAAAAAATATATTTTAAAATATATGAAAAGGTTGTGATCTTTTATTACTATTTTAAGTTTTAAAAATATTACAAGAAATAATTATTGTGTTAAAAATTATTCAGCTGACTATTTCTTTTCAAAACTAATGTAAGGAATGAAATGTTAAAATAATCTTTAAAGGTTGCAAAGTTTTATAAGTGTTAATATAATAAATAATATAATGCATAATTATTTAATGAGTTATAAAATATTTAAATGATTGTTTATTTCCATGATAAATTAAAGTATAAAATAGTGTTTAAAAAAGCCTTAAAGTTATAACACAGTACAGCCCCACTAATTTAAGTCCTCTTAATCCAATGTATCAATAAACTTTCGGTTAAAAAAAATTTTCAGATTTATTTTTTAAACATTAAATAAAGTAAGTGCGATGCTATTTAAAATACTTTTCTATATTTACAAATATTTGTGTGCTCGTTATTTTTACGCTATTTGATTTCTCTGTACGTACTGAACATAAAACGGAATTTTTCTCTTTGCTTTTATAATGCAGTCCGCTTAATCCGAGTTGATGTTGATCCCAACCAATTCGGACTATAGGGACTCAACTGTACTTTATTTTACGTCTTAGAAATATTATAATAAATAATTATTTAACACGTTAAAATTTTTTTAAATGACTCTCTTAAGATTTATGTAAGCATAAAAAATATTAAAACTCTTAAAAGGTTGGAATACTTTATTGATATTTTAACTGGAAACTATCCTGACTTTCAGGAATAGCACTATTATTTATTACATTATTGATAAGTCACTCTTACAATTATACGTTCTTAATTGAAACGTTTACATGTCGAACTGTTTCACAAACACTTCAGTAATTCTTTGCTATACAGAAAATGCGTCTTCGATTAATAACAGAAGTAACCTTTTTATTGAAAAACTACAACAAACATATCCTGGGCATTTCGGCATTTTTATGATATATTTTGGTAAATTACAGCTAACAATTTTTAAAATCTTAGTCGTTGAGAAACAAAGAGTTAGCTCCACACTCCCCATCATTGGAAGAGGCAAAATAAGTTGTGGATTCACTTCTGTGTCAACCCTGTGAAACACTGTACCCCAACTGAGAAGGCCATAATGGGAAACAATGTTGATTAGAGAAAAAAGTTATCACCTTTGTGTCTCCTTTGTGTCTCTTGTAGTAAAACGATGGGGATATTTTAATCAATTCATTCTTAAAAGCAAATAGACCTACTGACTAATAGAAAAAAAAAACCTGCATAAAAATCATGCACTCAATTTGTTGGTGTAGCTCTTATAGAAAAAAAGAAAGCAATTAGTTCGATTAATCATTTCTAAATGAGCGATTACCTAGGTGACTTGCTATCAGGAAAAAATTCTATAAACAGACACATTTCTGTAGATTTAACAGATTTATCAAACAGTCAAAATTTTAAAACAAAACTTCCAAAAGCGAAAATAATTGATAACAACCCACTTTTGGACTGTAAATTATAAAATCATCCTATTTCTAAAATCTGAAAAAAAGAACAATAAGAAAATCAAAATGTTTTATTAAAACTACAGTGTCAAATATTTGTTTTGAATGTAAACATGAGCGGATTCAATCAATTTGTAAAATCTTGGATTTAACTGATTTAGTTGAGTTTTATATTTTTATGTTTTTGTTTTAATATTCACACAGATTTTATTTTCCTAGAAAGAAACTAAGTATTAAAATTTCTTTAAAATCCGGAGACCTCTAAAAAGAAAAATCATTCAGATTTTTTTTTTTTCATTCCAACTTATTACAGTTATACTTTAAAAGAAAGACTCTCTCAATGTACATATTATGTATACATGTGTGCGTGTACTTAAAGTACTCTCCACAGAAAGAATTAAGGATAAGAGTACAATAATATCCAATTCTCAATAATAACAATAATAATAATAATAATAAAATGAAATGAAATAAACATTAATTTTCTTGTCATACTTTAAAATATCATTCAACATGTATTAATGGAAATGCATAAAAGTAGATAACAACTATACAGTTCCAGAAATCATTAAAAAGAAAAATATACAAAGATTTTTAAAAAGTTGTGGATTTGTTTTTCTTAAATACTTCTACTTTCAGAAGTTTAAAAAAAAAATTACTTACAGTTGCATTTGCATGTTAAACACTATTACAGTATTTTCTTTTCTACATATGTCAAAATGAAAACATTATTCAAACTAAAATAGTGGTTAGAAAGTAAATAGTAAAAAATCTTTAATAATTAAATGTGTTGTCGTTTAACTGCTTATTGTTTGTTTACAACCTATGCTATCTTCTATTTTGAAAGTTAAGTCATTTCAGCTGCTTATATATATTCTAAGCTAAATAGCATTGTTATATCACATAGTTTTCATTCTTTCTATTTTTTTGAATTCTTATATTATGTAGAACATATTTCTTAAGATAACAAGTGCTAAATTATAGAAGATTAATATTGAATGTGACTATTTATCGATTGTTTCAGTTCGACATAAAAAAAAAGAAAATCTAACAGTGTAGGGTTTTTGAATACAGTTGTAACTGAATTTTTTTAACTACTGATAGAGCAAAAGCAACATTTTAAACAGAAATGCAAACAATAGAATTGTTTCTATGTCTAATGTAAACAAACCTAGTGTATAAGAATAGTATGTGAAGAGGGAAAGAAATCAGCAGCATCATTTTATAAAATATCTTCGGGGAAAAACTGTTTAAACTGTGTATTGAATTGAAACGATATATATATATATATATATATATATATATATATATATCATAACTAGCATAAACATAAAATAGGAGATTCGTGAAATCGCAGAAAATGCACTGGAATGGGAATTTTTACAATGTAAACTATTGAAGTGCATTGTAATGGAAGTGAAAGCGTTGAAGTGCTAATAGACTGTACAGTACACCTACTGAAAAATATTCGACTATGAGCAAAATTTTCATTTTAATTTTGTGAATAAATAATCGGTTTAAAAAACACCCACAAGCAATTCAAAATAAATGAGAGACGTTACTAATTTATAGACATAATTTGATTTTATAAATAACGATTCTTTTTATGTGTCACCCATTTGGGAAATTTTATTTACACTCGAATATTTTTTGAGAGAGTGTATAGTTCTAGTGGAAAAAAAAACACTTGAAGATACAAAACTTTAAATTTGAAAAGTTGTTATGTCGACTCTATTATTATCTTTTCGGAATATCTTTTCTGGATGCTTCTTTTAATTAATTAATTTAATTATTTTTGATCGCTTAATAAAAGATTATTTAAAGTATATTTAAAAAAATTATCATGTAGGATTATTTTATTAATAAATTAAGGCAAATAACCAGTTTTAGAATTTTTTGAGATGGTTTGTAAATTGTCTTGAAATGACCATTCAAAATAAGATGTCTGAATTCAACTGAGAAAAACTACTACTCTTTACGCACATAAATAAAAGATGTAATTTAATGCACATCTCCATTACTTTTTGTGCCTTATATAAAAAATTTGACCCTTTCGGTGAGTGAGATGTAAAATTCTGTTCATTGAAGGTCAAGTTTTAGTTCAATGCCCACTTATACTAATAAAAATGCGCAGATTAATGAACTGTTTTTTAAACGTAATTCTTGAAAGTACTATTTCAAATTCATCTTAATTGCTTTACAGGTTATCAAAATTGCATAAAACTGTTGCATCCGTAATTCTGTCCTTCCTGAAGCCGTTTAGAACTAAACAGTAAATTTCATAGAAGGTGCAGTACAAAAATCCTGAAAAGAAAAGTATAAAACCACTGTAACTATACAACTATATTGAAAGAAAATAAAAAGTTCCTGTAAATTTAACTTATATGAAAATATAATATAATAAGACAGAATAATTAACGGTAGAGTATATTAAAATTAACCAATAATAAATATCTCTTTTTACGTGTCTACTATTCTTTATTACAAATTACAAATGAAATCTACTGCGAGTTCTTAAAGAAATTGTACAATTTTTTAACCTACATACATTTAAATTAATTTTTTTCTTCGTTTTTAACAATTCTATATTTATTTAAATTGATCATGATTTTAATATTATTTTTATCATTCAGTAATAATAGTTTTATGTTAATTTGAATAAGGACTTAAATTAAATACTTATTTTTTGTAAATACATATAAAAAAAACTTATAAAAACATAGGAATAAGGTATTTTGTCAGGTTATATACTTTCAATTTTCAAAAAAAAAAATTGTTGTAACGGCGCAGTCTATATACTTTCGATCTTGTTGCAAAGCCGAAGTATGTCTTCGACCATCCGTGGTAAGGAGGGTGAGGGAAACTAAGGAAAACGAAAAACTTCTGTTATTCTGACAGTAAGAGGGGTTATCTTATTGCAAATAAAACATTTCAATAATAGTAGATTTTCAAACTTTTGTATTACATGCTATATAAAAATGTAAAATGCATATCAATCTTCGGGTTGTTTACGTAGAGAAAGCTCTCATCATAAGTGTTACGAAAAGTATCGACACCAGAATTTATTTACAGATTTTTTCAAAAAGTCTTGTACAGCTCCAGAAAAAAAAGGCCCATTTGCACTTTATTCGGCCATTGTTCGTCGTACAGTAGTTACATATATCGATCGTTTGCAAATATCGTGCACTTTAATTTTCTAGGTATAAAACTTACGTAAGGGGCAATTTTCTTAATTAAATATGCATGAACGTAACTTTTTCCAATGGTATCACCTAATTTTTAGTAGATATATATATATATACACACACACGCACATATCTATATATACATCGATTTATGAGGTGAGAAAATTTCCCTCCCCCCATACATTAAAAAATAATTTTTCATACTTCAGTTCAAATATAATAATTAAATCATTTAATATTGATATTAAGAAGCTAATTTTTATTCGTATTATTAGAACTAAACGGCCCAAGCATAATTTATAATTAATATAATTTTAAATTTAAATATTATTAGGAATTATGAATTATTAAACTGATATTCGGAAAAAGTATGGAAAGCGACTTAGCCAAATTTCAACGGAAACATATTCAGAAAATAATTTGACATGACTGTGCAAAATTTAAAGTTACTGAGTTCAGTAATTGATTTTGTATTAATTATAATGTGTTACTTTGATGAGTTAAGCGGCCGTATATCAATTTATTAAGTGATAATTTTTCGAAAGTTATCTTTAAATTACACATTTATTCATGTATAATGTAAATTACATTTATTTTGCACAAATAACATGTTAGAAGTATTAAAATTAAGTGTTAAAAGTATTAAAATTAGCCAATTGTGAAATAAATAAATTACGGATTTGTATATTTTTACGGTGCTTCAGTCATGTTAACTTCATTTTGCACATTATCATCTTTTAAAGAAAATAATATTCCAGAATTTTTCTTGTATGTTTATTACACGAAAATAACTTATACTTGTTTTCTTATTTTACATGTAATCATTCATCAACCTCGGGTATTGCAAAATAACTTTAGTATTCGTTTTGGTCAAGTGAGCAGAGAGCAGCCTCACACTCCAAGCAATGTTTCTGGAAAATTCTCACACCTGTATAAAAATCTTCAAAAAACTCAACAACAATTTCAAAATAAATCGGAAAATGTTCATATTCATGTGACAAAATTTTAGAAGAATCGTAAACCCATTTAGAAAAATACCATTATCTTATTACTTATAGATCAATAATGAGAAAATTAAAATAGGATAAAAAAACTCGATATAACTCTGAAATATACAATGACTTGTTAGCATAGTATGACAATTTTCCATTTTGTAATATAATGTTATTTTGTAATATAATTTAAGATTGATATTATAATTTGACAAGATTAAAGACCCATTGATTAGAACACCGTCAGATTATATATAAATAGAAAAATCCTTTAATTGTAAATGAACCATAACTAAAGTACTTTAGTATGTCACTTTGAAACTGTAATTTCAAATTAATATCTTTGATTCGAGATGCATTAACAACTAAAGCAAATTATCAAAATAGTTATTTTAAACATTCAATTTCGCAAGTATATAAATTTTTCATGAAATTTATCAGTAAAAGAAATTTTATTTATTATACAATACTCTATAATGTTCTGCTTTATTCGTTTTGAAAATTCCTGAAAATGCATCTATTTTGGATAATTTAAAGATTTCCATTCGTTTGATAAAACAAAATGGGGTATTTCTATTTAAAAAGCGAAGTTGTGCAGAATTTAATATGATCCTTTACCGAAATTTTAAGAATATCAGATTAAAGTATAAGTTATTTGTAAACGAATGGTATATATACCTTTGCTGTGTACAATTGACAACGATCGAATAAAGAGCAAGCGGGGATTTTATTTCTGGAGCTGTACAATTAAAACTGTCTTCCAGGTACGACTAAAGTAACATGTCATGTTTTCTGTTTTTCAAAACAATGGCTATTCCAAACTCGGACAATCAAGTGTTTACTGCTCTTATATTTCTCATGTTCAATCAAATTATATTATAAAATTTTAATAATACGTAATCGCTCATTATAAAAGTTAATTTAATTTGAATATTTATGAAACTAAAAATCCACATGCATTTTTATTATTTTTGTCGATGGTATTCTTTTTTTTTCTATATTTTAGTTTCAATATTTTGAAAATTTAATTTGCATGATAATCATTTCACAAAGTTCATATTTGAACTTCAGTTTAAATGAAGAAATTTAATATTTTCATCAGAAAAAAAAAATGAATAAATGATACTCTCTTTACAGTATTCATTTACTATTATTCAATAAAAAAAGAAAATTTTTAATAAACGTTTATTTACAATCATAAAAACAATGGAAAACTAAAAAATAAATTAAACTATTAATATTTTTTAAACTGATGCTCTTTCTCTAACACGTCGGCTTAAAAAAACAATTTTTTTTTCATGATTAAATGTGTCAAACAGCATCAAATGTAGTTATGTTAAACTCTTAAAACTACACGATAAAAATTTAAAAACTTCAATTTAGCTTGTATTAACAATTTCAAGATTTAATTTAACATATTTATCGGATTTCATAGTTTTAATTCATTAAGTAAGTAATTGTACTAGATGAAAAAGGTATTTACTAACTAAAGTTTAAATATATAAATGTTTTAAGATGTAATTACTTTCGAAAGTTAAATATCTAAATGTATGTGTATAAAAGTTGAAACAAGTTGCATCTTCCAGAACTGAATTTCAAACTGTAAGCTGAAAACAGACACTTATTTACAAATTAAAAAAATGTTACAGTCGTTTTTTCAATCAACTATAGCTTTAAATTAAATATAAATTATATAATTTTGCATTTTTGAATTAGTAATGTGACTAAAATTTTAAACTCAATTGATCTATGACAAATGGGCATATTTTTGCTACATATTTTTGCCTTCTTTTGATTGATTTTTATAAATATTGCATGAATTATGTAATGCAACTTAAATCTTTGAATATACATTAATTAATAAGCCATTTACCTAAGTGCGAGCTAGTTTGAGAGCGAAGCTTTAGCATTATATGCAGTTTATTTTTTTAATGAAGGAAGTTATGTTTCGATAGTTCTCTATAACTCATGCAATGTCTTCCTTTTGTAAAAGTATTAACATTTATATTTCAAATTCAAGAATGGAACACATCATTAGGATTTCAAGAAGTATTAGGTTCACAGGAGCTGAGTCCTCCTCCTGAGCTGGTTCCAGTTTTTTTGTAACCTAAAGTAAAAATCGAAAATATGGCATAGCTTATGAAAAAATTACTGGATGTACTACGTTTTCTAAAAACTATTTCTTATTAAAACTTAATATAGCAATATTAGCACACTAATTAAAAATATAACAATAAACTAGTATTTAAATGACTAATTAATAAAAATGAAAAACAAAACATTATTCAAAATTAACAATAAGACTTTATTTAAAAATAAACACTTTTCAAAAGAAAAATATTATGATATCTTTTTAAAAATGAAATAAATAATAAAAAGTTGAAAAACCAAACTCAGTTTTACTTAGTGTTATCTTTGAAAAAACTGTAACATTCCCTAAAAAACTGCGCAGTTCCTCACTTTGATCATAATTTTTAATAAGCCTCGCTTTACTGTATACTTTATGTATAATATAATGCCGTAAAACACAAATGAAAATAATTAATACTTTCACACTTCTAAATCGAGGATATTCTTTTACATGGATTCGGTACTGACACAGAGAATTCACGAATTAAGTACAAAAGTCTATGTTAAGTAGAAAAATCTTTTAATTTTAAAGTAAAAATAAGTTAAAAGTTGAAATGATCTTACAAAATAACAAATTCTTTTGAAAACATATGCGGAACTGATGTGCATTTTTACTGAAAAACTTGTAAGACACTTGTTACTAACTTTTAGTAGTAAAAATTTTTGAAGTTTCTTATTTTTTAATATGAATAAAGCTGAATACGTTCTTTTAACGGAAAAGAAAATAAAGCATTTTAACTTTTTAATAATTTACAGCATTGCATTTCATACAAACTAATAAGTTTCTTTTTTTTTTCTAAAATACTTACACTTAAACGTCCACAGAGAAACATAATTCATGGATAACTTCCAAACAAGAAAGAAACATTGATTGAAGATGTTTAGCGGATTATCGTTAGATTCTCTAAACTGAGATTTCTTTTTCTTTTCATTTCTTTCTTTTTCCATTTTAAATAACTTTCTGGGTGATCCCTCTTGTTTTTATAAGTGCATTTGTTTTAATTTTCCACTCAATCAAATTTGTAATAACCTTTAATAGAATCTGTTCAGTTGTACTAAAAAGTTTTTCATCAAATTAAATGAATTAAACGAAGGGAGAAAAACGCTTTGCAAAAATTGTTATTTGCTCAACATGATTATTATAATCCATATTTTAGAAGATTAAACGAAATATTGCTTAAATGAAGGATATTGTATAATGATTATTTATATTAGAATAAATGTGAATAATTATGTAAAAAAATATATATATAAATGTGTAAAAATAGGTTTAAATAGCAATCTTTTAAAGATATTGAAATAAAAATTGGAAAAGTAAGGGTGGTTAGTTCTTGGTAAGCCTTTTATCGATTGTATCGATTGTATCGATTGTAGTGTGTAGAATAAATTTTTGCACCCTAATTTCTGAATCTCTATACACGTCTTATTTATTTTTTAATAACACTGTAACAGTAATAGAAATTGTATGTGTATTTCAAGTGGTACAAATCATCTTTCTTTATCCAGCAAGAAATAAATAAAAAACCCACACATAAGTAAGAAAGCAGAAGGAGGAGACATGGAAGTTAGTTTTGCAATTTTAAAATTTAATTGTTTAAAAATATGGAAACAAAAATAGATCATTTACACGTAGTGTTTGTATTCTGTTAAATACAGTGACTTATGAGAAATTCGTTAACACAAAAGTTAATTTTTACTTCGTGGACAAAATTTTGGGCCGAAGTGGGAGGTAACATATTTAAGATTGAAAAAAATTGTTTGTATTTTTGGTATCAAATAATATTATTAAATACATAAATCATTTGTATATGTTGTATTTTCATTCTCTTGATGCATGCTTCTTGGTTCTGAGTGCATAAATATAAATATGCTGTTTTGGCATCTTTTTAGTAGTTGATTTTCTCTGATTTAATATAAAGCAAGATTCTAAAGAAACAGCCAGAGAATTTATACGATTAAATCTAGGGAAAAGACTATCTTCATGCAAATCAAATGTTGTTGTTGTTGTTGTTGTGAACATGTATATCGGATTCGTGAACTTCTCTCGAAGCCGGCTTATAAATCCTCCTCAGAAGGACAACACAAGGGGAAGTGCCCTCTGTGGGGGTCTTTCTAAGGGGTCCTAAGCCGTATTTACGCTAAGTTTCGGAGAAAACCAGGGAAAACGCCGAACGGTTAAGTCGACGGACGTGCGATGGGACCCGAAACAGGGACCTTCACAGTCCACCCGTCTACTATTTCTAGGGATAACCACTGTGCCATGGAGAGGCGCAAATTTTGTAATAAAATTTGTGTTTTCAAACTTGGGAAAGAAAAGGTTAAATTTTATTTTCACAGGGAATGTTCTCAAATGTTTTCTACGTTATCTTTTTAAATAATGTTGATTTTACTAAAATGTTTTTCTTAAAGCTTTTAATAGACCAGAAATATTCCCAGACAAATTTCACGCTTTCACAGCTCACGCAAATTTTTACAGGCTTAAATGGATTCCATTTAAATGTCGCTATTGTCACGAGAATTTTCATTAGTAGCTGGTACAAATTATCCATTACTAATTTTGTGGTGTTTCTGTTCCGAACTCGTGTGCTTTAGCTCTAGGATAAGGCTCGTAAATCCTTGTAGCAGTAAAGAATATCCCGCAGAAAATATTTTTGTTACTACAGAGAAGAGAAGATTAGAACCAGGCTTTTGAAGGTAAATCAAACCCTCCGCCACCACATTCTCTAGAGATTAGCCAAGTGAGTAACTACTCACTAAACTTGTTTTAAATCATATTATATGATTTACTTCAAAGAGGCTGCCACGACTTACTTTACATCATACTAGTGCTTTATTTATTGCTTAATTTGATTGATATTTATCTTTTAAGAATGCTAAGTGAATGTAAAAGTGTTATCGATTGTCAAATACGGGAAAATTTGGATTTTCTGTAAAACATTTATAGCTCCTCCAGTTAATCTCTTTAATAATTTATAAACTTTCGTACTTAACTTTTGCGAGCACATTTGCCCAGCGTTTGCCTAGATGCAAAATATTGAAAGTTCTGTAATGAGGCAATAATGAGTAATAAACTTCACAAAGATCTATTCGTAAAAAGAAACGATTATAAGAGCAAAATAAATATCTTCCCCTTAAAAATCGTTGCTTTCTTAAATTAACAACACTTTTAAGAAGTATGCGCATATACTGCACAAATGTTATAAGCTTAATTGAACAGTAAATATCATGAATTTCAGTAATACTTAACTGCAAAATTTAAGTGAAATGTCTTATGTATTTAAGTTACTTCTTTCAAGGTTTAATTGAATTATTCCTTGGAGAAAAATCTATTTGCAATGCATTACATGTTCAATGCTTAGTGGTTGTTTAGAGCAAATTGAATCGATTATGTCAAAAACCACATAATTTTTCACAAAACGCTTTTTTTTTTCGTACTTGCCCTTATGAATAAGCTTATATTCTCAACAAAACCAAAAAAGAAAGTTACTGTTTCTTTTCCTGTTGTAACGAGTTAGTTTAGTTACCGTACCAATCAATAAACAAACAACTACAGACCAAAGATAATGAAGAAGATAATTTTACATATAATTACTTCCTTTACCATTAAAAATACGTAAAGTTTTCGAGTTTTAATTGCATTAACAAAAACACTATAAACATAGGTGTTATCGTGCATTGGTTTCTTTCTAAAAAAGAAACTTAAAATCTACCTATTTATCTCTCTCTCTATATATATATATTAAAGCTTAAAACCCAAGTATATATATAAGTATTCTAGAAAAAAAAGTTTAACGAGGATTATTTTTTTTATAGAAACATCAAATTTGTAACCATCAAATTTGATGTGTTTCATCTAGCACTTTTCAATAAACAAAACTCAATGTTGACTTGTTGACGAAATAAAAATATTACGAATATGTACTTTAATGTCTAACAAATTACAACTCAAATATATTCTTGAAAATCTACCTATATGTGTGTTATGTAGTTTTTATTGATTTCTGTAAAGTTGCAAAGCCATGACTTTAATGGTTTTTGAAACGATCATGGACTAGCTTTTTAATATAGAATATTTCAGTCAGCTTTTTCAACAGACTGCACAAGTTTTTAGTTAATGCTGTTCTATTAAAAAGTCATGCGGCTTTTGAATATAGTGAGAGAAACCAATTATGTTAAAGACTCGAAAAATTTTTGAATGCGCCTTTACTAGTTATACTACGCACGATTACAAACAGTGAAGTTATAAGCGCTATAAAACATTCTGGAAAATATTAAACATAAGGAATTTTGCAGTTTTTATTTCAACTCCAGCTTATTTTTGATAGCAATTTTTTAGCTTTGATTTTTTTCTAAAAGTTATTGGAGACTTATATTTCCCGATAATGTAAGTGCATAGTGCATTGGATGAAAAAGCATTGATCATGGTTTCAAATGCTTTGCATCTCGTGTTTCTTTATTCATCTTATTTTAAATTCTAAAATGACGAAGATCTCTTGAATATTAGTATTTCCCCGCAGCTGATGCAATGAACAACATTAAATCAATTTTTCGAGATTCCCTATCTCGAATTGAGGTGAAATTTTGCATAGTGATTTATTTTTTAACAATGCCGTATTATTATGCTAAAAATTGGATTCTATATCAGTTTTTGACCGTATTTTAGCGTGAACCTGCTAGAAATGTATAATTTCACAACTGACATCTTGGGTGAGGAAGAAATTCAAGATATGCGATTACAAAAGCTACTATTTAATAAATTTTAAGCAAGAAAAGACAAATAGGGCAGACAAACGGATTATGATGCATTTTCAAACATCCTGTAACCAGAAAAAAACAAAATAGGAACGATTCATGAATTATGATACTTTCCAACACAATGAAGCCAGAAAACCAAATAGGGCCCAGGTATACATTATGATATGATACCCTTATCAAAATAATGAAGCACAAAAGACAAATAGGGATGAAGCGTAATTATAATGCACTTTCCAACATAATGAAACAAGAATGACATAGAGTCGGCAGATGGATTATGACACACTTTCTAACATTATGAAGCAAGCCCAATAATTAGGGCCAGCGTATTGATTATGATGCACTTTCCAATATAATGAAGCAAGAAGGCAAAGAGGACCAACACACGGATTATGATACACTTTCAAGCATATTGAAGCAAGAAAAAGAAGTATAGGGCCCACGCAGGGATTATGATGCACATTCCAACATAATAAATAACAGGAAAAATATGAAAAATAACAGGACAACACACAAGTGCATAGTTAATAAAATGGAATTTCTTTTCCTTTCTCTTAAAAAACAAATAAACAAGCAAAATGTACATCTAAGGGTCCATAATAATTTTTTAATGTTCAAAATATCTCCATTGACAACTTTATCATCTGAGAATTTTCGGGGCAAGTTGTTTATATATCGTTACGAGGAATTTTTAAAAGTTAAAAACGGTTCTAAAATGAATTTAAATCAAGCAGCTTCTTTAATAAATTGAAATTGTCAAATAGGATACAGTATAGCTTCCGAAAATTCCGAAGAATCGTTTTTAAAACGATACCATTCATCTGATGAGATTAATCCGAGATGCTATTCTCATGCTTTTTATTTTGAATGTTTATATGATTAATAATACTTTATTGATTTTAACAATACATCTGCTAATATGAAATTAGAATTTTGATTTACATGCTGAAGACGCCATTGAATTTACTATGTAATTATCTACTGAGCATTGCGCAAGTCAACTAGGCAGAATATAAAGTTGTATGGCGAGGGGGAATAAAGTGCTGCGATCACACATTGATTCCAAAGAATTGCAAGAGCTATTCTCGGGGATTTGAAAGTATTAGAGAGCAGGGGGATGGGCCCCATAGTTGTATATTTAATGTAACACCTAACGTTTTTATGCATCAATATGTTTGTTTACAAACAACACAAGCATTTTTAATTTCTTGTGCATTCCTTTTAACCCTTTGACGAGCGGAGGGTGCGCCGTGAAACTACCTTATTTCAGCGCTTTCACTGCTGGTCGCAAATAATATAGACCCAAAACTGGAACAGTACAGCCGTTGCCATCGATCGATTTAGCTACCAACAACATGGCGGTCGACTGAATCGCCCATGTGGAGCCACACAGCTAAAGATGCTTTCTGACACAACTGGGTGTGCGGCCGCCAGATGGGCTAATCCATGTTGTTGAACGAATGCAATGGAATTCGATGTTAAATTAATAGAGTTGAATGAATCGATGGGAACGGCTGCACTTTTTCAGCGTTGGGTAGTCTATTCAGTTGGTCTTTTGTATTGATGTGAAAATGCTTTGCAATGCAAAAGGGTTAGTTATTTTGTGTATTTTTTTCAAAGAAAATTTCTTAAAACCTCGGATAAAATTTTTGTGCCTTGAGCCGTGGGCTACATAATGCACTACATAATGCAGTGGATCAAACGGACTGAAGGGTATCCCCACCCACATCCCCAAAATTCACTTTCTCGGTTGGAATGCACAAGCCCGCATGAACCCTCTGAAGAAGAGATTTTGATGCAATTTCCGAAAGATTTGCTGCTTCAAATGGAACGCCGTGGTCAATTTAGCTTTGATTTTTACACCAGTTTATTCGATTCTATTCAGAATAACATTTTAAAGGGGATAGAGGGGGCTTAGTAAAATTTTGCAGTTGCACAGGAAAGCAAATTTATGTTTTTGTTGAATTTATCACAAATAAATCTATAAATTTCGTATAAAATTATCAAATTTTTCTTTCCACATCGCACGATGAACAGAAATATCCTTCAGTGTTTAATAGTACTTCATAAATTTTTATATTTTTGGCTACCTTCAGTATTAGTGTTGTCTTTAAAACAAACTACATATCTCAGTTTGATACTTTCGAGAAAATAATATTAAGATGTTTTGAAACATTTATTAGAAAAAAATGAATTTTTGATTTATTTTTTAAAGGACTTATTTCTGTATTTTTCTAAACACGGAAATCAGCCGTATTTCGATGCAAAATAAAATCACAAAAGTCTAAAGCATAAAAATTGCTATCTTCTCCTTTTATTAAATTCAGTGTATATACATTTATATTAAATTTACCAAAATCCTTCATCAGTATTTTATTTCTTTATTAATATATCCGTCAAAATTTGATGGCAAAGAACTTCATAATACTACTGGAAAAATAGGACAAAATCTCATTAAAATATTAGGCACGTTTATAGAAAATAATAGTAGATAATTGTTAAACGAAATTACAACTCTTTTACATCTGGTACACAATTCTACCTGTTTGATAATTAAAAAAAAAAACCACTCTTTTATATGGGAAAAAAGAAAAGAAAATTTAAATTTATTTTTTTTCATTTCTGAAGATGAGAGGAAATATTCTTTTGTGTCAGAAAAAAAAGTTTATGAAAGAATTCGCAAGTCTAGAAACCGTAATCCATAAGTTAAACTTATTCTACTACCAGGAGATCGAAAACAACAACTTATGGTTTCTAGAATAAAGCATTAACTGATTACACCTGGATAGGACATTGGCAAGTTTCTGTGGTTTTCTTTGTTTTACCACGGCCTCGTGGATAGACACTGAATATGGTAGATGGCTGAAGTGCGGTGGCCCGGGTTCGAGTCTATCGCACGGCCATTGATCTAACGGTCTGGAGTTCTGGGCGGTTTTCTCCAGATGTAACGTGAATACGGTTAGAACGCTTTAAAAGTCCTCCGGCCAATGCACCCCTCCTTAGATAGATATACCTCACGTAGCTTTGCATCTATGCACAACACACTGTGGTTTGGTTTTTTTATATGGTTAAGGCAAATCTACACGGAGGCTATCTGCTTAAGAAGAGGATACCTTCGAGAAAAGCTTTTATAAGGGTAATGACGTGATGCTTTGGTCGGAGGACTTCATTTCATTAATTAATTTTTCGGATAAGCAAGTCCATTGTTTTTAAATTGGTTAAGCAATTAGACACTTCTTCCAAAGTAATAATTAATGGGTGCATGAAGGCGACATTTTCAACCTCACATTGCAATAGGATTCTGAATCGTCTTGGTGTATCCTACTATTCCTACAAGATTCCCTATCTAATTTTAAAATCACCCATACACAGAAAAAATTCACAAAAATATTAGGATTTTTCATGTATCATAAATCATCGAACACATTACGTTATGCATCATAAACGAACTTTGCATATTTAAAAAATTTCTCAAATGTATCAATATTTTTCTTACGTAATAACGAAAGAAATTATAAAATAATATTAATAAATCACAACCAAAAGGATATTATGAATTTAAAGATCCTGTAATTAATATTTTGTAAGAAAAATGTGCTGAAAACTGAACTGACTTTGATTTACTTTTTGTAAGTAATTTAAAAATAAGTTAAGCTGTCCATTGATTATTTTATTGATGCCTTGACTAACCAAAGTCTGCAATAATACGATCAACTGAAAGAATTGCAAATTAAAAAAAAAATTAAAATTAATTCAAAACTACTTGTTAAAAAATAAATTCTAAAGTTTTGATTTGCAACTAAAAAGAAATTAGAAATTTAAAAGTTTAGTTTAAACAGAAATAAGTTTAAAGCATTTAAAAGCTAGCGCCACTTCTTTCAGTGCACAACTCGGTACATTCAAATACTGGCGTATAAAGCGAAAATTTTTACACAACAGCAGGGATTTTGGCTATTTCTTTGACTGATAGTGAATTTAATTGAGTGATATGAGCTAAAACGTAAAAATAACAATTTGAACAGCAACTATAAAACGTTTTAGAAAATATTTTACCAAAGACCTCTCCAGAAGGTAAATAATGTTTTGTTATAGAGTAAAATAATTACAACTTTATTTATTTATTTATTGTGGATAAAAAATGTAATGTAGTACAGTAAAGTTTGGGTTCAAATGTACATATCACGTAGTAATGCTTAAATAAAAAATATGTGGGGGCAAATGGCAAATAGAATTTGGAAAAAATAAAGAAGAAAAAGAAAAAAGCAAAGCACTAATTTTTTTAAAAAATCAAAACTACTAAAATACGTCTATTTTTTAATGTTTAGTTGATTTGTACGCTTATTAAAACTGAATTATTATAAACTTTTAAAATTTTCTTTTCGCTTTATTACCAAAAGTATTCGTTTCAGATGAATTGAATTGAAGTCAATTTATACTCAAATAATTTAAATAGTTATGGTCATATATATATCCCTATTTAAATATAATATTTAACAAACGAAGTTATGAAAAAGTACTTTTTTCTTTTTCGCATTTTTTTATGGAGTATAGTTTATAAGTTTGGTACGATAATTGAAACACTAATTTTTATGTACCTAAACTGATATACATGTCAGTAAAGAAAAAAAAAATATTCTCAAGTATGGAGTTACTTAGTTTGTTTATTAGTTAGGATCAGGTGCGGTAATTATGACCAGCTGAGTTTTAAAAAAAAACTATAAATAAGCTCTGACAGAAGAGTAAGCATAATTTTTTAAAATGTATTTTTCACGCAAAGTATCTTTTGTACTTAATATTAAGTATTTTTAAGGTAGAAAAAAATTTAAAACAAGCACCATGTCAAAACTTTCAGTAGAATGGATTTTACAGTTCGGTGTTCAAAGTTATTTGGCGCAAAAGAATGTTGGACAAGCTAATTGACATAAAAAAAAATATTGGTAATGTATATAAGAACTTCCGACAGGTTTTTACTTTTTAAAGCATAATTAAATATTTTTTAAATTTATTGTCATAGTTACCTAATTGTTTTTTTAAGTATACTAATTATGAACATGAGCAAAAACACAGTACAGAAGGCCATTTAGACCTGAAAAAGCACATACTTGTTTCATATGAATTAATAACATTAAGGTAAAATAATTAAAAATAGTTTATTCCCTTGTTGTATTTAACTTAAAAATAAATTACGAAAAGTAAATTTTGTTATTCATTATTTTTAGAAATTTCAGACGCTTAAAACTTACTCTCATGGTCTATAAACAGAGCCCGAAGTACATTCCAAGATATTAAAAATGTACCAGATTATTATTTTTATTACCACAGTTTTTAATAAAAATAAATGAGGCAACATGAATTTGATGAAGAATATTTTTTAAAACAAGTAATACTTATTTTTTTATAATCAAATAACAGGACAGTTACGCCAAATTCCAATTTTAGTGAACACCCGTCTTATGAAACCCTGGTTGCTACTGGTTTATTTATATTCTTGGTTGGCGTAAGTCACCTGAAAGATAACCGATACCATCTTCAGTAATCACGTGGTTTGAATCGCTCTATTGTAAAACATGTGTCACGGAACAAAAAAAAATAAATAAATAGATAAATAAATAAAAATTTCCTGGCAAACGACATTCAAGGATTCAGTTTTCTGCGTTTTTAAAGTATCTTAAACATTTATTTTATTTCGTTTAAAAGATCAACGTTACTTTAAACAATTTCTTTTTTTTTTCAAAAAATCTTACAATCAATAATTTTTCTTTTATAAAAAAAGTGACTTTCAACACAATTTGGCAACAAGAGGCCATTTTTATTTAATAAATAGAAAATATAACCTTATTACTCACTTTGCATCAATAATTTATGCACCAGGGTAACTCTAACCACGACAAAAACCAGAATAGTTGTATCAATTGCTCAGTATATATATATATAAAAAAATTCTGCTCATAATTACCCCCAATGGTTGGCTATAACTACCCCATTTGGGGAATTCAAAGCACTCAAGAAACTTTCGAAAATATTTCAATTTTGTTATCAAAGCAAAATTATTAGAATGTATTTAAGTATGTTATGAGCATCCAGTTAAATACAGTATCAGACATAAAACAACCCTTTCGTGATTACACTATACAAACTAATTATTATGAAGTGGATTTTCAATGCATTTTCTATACGTCAAATTTGGAAAATGAGTATCAAACTCATTTTTTAATGAAATACATTACAATGAAATTAAGCCCTTTATTCTTACGCAAAAGAAAGTATTTGTGATAGAATGCAGTGTCTAATTACGTAAGAAAATTTTCCATAAATGTTTGCTACCGATATGTAATTGTAAAGTCTAAGGGTTCTAGCACTTTTCGCACTTTGGCTGAAGGTTTGAGCCTCTTTAGTTGTTTGTTCAGTCACATAGATATTACTACATGAGTGGAAAAATATAGCTTAGTTACGGCACCTTCCACATATTTTGAAAGTTTTATACTCATATATTAGAAAATAGTTTTTTTAAGTTATTCTTCATTAGCATAATACTTATAATTGATTAACTTATGCGTTCTATTAAATGTAACTGTTAAATCCATTCTACTAGAAGAGTGCTTGAATGTGATACATTATGAAAATCACTTTTTTACAGACACGTCAAAAATCGTTTAGTGCAAATGCATCAAGCCGTTATTGAGGCTGTAGTTGAGAAAAGAAAACTGCTTTCGATCCCCCCCCCCTAAAAGTTCGTATAAATAAATTGCGTCAGGGGCTCCAAATATACCAGAAAATAGCTTCAAACTGTAAATTATACTCAAGTATAAACCTTCTCACAGTCAATGAAAGTAGTTCAACATTTCACCAGACAATGGTGCTAAATTAGCTGCAGTCTTTGTATTGTAAAACATTTCATCATGATTTAGTTACACTAATCACCACTAATATAGCACAACTGCAAGGTGAAATGTTTAAAAATTTCTATCAAAGGTGTGCAAGGTACAAAATTTTGTATAGAAATCTATTAAACATACTGATGGTCTATTATCTTATATTTATTTGAAGCATAACATATTTTATGAAATATTGCATTTCTGAAGGGTTTTTGTTTTCCATCACCAACATAGGACTGTCGTTTCTTACAGTGTATAGGTACAACTTGCAGAGAAATATCCTAGTTTTTAAGTCTTTGGTATAGTTCGTTTGTTCTAGAATATGCTAAGCCTGACTTATTTTTGAACTACAGCTTTAGAAAAAAATCAGAAGAAATATATTCGGTGTCCATAAAAAGTAATGCGTAGTGAATCATGTAAAATAATATGTCCCTTACTCAATTATTAGGATAACTGAGTCGAGTAATTTCACTAGGATAATCTGAAAATGATATGGATCGTACAGAAGGAGTGTGCAGACTCTATTTATGCATCCGATAGAGTAAATGATCTTGCCTGCTTGTGGTGTGACTCATTTTCCAGAGGATCGACTGATGCTAGAAAAGAGGGAAACCCAGAAAAGTTTCAGGGGAGGTAAAAGTATGACAAAGTGTGTTATCAAAGGGAGGTCATTATTTTCTTCATTTTTTGTTCACTTTAACGCTTTGAGGTGCAACCCTTTCCCAATGCTGAAAAAAGGGCAGCCGTTGCCATCGCTCGGCTTAACTACCAGCAAGATGGCGGACGATCGAAACGTTCATCGCGTGCCACAGATCTAGAGACCCTTTTTTGACGTCAGCTGGCTGTGCGGCACAGCCAGCTGTCGTCAAAAGAGGGACTCTAGATCTCTGGCACGCGATGAACCTTTCGATCGTCCGCCCTCTTGCTGGTAGTTAAGTCGAGCGATGGCAACAGCTGCCCTTTTATCAGCATTGGGAAAGGGTTGCGCCTCAAAAGGTTAAATGAAGCATAGGGTGATAACGATGATTATTGTTCAGGTTATTTTAAATTCATAATTCCAGCTGCGTCAAAAAGATGGTCTAATATTTTAAAGATGTCCTGTTTTTTATAAAATGCCGAAAGACTTTCTCTCGTGCATCTCATATAGTAAGACATTTTAGGACAATACTTCAAAAGTTCGGAACTTCAGCAAATTAATGATTACTTTCTCTCCCTCTGTGGTAAGATACATTGATGAAAGAAGTGCAGTCTTTGAAAATTTTCAATGTTGAGAGCTAAAAGGCTAATAATAGGTTAAGTAATGGATTAAGCTCCCAGACATCTCGATTATTAAGTTTACGTTTGTTCAGGTAGGTTGAAGGAATCAAATCTTCGTCCGCACTGTCATGGAAAGCTTTTCGAAAGTAATTTTGAAAAGTAATTGATTAGTATTCCCTTTAAACGCGAAAAAGGCTACCAAATATCCACCCATCCAGTCCGAAGCCAAGGTTAGATCACAGCAGCAAACATTTTTATTTGAGCAGCGCGAAACCAGTCAATCCCAAATAGACCCGTTTACTTTTACAACATTATTCTAAGTTCAATCTTGTATGCAAGACATTTGTTTGTGATTATACTCATTCGACGAAGGTGAGAGAATAAACATGTAAAACATGTGTGTGTGTATTTTTAATGAACTTTCTCAATATTTTCCTTCGGAGAATTAAGTCGAAAATATGAATTTCTTTATTTCGTGAAATGAATGCCGTTAGCCGCACATTCCCTACTAGCAATTTTGTGCGGCACAGCCAGCAGTCGTCAGAAAAGGGTCGTGGCACGTGATGAACGTTTCAATCGTCCGCCATCTTGCTGGTAGTTAAGTCGAGCGATGGCAACGGCTGCCCTTTTTCCAGCATTAGGAAATCTATCCAGCTGTTCTCACATTCTTCCATTTTTCAGCAGATGTCAGTTCTGTTAAAAATAATCGTGGCAATTTTTTTTACGGGAAATACGGTGCTAAAACGTAAAGGATTCTTGTGGAGCTATGTCACCCGCAACTGTTTTTATAAAAATCAAATCTATTCTTCGTGACTGGCAACAGTTAAAACGTCAGAGTTTGGTGTTCCTAGAGCGGGAACACTGCGCGTTAAGCGCGAAGGCATTATCAAAACTAAGCCCGACTCCCAATATGAAAGAAGAGAAAGATTTATCCGGCGCCCATCACCGGTACAACAACAACCAGTAAATCAAATCAGAGAGACGAAAATCTGTTACGGAGTCATTAGGGCAATTGTGCCAAATAATTTCATCAGAATAATCTGAAAATGATTTGAACTGTGGGAGGGAGAGAGAGATGAGGGGTGTGAGGGACCGCATCCCCACTTCGCAGGGATTGAGATGGATCCCCCCACCCCCCTCCGTTTGCTTGCGGCTTGACTCATTTCCCAGAGGATCGACCGGCGAAACCTCTCAAAGCGTATGGGGTGGAAAATGATTAGCTTCCTCTCTTCGCGTGCAATTAATAATTTAAAACGCAGTTGTAAAAATGAATGATGTCGCGGGTTCCGCATTGTATGTAACGGATACAGAAGCCGAAAATGCTCAAGGGGACAGGAACCCCCCCAAAGAAAAAATGCGCACATTGTCGTTAATCCCCTCCCCTGTATGTACCACGCCGGTTTTGGAGGACAGAAGGTTTGTTCATAAAAATTAATTTTTAAATAACGGTTTTGAGCACAAATGCATGATAAAAAGAAGATTTCTATAGCAAACGCGTCGATTATGAAAAGCTTTTCAACGTAATTAGCCTATTGATGCAAATACAGCGGAAAGACAGTTAATTAATGTAAAATAAACGACACGCCACTTAAGTATTTCTTTTAATCACCAATCTGACAGCGTAATCTATGAATGTAGTTTTACGAGTCGCTGTAATGAAGCTATATTATGATTGCTTTTCAGGCAGTGTTTTTAAGGCAAGCTGTTCAGACAACAATATTTTCAACAAAATATTTTGCTGAATCAACTAAAATTTTGATGATAAATTTATTTCAGTGGAGATTGCACTGTCATAAACTTTCATGTGATATGTAAAAATTTATTTTATTTGGATTAGATGCACATCTCTAAAATGTAAGTTAGTTATTACCTAACCATATACTGTAAAGTAATCGAATTTCTAAATATATTCTCGCAAAAGAATGATGTATGCTTCATACAATATTTTCGATAGAAAGTGTACTTCCATAGACCTTAATAATAGCTGTAGCGTTATTTTACTTTTCTTTGATGTAGATTGATGTCTGTAAAAGGCACTTTCAATAATGTCTGCCTGTAGTATTGTATTGGATTTTTCTCGCCTGCTTCTATAAAACCCAATGCTATACATACCTTTTCAATACAGAGCTAGGTATAGTGCGTTTCAATAACATGCATAAATTTAATGTCAACTGATGGGAGTTTACAGTACTTATATGACAGAGGCAGACACATAGAGGGGCAGAATAACCAGATCATGAGTACTTTTCTGGAAATGTGATACTCTTCTATATTTTTAATTTATACAACATAAAGCAATTATTCGAGTGAATTTATTAAGATAGACATCAATATTTTACAGGTTTTACTGTGAATTAACGTAAAGATTTGAAAATATCGTGGCTGAAGATCTATTGTAGTGCCATGTTTCCGTATTTCTCCACAACCGGTGATTCACGATTTACCGTTCCTTAGTAAGTTGTCAAAAAATCCGAATTATCTCGAAAATTACATATTTTTCGTAAATTAAGAGTAAAAAAAACGTAAACATAATAAAGAGCACCAACAGTACACTCAAACGGAATTTCAATTCTCTGAAAATGTTCTTCTTTGAACAATGAGATCAAACTATGCGGAAACATGCTAGAGCATTTTGCTTTATTTTCTTATCCCTGTGGGTATTCAAATGAAAAAGCCAAAGATACCCATAATCAACTTATATAAATGAAGATTGAAATGAAGTTTTTATAGCGTTTTATGGTGAATAGTGTTAATGTTAACAAATTAATATTTGACGTTAAGTGTCCTACTTTTTGATCCCGGATAAAGCTGTTAAAATTACAAATTCATACAACTCAACAGTATCCTCCAAAATATGATTCGCGAAAAACGTTTTGCTGTTTTGCTTAACACCAATTAATTTTTATGTGCGTCAGAAATTTTTGTTGACATAATTTTTTTTATAAATTATTTTGATTGAATTAACAAGTTTTATTTAAATCAACAAAATTATTTTTCCGTTTGTTTACGCTGCTTTGTACTTTAGTGTAAAAAAATATATATTTTGCTATTGAAACAAAAAATATAGTTGGATCCATAGGCGTAGAGTTATATGGGCCCGTGGGGCTCGAGCCCCCCCAATAAATTGTGAATAGTGGCTGAGCCCACCCAATAATTTACCACTAAATACAGAAAATTAATTTATACTAACATAAAAAAAAGTATTTCACGCCATTTACAAACGTTTAAAAAAACCTTTACTTGGACTTTTAAAAATTTTCTTCGTTTGATTTCAATCATGATTTAGTATTCATTGTGACGCCACGTAACACACAATGTTACTATAAGCTGCCCTCACCAGGCTCTGGTTAATTAAAATCAGATTATGCAATGTAAAGTATGAAATAAAGAAAAGTTCAGATGTGTCTAAAATGCACTATCTCATAGAAAATGGTTTTTTTCCCCTCCTTTGGATATTTTACATTGCTTCTATTTTTAACTTATAACATGGTAGGAAGATACTAACATGGATACTTACCCTACATAGGTGCAGCACAAAAATTTTGCGATATTTTAAGCCGAAAAATCATGTAGAAAAAGTGGTTATATATATTCCATGGTAGTTGGCAGCTATTACTAAGTTATATGTACGTGAATCAGTGGCGTAGCCAGAAATTTTTCATGGGGGAGTTACGACTTCTGCAACTCAATTATATGTATACGGGTGTATGATAAGGGAGTGAAAAATATACATTTTGTATGGAAAAAAATTCCTCATGGGGGGGTTATGACCCCCCCTTGGCTAGGCCACTGACGTGAATATATGTGGTTGTGGGGCCCGGCCCCCCCAATAATTTTGAAAACTTTACGCTTATGGTTGGATCTATTTCTACAAAACATTTTATTTTATTTATTTATTATTTCCCAAAAAAGTTCCTACAATATTGATAATTTCATTCAAAATATTCGACATTGTTACCTTAAATAAAAAATCCCAGTATGTTACTGTAACATGTCACTTTAGAATGTTTGTTATATTTTGTTTTTTACACTTTCATATGATGGCTTAATTTTAATTAATATAATAAACACTTACAGCTTTCTGTTTGTGGTAAAAAAATCACATTTGCTAAAGAAAACGTATTTTTATTAACGAGATGGAAAAAATTCATATAAAATCTACGTACTCTAATAAGAAAAGTAACTTTTTAAAAAATTAATAATGATCGGAATGAATCTGCGGCGTAGTTTTCAAGCATAATGAGCAAATTTTTTTATTTGGCGTTATTTAAACCGCAAGACAATCAATCCAAATTATTTTTTTTTAATCTTTAAGTGAGACTTTCTGAATTTGAAATATTGGAACGAATATCCCAAATGAAAGTCTTATTGAAGAAGGTTAGATATGAGGTTAGAAATAGAAACGTTTCTAGACCTTTCTCACTGTTTATTATTCGACTTTGAATATTTTTCATACTTCCAAAATACAGGGTTATACACAATTCCCTCCCGGATTTGGAAAGCTTATTAAAAAATATATTACCAATATAGCAAAAAAGTTGACTTTATTTGATAAAGAAATGTTACAAGTTTTGTTTCATAAATGTTCAATATGTGAACCTTTCATGATGCGGCAGATATCAAGTCTAAAGTCAAACTCTCCCCTCCCCCCCCCCCACTCGCTTTAACATGTCGCGATCAACTGCAGCGAATGCGGTTGTGATCCTTTGGTGTAAATCTTTTAAATCATGAGGCACAGGAGCACGAACACACCATCATTTATGTAACCCCATTCAAAAAAAAAAAAAAAAAAAAATCGCATGGAGTTAGGTCCGGAGAGCGAGGTGGCCACGGAAGAAGGCGATTGTCGGCGTCAAAATCACGACCAATCTTACGACGAGGAAGCTCGTTATTTGTGAATCAAAACTTGTAATGTTTTTCCCTCCAGTAAAGTCAATTTTTTTGCTGTATTATTAATATATTTTTTATAAGCCTTCCTAACCCGGGGGGGAATTGGAAATAACTTTTTATATTTACAATACCTATTCATACCAGCATTAAAATACTCTTCCATAATACGAATTCCACATGTAGAGGAACATCCTTTACACTGTTTCTTAGACATGTTTTACAGTTTAACTCATTCCAATGATAAAATAGGGGATTTATATGACACCAGTAAATTCTTAATTTCAGATACATTACCCCCGTCCCCTAAGGATCTTCGAATTTTAAATGTATTCCAGGGCAACAGATTCCATTTCACAAATTTTATAGTGATAGTGCTTTGCATAAAAATGATCTATATTTCGATAACCATCTATCTATAAAATATCTTTTTAAAAAGACTTCTTAAAATTACTAGTATCAAATATTTTTCTAGTACAATTGAAAAGTATTTATTATTTTTGTTTGTCCGTCTGTCTGTGCTTTAACGTTCATCTACTAGTAACAGTATAAAATCAGTTCATATTAGTGGATGTTAATGATAATCAAAACTAGTGTACTTTACATTTATAGCTATTTTATCGGGATAAACAAAAGAGCTTTGATAGATTTAGCTCTAAAGAAAGTCTAATAATGATTATTTATCCCTCACATATTATACATGAATTGAGAGAGTGTATAACACAGTAATTAATTACTTTTATTTCACTCTTTCAAATTATATTAAACATAAATAATTTATTGTATAAATCAGATCGCTATCATTGAAATATATTAAAGTTTTATTACTATATCTGGCATCTCAGTTATATAGAGGCAGCATTTTGGTAGCACTTTTTTAGAAACTATGTTAAATGTATGAACGTTACTTCACTTTGAATTGAATTAATCATCAAATTGAAATATGAAATGCTACTAAAATGTAGTAAATTCATAAATTAACAAACAAAGCCGACGCCGAAAACATTCTACACTTAGTTTAGCCTGTCGCGATGATTTAATAATCAATTCCGTTGAAAAAAGGGCTCAGTCGACCAGAAAATTACCGCTGATGTTTCAAATTCGTGACAAAAAGAAAATAAACGAGCATTAATTAAATATTCATATTTTACATATTTCCTCATTAATTTATGTCAAAGCGACTCCCTCTTGAAAGTCCCCACTTGAATTCGTTTAGCATAGCCCATGCTGAAAAATTTTCAATTCTTTTATTTTGAAATTACTCTCTTTAATACCCGAAGATTTCTTTTTATGCACGAATGAGCCAAAATACACACATCATTAGCTCATAATTTAATAGCCAAAGTTGTTCTGATTCAACATTAATTTTGCATCTGGGCTGAACGATAAAAGTAGGATGCACAAAAAATTCCTGCGGATCAAATTAGATAAATAGCTTTTATATATTTCGTTGCTGTGCACCGAAAATGAAATAATTCTCCCGGGAATTCTGTCTTATTCATGATGTTACATTTCTTAATTTATATCTAAATATTAAAACTGATGGATGAGTTAATTTAATGAAAAACCTTGTTTTACACTTCTGAGCAGGTTTGCGAATATTCTAGGCAGTTAATATATGGCTTAGGAAATCCAATTATCTCTCGCTTATAAGCCAGAGTATGGTAATAAGAACAATATTAATAAATTACTACGGCAAATATCGCATCCAAGTTTGCTTTACTGATTGAAAATTTGATTTATTACTTTTTTTAACATATTTTTAAAATAAGCATACAAATACAAAATGTGTGTTTTCTTAAAAAAAATTAATAGAATATAATAAAATAATTCCTACATTGAATTTCTCGTAATATTTTCTCTTAAATATACGTAAAACTAGTTAAGAAGGGTCGCTACAAGAAATTTAACTTCTGAATTAACGTGAAATTTAACTTGAAATTAGCTTATTGCGTAATACATTTCTACCCTATTTTTTGCTTACGTTGTTATGAAATCTTAAAAAAAAATTCATTTTTTTTTTTGTATTGAAGTTTTGCCCAGCCAGTTTTATATAATCATTAAAGTTGCATACATGATATAAAGTAATGATAAGTACAACTCTATTTTAACAACAGGTATGTATGCTTCACTTATTTCTTCCTGAAATGTATGGAATGCAATTATAGATAATCAATGGTTTCAGAGGAATTCGATTCTGCTTCATTTTTGACCATTACAGCAGATATTTTTCCCCACAAAAAAGTGATATTTTTAAGCCATCTGTCATATTGCTAAATAAAATAGATGGATTTTATTTAATTCTGACTTAGGCCGCAGAAAAAAAAGCTTACTACATATTCTTTACGATAACTAACATGGTATTTTACTTTATAAATCATTGAAGGCGCGCCTTTTCTGAAGACTGGTAGCTTCAAATTTGAAAAGCCGCTGCACCAACTATTAACCTTCATTTTTGTTTCAGTCTGCAGTGAGGCTGTGAGAGAACTACGAACAAATAGATTATATCTATCGAATTTAGTCAATAGTTTCCAAATTAAGAAATTTTTCCCGAACAGTAGGAAATTGGAATCATTCTCAGGGTTTTATTATTTATTTATTTTTTATTTACTACTTAGAATAAATTTGTTAGCTTTTATGATTTAATTCCTAACAAAGAATTTTTCTATAATGATATTTGAAAAATAAAAAATATGTTTTAAAAATTTGACTGATCAATGTAATTAAATATTGATAAAGAAAAATGAATAACGGGAAAATGGTTACACACACGGAAAACTAAAATTTGTTTAATTCAACTAAATTTTGTGAATTTATCAGAAAATTCGGAATTTTGGCACACAAAAAATTACAAACAAACCCTTTTCGTTACACTTTCGTAACCCACTTTTGGTAATACTGATCAGCTTTGCAATGGCATACTCCAAAGCTGGTCAGTGTTACTAAAGAGCTGAATATAAAAGTGGCTAAAATGACCCCCTAACTTTTCCATATGGTGGCCATTTAAAATTTATAGGGCTTAATTTATTTTACAGAGTCTACAGCACAGTTATTGGCACCTAAAATGAAACTTTTCTATAGTGAAAGGGTGTTTGACTAATTTTTATCGATAAAATGAAACTTAAAATTAATTTAATGCCACAGAAGATATTTTCTGGTGAGTCATAGAGAAAGTAACTGAATCTAAAATAAATAAACTTAAAAAAATAATTAAGTAAATAAAATAAAACGTGTAAGTAGTCTTGTTGAAACTACCACGGGATATATATTAACGTGAGATTACTTACCGTTTTTTAGTTGTAAGGCGCTCGTCGAAAAATGATGAATATAACAAACACTTTCTAATTTAATATGACACTAAATTCTTATTATCACTCTATATTGTGCTTTAATCCATATTAATATTATTGAGATTTTTTGTAAGTATTTAATGATATTCGACCTCTCCTTTGAGGCATTTGCCCCCATTTTTCTAAAGCCACGATATAATTAAAAACCTCTGTTAATGAACCTTCTAAACTAATTCTCATCAAACAATCTAGATGTTTTAAGGAGAGTCTGTTTCGGTAATTCGTTTTAATGAAATTTTGCTTTGAAAATCCCTAATTACAATCGACACTGCCTGTCGGTAAAACATAAACTGCACAAGCATAGCTGAACAATATTTTGGGTACTGAGCTTTAATGGCTTCAATTTCAATGCTGGGCAGACATCACTGAATTTTTTAATGATTAAGCAGTTAAATATCGTGGACAAACTGGGGAATTTCTGGCATTCTATGTTTTTACTAGAAGGAATTTATATATATATATATATATAAGCATTGGTTTTAAAAACTTCTTTAACATTGACAGTATAATTAATAACATGCCTATGAAAAACAGGCTGCTTTTCATTGAAATCATGAATCCTGACAAATGAATACATAGTCCTCATTTTCAAATATTCCGTTTTCCAAAAATTAAAGAAAAATCACAGAAATAGCAATAACTTGCTCAAAAATAAGGTAATCCATATGAAATCGAAATATGTTGTCAAATAAATGCTGCTGAGTAAATCTACAATATTCAAATTACCATATTAATTATATTAATTAAAACCATATTTATCTGGTGATTTCATTTCATGTTATTTTATAGCTTATAATCTGTTTTATACTGTATGACAGTTCTATATGTAGCTGTTTGAGTAATAGACTTTTTTTTTCGTTAATTAATGAGAACGAGTGTAGATGTTCATTCAAAGTACCTTAAGAGTGAAATTACACTTTGTATTTTAATAAAGGAAATGGGAAGATACAAATATTTTGTTTGTAAATGAATCGATTGATTTTGAAAGAGGATTTCTACACTCTTGGCGATTTATATTTTTTATATAATATTTCGATTAAATAAAGGTACGAGCATCGTTTGTTATTAAAATGAGACGTATGCCATTCACAGCTACGCTGCAATAAAACAGTAAAGTTTCTGAAATATATTAGAATGATTCTTATCCCATTTCGTTTTTTTTTCGCACCTGTAAAATTTCAAAAATTTTGAAAGTCTCTCTTTAAAATAAATCGATTTAAATATTAACTAATCTTCCTAAAGTGCTGTAAAATATCCGAAACAAAGTGAAATCTAAATGTAGGTGAAACTTTGAACTGAATGAAAACCTGCAGTTTCAGGATCATTTTTATCGGAAAAATTCTGATTCGGAATTTCAACAAATCTGATTCTGATTCGGAATTTCAAAAATTCGGAATTTCAACTGAATAATTTTATTCGATCAACAAAATATTTCATGCAAAATTATTATTGACTTTTTCAACAAAATACCAGCTAAAATTTTGCTGATTCTAGAAATTTTTTTGGTGCGAACAAAATTGGTTGAATATAAAAAGAGAGAGAAACATATTTGTTTTTCGTGTTAAAGGCCTCTAGTGCCTTAATGGCTAGTCTATACTCCAATATCCTAAAAGACATAAATGACACATATTTTGAGAGAAAATTGTTTATATTTTGGCGCTTTATGGAGTTGCTCATCTCGAAGCACACAAATCGCTGCAAGATCAATCGTGTAGAAAAAAAAAAAAAAATTCTTGGAGGGACGTAGAGGAAGGTGTGTTACCGGGGATACAGAAGAGGCCTAAACTTGAGAAGCGGTGATTTTCCGGCTAAGCCTCCCCATTTCGATGTTCTTATTGTTGTTTATCTTCCCGTTTATAAGTTCGATTTTTTTCCTTCTCTTCGAACCGAAGAAGGAAAATATGTCTATTACATGTTTGTACATGAAAATGACAGGTTTTTTATTGAGGCATTTAGATTATAGGTTTTTGACTTCTTTCGGTGGTTTGTATTTTCTGCTCCAATGGGCAGTGGAAAAGGGGGTGTTTACTAATTGAGAATTGTTCCGATATTTTTCTCTTATGAGTGGGGTTTATCAGGTTTTCATCTATTTATCTACGTAAAAAGATACTTAAAATTTGTATGACTATATTTTTATTGAAGAGGTTGGGGCTGGGTAGTTAGGTTATTTGTTTATATTAAAAAATAGAAATGTATACTCCTTTCTTTCTCTTTATTTATCTATATCACCATATTTTGGTGTTTCTATATAGGTCATATACAGGGTGAATCTAAACTCTTAAGCCAAACTTTAAGGGGTGATGGGGCACATAATAAGGAATCAGAATCACATAACAATGTGGGGTCGGCAACGTTGTCTTCGTGCAGCTGTTAATAATCACTTTGGAAAAAAACGCTGAAAAACCAGTGTTCTTTCCGACCATTGTTCGTCAGAAACTAATGTATTTTTCCCCGGAAACAGAATATTAAAATTGACCGTTTAAAAATTCTATTTTATTTCATGGATGAAATCTTTGGAGACGAGCCTATTGTTTATGAAACTTGGTTAAGAAATTAGACGAACACTTCAATACTTTTCCCAAAGTGATTATTACCGGGTAAGTTAAAACTGCGTTTCTGACCTCTGATTGCTATGTGATTACGATTCCTTATTGTGTGCCCTATCACCCATTACAATTTTGCCCAAGAGTTTAGATTCACCCAGTATTTTGTATTAATATAATAAATGTATTCGTTGCAACAGACTATATTTCTTTATTTAACTTTAGGCTGTCGCATTTCCATAAATAAGGATTTTATGTTTCTTCTACAATATAAAGAATGTAAATTCTAGTAATATTTTCTCGTTCTTGCACTTACAAGTTTTTTTTCTTTTCTTCTTCTGCTACATATATTTTACACGAGCTTGACCCATTTACGTTGGAACAAGAATTTCTTTTCATTTCACACTAAAACCTTCCTATTTAATTGCTTATCTACAAGGACGCCTGAAAAAAGTGTTCAGATGCTAAGACTTTTCTTCAAATCACTGTTGTTTCAATATTTCAACAGAAATTCACATTTTATTAAGCTATGCTATCTTTATATTTAAAGAGAAAATTTAATTTCTTGTGCTATATACACAGCGTTATGAAGGTTATGAAAGTTCATCCATTACCCGATGTTTATTTATTTATTTATTTATTTATATATTTATTTTTTCAATTTCGAAAGAGTGTTCGTCCCTACATCATCTGTGAGAAATTTGTTTTTGCAAATGAGCAAAAACTATATAGAGAAAAATCATAGACACTTTAAAAATCTGAAAATCTATTGTTTTTTTAAAAATGTCCTGTAAATAATTTGACAATTTTCAAGTCTGGAAACGGATATATAAATCGATCATCTGAACAATGTATGTAGCGATTCTTTCGTATTTCGTTTTTTTAAACGACATGTAGTAAATAAAATTGGGTGTGTTACACTGATGAGAATTAGTATGTATTAGGAATTAGCGAGTATGCTTAAATGCACAACTTATTTTCCTCACGAACTCCTTTTAAGAATTATCATCACAAATGTCAAAAAAGATTTCGTTTAGTTTTATAATATTTAAACAGTTCTACAGTTTTTTCCTAAAGAAACACGGTTGTTCTAAATCTCTATACCTTTGTCGGAAGGGATTGATTCGTATGAAAATCTTTCACATCTTACGAAAACGTGAAGTGCAAAGTGATTACTATCGCTAATTTTATAATCAATGAATTCTTCAAAAACACAAACGAATAGGAGTTTAAACTATTATTCATGCAACTTAGTGTTGTTTTAGGGGCGTATACTGAAGAATTTCAATCGAATGGTGCATAAAGAAGAAGGAAAAACTATAGAATAATGAATTTTTTATGAAAAATAAATCTGCTGTAATTACTTTGCATGCGCAATTATTTTTTTTTCACTCAAAACGAGATTTTTAATAACATTAAAAAAAGTTTTAAATAGCGGAGAAACAACATTTATTCTTTCAATTCTTTTCATTTTCGAAAATTAGAAGTTATGAAACCAAAGAGTTCATTCCCCTTAGATTCCAGTCCTTTTTTTGAGGGGGGGGGCGATATCCAAATATTAAATTCAAGGAATCTTTTTTTTTCTTTTGATTTTTATTGAATTTTAGTATGTAAAAGAATAAGTATTACCACGAAGTTACTCACAAGAAGATTTAAAAGAAATTTTGTTCCACTCGAGAGTGTTTGCATCTACTGCTAACAAAAAAAAAGGAAAAGCAGCTGTAAGCAGTGTGTATTGAAACTGGAAATGGTGACAAAGTGCCATCGGTGTTTTGATGAAAATCAGCGATGCTAATACCGCACGACCCTCATTTATGAAGCGAGTATCGATCTTGAATTTTTCATCAAAGTATCGATCAGTGTCCGTGTCATCATAATGACTGTCATTTAGCGTAGTGAGAAGCAATAATATTGATGCATTAAGCACAAATAAAAGTAGAGAATTTTCGTAAAAAATATGAAGTTCATTTTTTTTGGAAGTTTGAGTTTAGAAAAGCAGATTCCTTTTAGTTACTCAATGATGATGATAATAATAATAACGATAATAATGAACAAGAAAGATATATCATTCAGATTAAAAACTTTCGTGTACAATCTTATTTGCGCTAGTATCATTGCAGAAAGAAGAGTGGCTTGCTCGCCCTCTTTGTTACAAGAACATAAAACACAAAGTACAAGGCTAGAATCCCTTTCCATGTCCATCGCTGATTTCCATATGGAGTCTTGATGGGTCATTCCTTGTTATGATCCACTTTCCTTCAAAAGTTCAACGCTACAGAGAAAAACTACCATTACACATTTTTAAATAAAGTAAATTCCATAGCAGGTCGGAATCTGGTGTCTCAATTCCATGATAATCGAAACATATTTTTTATAGTTAGGATCAAGTGAACGAACAGACAGACTAAATGGAATCACAAACATTTCTCAGTTTTATTAAAAAGTTTTCACTAAAAATTGGTTTGTTAATCCATTGAAAACCACATTTTAGAGGTTCACTTGTTTTCGGTTTTTCCCGCTCTCTTTCAGGTGAGCGGATCACAACGAATGAACAATATGTAGTATTTTATAATGCTTATCAATTCATTGAACATTCCTTAAAAATTATTTAAAATTATTTTTATTTATTACTAGGGGAGGGCGGCCCAAAATGATCCCCTTAAGATGAAAACTTGCATAAAATACCATAAATATTAAATAAAAATTTAGTTCTTTGCCACAATATTTTACACTATATTTTGCACCATAAACATAATTTTAATAATATTTTAAATCCACCCTAAGTTATAAAAAAATAGAATTTTAAAAAAGTGTCAAAACGATCATTTTACTCGTACCCAAGGGAAAAATGATTCTTCATTAAAAAATTATTGTATGTTGTTTTTTATTGGTAAAATCAATGACATAAAATATAATTATGACAATGTAAAGTAATTATGACTATGCATAGGAAAACAAAAGAAGTGTTTGCAATCATATAGTGTGCATGATTTATTTTATGAAAATTTTAAAATAAAAAAGTGTCACGATGAATAAAAGGGATTATTTCAAAATTATAATTCAAAAAACATTGCTTACAATAAATGCAGCAATAAATTAAATAATGTAATGGGGAATCACGCATTTTGAGAACGTCTAGAGGGCTGCTATGATGGTACTGGAGTTTCTTCAGACGATGAATCCTTTTACCAGGCTGTATGGCTCCCACTTTAGCTCATATAACTGGAACACGAGGAGAAACATAACAAACTAAACAAGTCTAATTCACATCTAAAAACAAACTCTATTCAGTAAACCAAGTCATATTTTTGTGTATTAAAGATAGTATTTCTGAATAAATTGGAAAATTAGTACTTAGCTTGTAAGAGTTATGATAAAAAACAGTTTTTAGAAGAATTCCACTCAGACACGTGATGCACCGATCGCTTAAATATCGCCATTTTCTACCTGACTTAGCTCAACTAGTTTATGCGTTACCTAGTAGATAGCGCTGCTTGTTTGGAAGAAAACATAGGTGGATCGTTTCGCCCGCTAGGATCATTTTGGGCCACCATCCCCTACTTTATTTTTAACCTCAAACGCGGATTTCAAGTATGAAATGATAATGGTGCTGTGGAAAATTCAAAATTCGGAGTCGGTTTCATTACGTAAACGATTCCTTAAGACATAATTTACAATGTACTGAACACAATAACAGAAGATATTTACAGTACAATTGATGCATTTATGTACACATATAAATTTATACAGGGTGGCCATAAAAAACATTTGCCAATATACGGACCTCTAGGGGGCAGTCTTTTCAATCGATATAGATGAAAATTCAGAGATAGTTATTCAAAAGAAAGGGCTCAAGATTTTGTGAACGATAACAAAGTGGCCCTCACGGTTACAGCTATAGGTCCAGAAACTTGAAATTTTCGAATGACAACACCGATGTTTTCCGCTGCAAAATGATCAGCGCCTGCTAAAACCCTAAAGAGTGTTGAAAAGGCACATGCATTACAAAAAATAGATGCGTCATGCACACACACACAGGGAAAAAAAAGAGCCACGCTGCGGCGCACAGTAAGGTAGAGGTGGAAAGAAGTCAATTTTTCAAAGTCACTTTTGTATTCATCAAGACAGCTATTTTCGTAGTAAATTACCCACAGAAACGGTCCGTAACAATAGTTTTGCTGTTAAAGTGTTCGTTCAGGGCGAAATTTAAGTTTAAACGTGAGCTCATTAGTTTTTTTAGCTTTTCAATGGGATATTCCGAAAAATCTCTCTTTCATATGGCTTAAAGAAATATTTATATATATACATATAAAGGGTGTCCAGTGCTAACGGTGCCTAATGGCTATTCCCTAAACCGTTGGTCAAAGGCACATAGTTGCAATTTCAAAAATGCTTTAAATTGTATAATCTATTATATCAGTAACAATCGAAGTCAATATATCAATTCCTATAAAAATTACGAAATTTAAATTTTTGTATGTTCCGCCGGTCCTATCAGTTACATTTAGAAAAACTTTCTTCATAGAATTGTATGCACATTGCACAATCCGTCCTTCTACGACCAAAATTCACAGAGTTATAAAGCAGCGAACATATTTACTTAAGTCAAGTTTCCACTTTTAAAAATGCTCCATTATGGTAAACCGTTGAGGGACCGTATAAAAATTGAAATTTTAAATTGTAGGTTTTAATTTCATTTTCTGGAATAATGCGGAGGAAAAAGTAAAATTAATTTTAGAATACTGATCTTAAGCAGAGCGTTATATTCAGGCTCTATAAAAATCCATCCGGGGTCAGACTTACTAAATCGTATATGTGTAGCATGCATATGTGTCACACCCAGTATGCTACGCAAAGTGCAGGAAGAGTTTTCTACTCAGGTACATACTTGCATTGAAGTCGAAGGAAGCTACTTTGATAATATTTTACGCTAACAGGATTTGTATTACTTTTTTAAGTTTTTATAATGCATACATTCGTATTTTTAAATGTTCCATTTTCTAATTCAATGTTTAATGAAGTGTCTTATTTAATTGTTTTAAGTTATTTAACACCAGCTCATCAAAAAAAAAAACTCTATAAAAAATTCTATTTTCAGGATAAGCTATATTTTTATTTTAATTTATTGGATATACATAGTTAAATGTTAATTTTCTTTACTGCAATCTACATTCATAAAATAGTTAATCAAACTGTTAATAAATATTACAAAGCTAAAAACCATGTTCATTCGTTTTTCTCAAATTCATTTTGTGTACAACCCCTATTTCACAGCTCTAACTTTAAGAAGCTGTAAATTGGAGAAATATAGTCGTAAAAGGACGAATTTTTTTCCTTGTGCATGAAATTTTTAAGGAAAAATTTTCTAAATAGAACTGATTGTACCGGGGACCGTATAAAACTTAAAATTTCATAATATTTAGAGGATTTGATATATTAACTTTGACTGTTTCTGATATAATAGATTATGCGATTTAAAGCACTTTTGCAATTGGAACTATGTTGTGTCTCTGACTAACGGTTTAGGAAATAGCCACTGGGAACCGTTAGCACTGGACACCCTGTATATATATATAATATAGAATAGCTAACTTACGTCCCAAGATACGTCCCTAATAAGTAAAGCACAAAACATACTGCAAATAAGACATACCTCGCATAAAAAAATAACAGCTTTAAGCAAGAATTATAAACCACATTTTGAAAAGAAAATAAATAAATAAAATAATAAAAGCTAAGCCAAATAAAGTGCAAGAATTAAATTTAAAATAGAATGGAACGGAAATTATAACCACTGTCACCATTTTCAGGGACCACAAACGGTGGATTATAATTAAAAGCAAACAAAATAGTAGGGTTTCGGTTGCGTGGCATATCAAAAGAGATATTAACTCCAGACGTTCTGGGCCCTACCTTACTATAAAAAGGAAAAAAAAAGAAATAAAAAATATAACAATAATATAAATAGCAATTATAAATCTACAAACCAGACTTGAGCACATGGATATCTTAGTGAAAACAAGTAATATGTTTTGCCAATGTTAAGAATATATATATATGATGCATGTATGTTGTGAATATAAGTGCAACGGTATCTGTAAAAAACACAAAATTTAATTTAAAGATAGATTTCGACATGAAAATCAGAACAAATTCGGATTTGGATACCCGTACAACAGATCATTTTTTTTTTTTTTTTTTTTTTTTGAAGTTCTGACCCTAATAAACGAACGGTGGATATTTCACACCCCTTCTCACCTCTATTCGGTCACAGTAAATTTATGAATCTACTAATAGTCTCCAGTCTGAGACTCATTCTATCTGGTAGGAACCAAAGCCCTTGGTTCCTCGAGCTTTCGCTGACTGAATTTTTGCTTTTGTTTAGCACTCGCGTTGTACAAAAAAAAAAAAATAAATAAATAAATAAATAAAATAAAAACCGGAAAAAATGTAAAAGTGCAATAGTTCACAGTTTTTTTTTTTATGTTCTTCGCTGGTGAAATTCTTTCAGGGTTGAGAAGATGCGTTTCTAGAGTAAAACGATGCCAAACTTGTCACAATTTAGGCGATTAGGATTTTTCTTCTCGAAATTGTGGATTTCACCCCAACTGTGAGGCGGCTGAGCCACTTACCATGGTATGCTGTGTTTGTTCTCCGGCTGAGAGACAAGGGGTCGTTTGTTGCATAAGAAGATTCCTCCGACTCGTGAATGTAATAGGCAGAACTGCGCGTTGGCTCACCTCCACATACAACGACATCTGTTCGAAGGGTCCCCGACAGCATTTTGATGACTGCTTCATCGCACCTCATATTTCATTTCCGCGGTTTCCGCGATCCCCCGACCTAACTCAATACCCTCTAGATATAGAGGGCCTTACAACTGAAGTTTGGACGTCATCACTAGATCTTCTTATAGGACGTCATCACAGTTTTGTTTTCACAAAGTATGTATATTTTAAATGTGTGGAGAATTTTCTCAACCATAAAACTTTTTAATGATTTAAGATAGAAAAATTGGTTTTACGACAAATGATAATTTTTAACCATCACTAATTGTATAATAGGATACAGAAGTAGTTTAAAATGAATTATTTTTGTATCAGAAAGGTATTTCAATTTTTATCTTTAATTTAAGATATTTTCATATATTTGTAGCATCCATCAGAAATTTTAAATAGTTTTACTTTTTGAAGATACAACTGTGATGATGTCATTTAAGATCCAGTGATGACGTCAAAGATTATTAGGCGTTCTATATCTAGAAGGTGTTGCCTCACTCCTATGGATTTCTGGCTCTAGGAATACCTCAAATCTAGAGTTTCAATGTGCAATCCGAAAACTTTACCGGATTTGAATGACTTTATCGAACGAGAGATTGCGAATAACCCTCATGCTAAGCTTCGTTCCGCATTATTGTCCACAACTGAAAACCACCGAACCGAACCAATCACTGATACTGAGCACGGACTCATCTCTCCAGATCTGGGCTCAAAGGGAGTGCCGACTCGCCTATCCGTTACTCACGCACACACATATACACTAGTTTATAAATAACTGATCTTTCTTTATTTTTGCACTGTATATAATCATAAAAATATTTTTAAAGAAACCTTAAATTTAAGAAAGAAGTAATTTCATAAAAAAGGTAACACGCTTTAATTCTTCATTTTTAGAGATAAGAGGACAATATAAATTGAAAAAAAAATTCAAAATAAGGTAGGGGGAACAGAATAAAAGTAAGGAAAAAATCACTTCGTTTATTAAAAAAAAAAAAAAGAAAACTACACATTTTGAGTTTTCACTCAACCTTCTTATAAAAAAATTCCTAATTGCTAAAATGGGTTCCATACACTAAAGAGGTGATGTCAAAATTTGAGAATTATATCTTAAGAAGTGTCAGAGATATTAAGATAAATATATGTTGACTTAAACCACTTTTAATTGGCTCTCAAGCACGACCGCAGACCGAGCGCATAAACTGTGTGATGGAAAGTGCATGGTTCAAACCCAGGTCACGTCCGTCGATCTAGTCGTTCGGAGTGTTCCGTGTTTTCCTTCGTAACTTCTCGTAAATGTGAGTTAGAGACCACTTTCAAAGTCTCTCCTGCGAGGGCACCTCCCCTCGGATTAGATCCCTCGTGTAGATGATTGTCCTTTCTCCCAAAATCACGTCAAATCAAACCAAATCAATGATTGTCGAAGGGAAAAGAAACGCGTCGAATGATTGCGTTTCAGCGGTCGTACAGAAATAAGGAAAGAAAATAATTTTTACCACTTATCTCTACTGCGTTACTACCTTTTTGGGGACACCCTGTATATTTATTTTAGAAAATTTTTCACTAAATCAACACATTTCTGAAGTTTCTCATTTATGATATTTAAAACTTTCTACTGCCTTTCAGTTCTCTGTGACTTGGTAAAAAATATCATGATGCATTAATGCATAAAACCAAAGAAAAGTTATTTTTCACAAATAGGATTCGGAGAATAATATCTACATAAAAATTATTGGTGGGGAAATAGGGGTCGTATACAGATTTATTTAAGAGGACAACTGCAATCTATTTGAACCGCGAACCCAAAGCTTCGCAATGTATTTCTTAAATGTTTTACTTTTTATTTTTGCTGCGGATACTTTTTCTTGAAAATGGGAGTTGTAATGGAATCCTGAAAGCTCACCTTTTTATACGTAAATAATATATACTGCCATATCTCTGATTTAACAGCTCCTAAGGGTAATATTAGAGTCACATGATAAAGTACACTCCCATCGTTTTTGATGATATGAAAGTAGACCCCTCAGGTTTGCTTCACATATATACGCGCAACATTCATCACTTTCTTTTTAAAACTCTCACAGATAAAGTTTTGAAAAAAAAAGCTTAGGTTTTTCATTGCTATATGTATTATTTAATTTACATTTATTGCATTGTATAAAAGTTTGTATCATCACTGAATGCTTTTTCTCTGCAAAACACAAGAAATGTTTATTTGATTATTTGATTATGTTTATTTTATGTTTAGCTTGGCAAAGAAGGTTAATGTTATACATTATTTTGATTATTTATTATTTTGATCGTAGAAAGATCCCAGCAAACACGCACAGGTTCTCTGAACGTCTATTAACGTTCAGAAAACGTCTTCTGAACTTTAATAGACGTTCAGAGAACCTGTGTGTGTTTGCTGGGATTAACTTGTTGCAAAAAGTTACACACGTACAAGAGTGTTTCCGAGAAATTTAATCATTAGTTGGGTAAAATATAAGTTTTAGCATGTTGTCAATCGATTTTCATGGGCTTTTTAGGCACAGAGAATTTTATTTCTTCAATATAAAATAAAAGAAAGGTGTTGTTACTTTCTTAAGTTTATTTGCATCCTCATTTTAATGAGAAATATAGTATGTTCAAATGCAAAAGAATTTCATGCGTAAAAGAACAAAGATTTATTAGAATTGTTCTTTGAACTTCTTTCAGAAAGTTATTCTTTATACAATCAAAATAATATTGAATAATATTAACCTTATTTAGAAAGATAATCATAAAATAAACATAGTTAAATAATCAAATAAACAGTTCTTGTGTTTTTCAGAGAAAAGCAGTCAGTGATGATATGAGTTTTATACTACAATAAAGGGAAATTAAATAATACAAGTATAGCATTTTAAGGAAAGGCAAGCAATTTTAAGTATCTTGAAAAACATGTATACATTTTTTACACGTACTTTTGGATTGAAAATACTTGGTTCATACAGAAGTTGAAATTTGTGTCATGTGTTATAACGTATAGAGAAATATATAAATAAAAATATTTGTGTAAAAAACCTTATTCTTTTAACGTTTCGTTAAAAAAGAAATGTTGGTATTCGTTTAGATTTTGTAACTTGATTCGATTTCTGGAAAAGAAAGCTGATTTTTCAAATTTCTCAAATTTTCTAATTAATGAGAATTCCAATAAAGAAATGCGTGATTTCACTGTGTTTCTTACTATAAATTCTATGTATTTCAATAAAAGAACTGTTATTAAACGAAACGTCGAATAATTATTCAAATATCATGTATTTAGTAACTTATCGTGTGCTTAGTGATTGCATTTTGGCCACTAAACACGTTTCTAATAATTCGTGATAAAAGATGAGATAACCAAAAAGCACGATTTTTGAAAATACAAGGAGTTTAATTTTAATTTTAAATGACTAAATCTTTTAATTCTAATGTAAAGTTATTAGAATTTGAATTATAAATTGAACGTAACCGTTTATGAAAAGTTTTAATTTCCCGTTAAAACGTAAATATTTCTGTAGTAAATGAAACAGGGCAGAATTCATTTATATTTAACATATTATCTGCCTCTGGTTTTTATTAAAGAATTTATAAACAGTGTGAGATTTCTGAAGAACTTTCTGACAGCATAGCTATTTTCATTATTTACTTACTTTAATTTATTATCATAAAAACAAGACTATCGGGAACTCTTTCCAATTTTTTCTGTGTACTATTGCAGGGATTCCTAAACTTACGTAGTCCGCGAACCCCCTCGAGAACATTATTTTTGGGGACCTCATTCCAATTCTAGGCATTTTACGTGGTTCTTAAACCTTTGCAATTTCTCTCCGAGTTTGGGAGGTGGCATCAAGTGACACACTTTCTTTGTATTCGAATAATGCTCGCCGCGAATAAAAATAGTAGTAAACGAATATGATTTTATTAAGCGGCGGGTACTGTATAACAGCACCGAAAAATCTTGTTCAGATAAACATGTTATGCTGAATGGAATCAAAGGCACTGCTACAAATGGAGAGTGTTGTGTGAGAGTATGTTGTGAGAGTATGTTGTGTGAGAGTATGTTGTGTAATATGTACTTCCTGGCTCAATAATTTCCCCAGCACTACGCTTTCATTAGCACTGCGTTGATTTTAATACATGGTCTTGTGCATTTATAAATATGAGCATTTTTATTGGGATATAGAATAAAAACACAAAACTAATAAAAGACTTACAATTTACAAATTATAATATACAAAAATTTCTGGTGAAAATAGATCCTATTATAAGATTTTCTAAAAGTAATAGTTTTCATTTGATGATACAGATGAAGTTATTTTCTGGAAACATGAACCTCACTATCGGACAGAATGTTGAAAAGTTTCATTATGAGGTCTGCTTCTACAATAAGTTTGTTTCAATACTTTAATTTCATATTAAGTGCCAGACGCTTTATAAAATCACTGGTTAATGAAATCAGCCGCTTAATTTGATCAAATTACCGAGTAAGGAATCGAATCAATATAAATGCAAACTAAAACTACTAATAAAATCAGACTTTCCGCTTAATAAAATCAAAAATTAAAAACTGCAAACCTGTGAAAATATAAATTCTGAGAAAAATGGAGGAGAAGAAGGGATGGGGGACGAAAGTAACACACAGCAACCCATTATATAGCTCTGCGGAAACCTTCCAACTGGCGTATTGCAACTACGATTGCAAAAAACAAACCCCTCTGTTTGGTGAGATGAAGGGCTTTGACTGATCAAGACCGAAAGAATTTTTGATCGAAATGATCGTATCGTGTTATAAGTAACATTTTATGTGTGTTTTTTTCACAAAGATTTTATTTATTTTATCGTTTAATACCAGTTTTTTGAGTGTTTTTTTCCGCGTTATCAATTTGTTTTGATAGCGGTCCTACCATCAAAAGGAAAAATGGCGTTCTGCTGACTAGATAAAATCCTTTTCGGCTTAAAAAAAAGAAATCCCTCTGAGAGACTTTCTAGTTTAGTTTGAAAGCACTTACGAATAACATACCCAAGTAGAAGAATTTCACAGAAAATGCACATCCTATGTTACGTCCTTGGGAAAAACATTGAATGCTTAATTGCTCCCTCCAAACAATGAAGCACATAATATTTCGGAAAGCCTGTTGTGTAATATGTACATAAATTCATTCTATGTAGTATGTATTTATGTTTATATTATAAATTTTGAAAGAATAATTAACTACATATCAGTTAAAGTTGATTCATTTTATTTGTTAACTCTATTTATAATTTTGTTTTGCAATTTCTCTCCGAGTTTGAGAGGTGGCATCAAGTGACACACTTTCTTTGTATCCGAATAATGCTCGCCGCAAATAAAAATAGCTGTAAACGAATATGATTTTATTAAGCGGCGGGTACTGTATAACAGCACCGAAAAATCTTGTTCAGATAAACATGTTATGCTGAATGGAATCAAAGGCACTGCTACAAATAGAGAGTAATCAAATCTGAGAAATCACCAAAACTTTGTAAGTTCGACTACCTTGTTAGACATCTTGAACTATTTACAATCATGTTTTATAATCCAAGTAGCTTAAGCTGTGGACCACCGGTCCACCGGTAATGTCTACATGCAATTCACAGGGGTCTGCGAGTCACAGCTTAAGAACCTCAGCACTAGAGGCTTTTCTTAATTATGTATACCGGATATCTTCAATCTAAGGTCTTATACACAAATTTTTAACTTCGGTCTCATTTTCAGTAAATGCTCATGAAGTATAATCTACGGTATACATCGTTGTAATATGTTTAGAAAGACTATGTCACTGCACTTTATGACTTATATATATGCAGCCAACTGCCAATTTTGAAGATAATTCATTTTTCTCTTTTTTTAAGAATAGAATCACAACACAAATTCCATTAATCAGTTCCAATCACTTGATTGGTTCAAACTCTCCAAAATTCTTCGATAATAAACCGCAAATTTAAAATTTAATTCCTTATATCCTCCCCCAATCCTTTTTGTAGATTCTTGTTACTTATTCTCCGTGACCTCGCTTTCGAATGTATACGTATGAAAAAAAAAAAAAAAAAAAAGAGAGAGAGAAATTCTCTCCCTTTTTTTCTGCTGCTCTTCTTGCATTATTTTTCCCCCGATAAAGTTTTCTTTCTTACGCTTTCTTTCTTTCTTCTTTTTTCCTTCAGAATCCATTGTGCCGTTTGTCGGCAGCTCGCTACATATATAACTTGCTTCCTCACAAACAGAATATGTGATTTTTTACCGGGTTCGAGAACGAAAGCAGAGTCTTTTAAGAACGATCAAAAGAAACTGCTGATTTTTCAAATGCGAATGCCATAGGTTTTGTGCATTTTGAAGTCAGGCACATGAAAGTGTTTTTGCCGATATATTAACCTAATACAATAAAAAAAATGCAACTGTATGCATAATAACGTTCCTTTCAAAATTTTTGAAAATTTCACAGAGTATATACATATACGCATGCGTGCGTACACAGAGTGTCCCGAAAAACGACAACATGATTTAATTGTTTAATCTGTGAGTGGTAAGCAGGCAAAGTAGGTTGAAAAAAATGTTTGAAACAAAATAGGAAAAACGAATATGTTAAAAAAATCCTCTCGTTAATATTCAAGAAGTGACACTCTTTAATTTTGTATACGGTCCATGTACGGAAATTTCCCAGTTAGTAAAATGTGCCCTGTACTCTAACAACGTGATGTACAAAATTTAAGAATTATATCCGAAAAAGTCGGAGATTTGACATAAATCACTTTTCAATGGCTCTCGAAAGAAAAAAATCACGTCGGGTGATCGCTTTCAGAAATTGTAACGAAATTCAGAAATTACGAAAGAAAAATATTTTTTTTCGCACTCTAGTAATAAACATTCACATTCAAATTCATGTATAGACACTGACTATCTTTGTTTAAAGATATCTCTGAGACATTTTGTGATGAAGGCTGAAATTTTGTCCATCCCCTTATTAGTGTTTAGGGCTCATTTTACTAATTGGGTACATTTGTACGGGAGTCATGTATAAATCTGAAAAGTGTTCATTTTGAAAATCAACGAAAGACATTTTTTCTTTAAAAAATCTTTTTCAGAAAATCTTACTATATGGGTCATAAACTTTCAATATGTCCACGAACCTCTTTCAAAAAGAGAACGAAAGAAAAAAGTCAATTTAATAAGCAAATAAATCATCATTTTTTCAATAAATGGTCAAATGCAGTTTTATTTATTTTTTCCAAGAAAGTTGAAAGTGTGATTTCGGCCCACCTGTACGTACTATATTAAAATTGCAATAAATATGTATCAATTTCTACGAAATTTAGATATTATTTTAATGTACTGAATCATGTACCTTACAGAAATGGTGTATGTAGCATTTTGTATTTTTTTACAGGATCACTCAAAAGAGTTACACTGAATTACGCAATACATATGTGTATATATATGTAAATATATGCTATATACATGTGTGTCTGTGTGTCTAATACACGTGAAATAAGATGAACTGTAAAATTTTACGATAAAATAGCAAAAATATTATTAATAAAATTCAACATTCAGCCCTAATTTTGATACGGTCCTGATAAAAACACTCGTAGGGTTCCAGAAACTAACATTCTAGCTAACGTAACTCTATCGCACGTGAAGAGACTTGGAACGGATAATCCACTAAAATAAGACTAATGCTCAGCTTCACGCAAGATAAGTAGTGTGATCTTATCTGCTATCACCTAAATGTTCACGCTTCCTCACTCACTTGCAGCTAAAAATAACACTGAATGAAGGAGTTAAAAAAATAAAAATAAATATAAGAACGTGGCATCCACCACACATTCCGAGGTTTATTTTATCATTCCTCTTATCTAGTTTGTCCATCTGCCTTCGCTTTCCAAATAAAGAAAAAATCGGGACCATCTTAGGTGGTCCATGCTTTTCCACAACTTAAGCTGACAGCTTTTATCGCAGCAATTTATCATTGAAAGTAAATTTTAATCTGTAACTACAACACATTAAGGTTTGTAAAATTAAAACATAACGTCACCATTAAATTTACAGAGATTAAAAAAAAATATTTAGAATTGCAGATAATATGGACTTTTATAACATTTTAATTATTTTTTTATGATAAAGAAGTTGTACTGCAAATATATTTCATGATGAGGTACATGAATAAACAATTGGTTAATGAAATTAGTGAATGAAATTGGTTAATAAAATCACACTACAATATTCAAAACATATGTTTTTTTTTTTAAGTTAACGGAGTTTATACTGAAGATGACTTTAAATTAAATGCAATATATAATGCCTGTCTTTATTACCTTGTTATCCATGGATCTTTAGTTGAAAGTCAATGTTTTTCTTTTCATGTGCTAAATTTAAAAACGTAAAAGACATACTTTCACACTCTCATGTAATTTAAAATAGCAATATTTACTGCGACTGCCATATTCAATCTTTCTATGTATTTTTGTAAAAATAGCAAATATTGACAAAGATATATACACACATTTGTTTTGAAAATTTTAATTTTACCAATAAATTTTGTGAATGCAAACAAATTAAACTAAATTCTACAAAGCTACAAGAAAATTTACTGATATTTGAAGTAAAATATTAATTACTCGATGAGGTTCATATTCAAAGAACTGTTTTACAGCCTATTTGCGAAAAATATCAAAAACTACCGTTTTAATTTGCTTACTTATAAAGGAGGAAATTTATTACTTAATATACGGAAATAACGCGTAAAATACTCCGTGTAAAGTGATTTAAACGTTCTTTAGAATATATTAGCTTTAAAGAGAGAATGGTTTGTTTCATTGTTTGCTTTTGGTTAAGGCAAAGCTATACCATGACTATCTGAATAAGCGGAGAATGCCTTGAAAGGAAGGCTTTGTTAAGAGTTCTAACGTGTATTCACGTTACATCAACAAACTTCGCCTAAAACTCATGGCCGTTAGATTGACAGACGCGCGGAAGATCAGAACTCTGACCTGCACACTTCAGGCATTTCCCAGTAAAGGGAGTAGTATTTCTATAATTGTCTAAAAGTATCCCGATAATCATTATTTTTAATCAAATTTAGCTTACTTGAATTTAATTATTATTCAATTTATTATGATAAAGATTCATTATATTTTAGTAAAATTAAAAATAGATATTATAAGTGTTTGCATATTGAATATAATAAATACCAGGGGATTCAAAATAGATGTTAAGGCGATTATTTTTTAAACCATAAGGGATAGAAACATACTTCCAATTAGAAAAGTTCGTCGAATTAAAAGTAGCTTTCAGTTATGGCATTATTTTACTGGGGGTTGTATACATAGTAAAATACGAAAGTTAATTTTTATACGGTTCCTCCTTTCCTACCTTTTATATTTAGAAGAATGTTGCTCTTTGCCTAAGAAAATAAATAAATAAAATCCCGTGTCTCTAAGTGGAATAGCTTCCGAGATATATCAGTTTAAAATTTTTTGCACTTGTCGCCAAGAAATAAGGTGATGTCTCCAAAGTGTAATTACTTTTTAAATGAAGTTAATTTATGTTAACATTCAATAGACCCAGTTGACTTCTGAAATCCTAATTTAGTTATAATTTTCCTCTAATGCACATTTGGCAGTTTCTAGTGAAAGTTACCACACCATAGTAACCCACATCATTATTTTTTCATTCCCTTTTATACTTTAAAATTCCTTCTCTAGAAGCGTGACGTAATAACTGGATGATCCCCCTAAAAGACTAAATAATCGCTAATTTCATTAACGCTGTAACTATCCGTTCAGATAAAACTGTACCTGTTAATTTCACACGTTTTAACTCGTTTAATTCCCTTTCTCAATAATGAGATCATTATTTAACTTTTATCAACTCATAGTTGGTCCCCTAAAGTAAAGATTTTTTCGCTTGAAAGTCGACGCCAACACAGCAGGTAAAGTGGTGTAAGTCATTATTTTTAAAAATACATTTTTTGCTAACTATTCCACGTAGAGACACAGGATTTATTTTATTAATTTTCTTAGGCAAAGAGCAACATTCTTCTAAATATAAAGGGTAGGAAAGGAGGGACGTATAAAAATTAAATTTCGTATTTTAGTATGTATACAAACACTAAAAAAAATGCCATATCTGAAAGCTCCTCTTAATTTGACGAACTTTTCTAATTGATATCCAAGTATGTTTCGATCACTTAAGGTTTAAAAAATAATCGCCTTAACATCTATTTTGAATTACCCGGTATATTAAGTGTTCAGTGACTTTTAAATTCTAGTAAATCTGCAATAAATTTTAAAATTAGGCATCTTTAGACGGTCATATGTGGACATATGTGTAACAATAATTACATTATTCCATTTATTATTTTTTTAAAGGCAGAATAAGATAAACTTTCAAGTGAACTAATACGTCACAGTAACTTTTCCCTTCGAAACCAAATCTCCCTTATCTAATGCTAGATCTATCTCCACGACTATTTTTAAGAAGCACATTACGCTGAACAGAAAACAAAAAAACTAAGCCTCAAGGGAAGTAGTTCTGGCACGACTTTGGACAATTCCACGGAGTTTGTTGCCTCAATTAGAGTTGCAAATTAACTAAACGCTCCGACATTAAGAAATTGTTTTTGAGAAACGTTTGCCAATTTGCTTTTCTGAGATAACCAAGACAGATAACGAAAGCGGAGTCATCAGGAACAAACAATATACTAAACATCGAACATTACGTACGTTTGAGGACTTTAAATTATATTTGGATTTACTCATTGATATATATTTATTCAATCCGGTGTGTGGAGAGGCGTGACTTATATTGGTTATTTGGACCAAACAAATATTTTTGTTTAAAATTAAGATTAACATGAGAATATGATATTCTTTAAACTTGTTCAGGCACTGAAGGGAAAATTATAAAATTGCTCAGTGATTTGTTAAGTAGTTTATATTAACTGTCTCAAAAATCCTAGAAAAAGATAGAAATGAGTTGTTAATTTTAAGTGTAGCAGTTGTGTACGCGGAAAAGTTTTGTAAATTTTTTAAATCATAGAACTCGATTTGATTTATAAAATTGATTCGCTTCGTTGCACCAGTGCAAAGCTGTCGCCCGATGTCAGAAATTAAAGTAAAAATAGTAAAAAAGGAGTGGGTATTGAATGTGTAGCCGTTTCAGAAATGGGAGCGAACAGGTTGATCTTGCATTCAGCATCAAAATTTCAAAAGGACAAAGAGTAACTTATAACTCTAAAAAAATCTGCATGACTGTAAAAACATAACAAAATACCAATTTTAATGTCAAAAACAACTATTACTGTGTAAAAACAGCTCTAATGCGATATCCCATGTGTAAAGTAGAAAAAAATTGATGTGTGTATTTTTTTAATGTAAGTGTATTCCAGCAAATTAGAAATCAACAGAATTTTACATTATCCTAAAAGAGGGTTATTTATAATTGCAATTTCCAACGGATGAAACCTAAAAGTTCGTAATAGAATTTTTAATCCTGTGATGTTCTTCAATTTGTCAGCAATTGAAGAACAGTCATTAGGAGATGTTCTATATAAAACGCTTGAAGAATTTTAATTCGTTGACGAATTTTTAAATTAACTATGAATGACCTTTTCTGTAGCATCCTGGTTTGTTTATCTTAATCAAATTACATTCATACTAAAGATGCATCATGGAACACAAGGCATTTCAAAAAGTCATATTCACAGTTCTAGGCGGGTAATGCTTGCACCTATTTAACTGAAAATTACATAGAAGTGGGATGTTCGTACACACAGACGGTCTTTTAATGTACTTATCACTAAGACATTTCAATATATTTTGTAGTACTGCTACTGCTAAAATTCATGGCCATGTATTGGAAAAAGATATTTAACATTTCCCCAAAATGTGAATGTAGTTGATATTCTAAAAATTGCATTTTATTTCAATTCATTTTATCTTAGAAGAAAAAATATTTTGTATAAAAACAATACTCAAAAACTAATGTTCAAAGGTTAGAATTAATTAAGGAATTTGTAAATAACGCACATCAATAAAAAATAGTACATTAAAATAATTTCAGATGATACAAATGGTCTATTTTTCTCAACTGCAAAAAGTTCCAATATTCACTCAGAAGGATAGAGAGACCTAAACGATCGCAATGTATTATTTTTAATTTGTGATATTTAGAAATTTCTTATTTGATTTTAATACATTTTATATCTAAAAAGTTAAAAAATTTGACTAACGTTTCAATACTTTTAATAAAGAGATACTTATCGAATGCATGAATATGAATACAGCTTTTGTGATTTGTGACTTTCTGAGAGAGAGTTTATCGAGAGCTGTGTGTGACTCTTTCTAGGCCTTCATCACAGTTGTTCCTAATTAAAGATTGTGATCCATTATTGGCATGCGTTTCCAAACAGTTCTGCTGCAACCAACCTTCTGAGAATTCTGAAAGACATGTAATGGTATATATTTTCCAGGTATACAAAAATTGTAGGTTTTCGTGCAACTAAAATATTTTCTTTAAAAAAAGCCTAGAAAACCTATGCAACTAATATGTGATGGGATAAGCTCACACGTTAATTACCATTACATAGTATTGGTTTCTTACATTATTTTTTATTATGAGAAGTAAGTATACTTTTTAAAATTTCAAAACCATGATCAGAGAGCTCTGAAAAAACTGTTTGAAAATCAAGCTTCAACATGTTAAACCAGTAGTACTTTAGAAAATCGCTGTTTTCAAATTAGTAAAGTTTTTCAAGAAGGAATGTTTGAGAGAATGGAACGAATAATTAGATACTTTGTCATTTTTGGTAATTTAATAAAATTTTACATTAGTGAATATCTGAGAGAAATTTATCATTGATTAAGTTATTTTCTAAATTAATTTCAGTGTTTAACGCAATTGATATTAATATAGCTTTAACGCAAGTACAAAAGCTACTGTTACTTAATTTTACAATTAACATTAATTGATGAAAATTTTACGACTGTCTTAATATGTAGGAGCAAAATCGCAATGTCAGTGCCACGATAATGGCTTTAATTTGTTCACCACAGCTAATGATTGAAAACAGCGTACTTTGAAACATTTTGAAAACTCATTCTGTTTTAAATTTATTCATCCCATTACGAATATTAATCACAGCTTCCCACTGGAGCTTTCAGATGCAATTTTTCTTCCACAAAATATCAGGCATAAATAGCGAAGAGTCGAAGCCTCATCAAAAATGCATTATTAATTAATGTTTAAGACGACGCCATATCGCGCCTCTTAACCCTAAAGCAGTTTTCCAGGCATTATCAATGTCAAAGCTGCTTATGCCTCAAACTTCAAGCACTGGTTAATCAGTACTTTGTAAATGGCATCGGGGGTTCTCTCCTCATAATCGCTTATTAATGGTTTCTGAAGTCAACACAGAAACTCACTAAATGAATACGACTCCCTAATAAATATATAATACTTGGAAACATATTTTTCTATTTCGTTTGCAATAACCGGCGTGGTTACGAAACTCAATTTGCGCTCAGTACGTTGCTAGTGAAATGATAAGTGATCCGAGTTCATCGTTATTTATAGTTTACATTGATTTAATAACATTGACTTCAAGATACAGTTATTTACAAATTTATATTCGGGCTCGCAGTCGAATGAAACTAATGCACTTTCTATTTGTAAGCACTGTAATTGCAAGATATTGTAGTTTTCAAATATGCTTTAAAAAATCCTCAGTGCTCTTCAGAATTTTTCAAAGATTCTTTTTTCTTTTTTTCTCAAACTACATACTATGTACTTAAAGTATTGAGTTCAGCAAACTGGAAGAGAAATTGAAAAAATTTTCATTCTTTTTTATTTTCTCTGAGTTGCAAGATAAGACTTGTAAGTAGTACAAAAAAGGGATAAAATGCATTAGATGATCATTAAATTTTAGTTTTTGGTGCAAACACCAATTATTAATTCCTGAATCCAGTGGTTTTTTTTGTGCACTTAAGTAAATTCCAAGTCTTTCGAATATTCAAAAGAATATTTATGATTTATTTATCACAAATGATACGAATTGTCACAGATATTTTTTTGCTATAACTGATGACTGTAACGTTGCAGGAAATGTTTAGATAACCATGAGGACAACATTTGAAAAGCTCCCGAAAGAAAAATTATCCAAAACAAAAGTTCACAAAATATGTTTGTTTTTAGAGTAAAACAATATTAGCTGAATATGCATTAATATAATTATTCATGAAATGGTAGTAGCTAGTTCATTCAATAAAAAGCAGAAAAATCTCAAAACAGTATTTACTATTCTAAGAAAAATTGTATGTTCTATGGAGCTGTTAAACCACATTATGCGGCTAGATATTATTTACTGACTGTTGTTTAACAAGCTCTCCGTAATATAGTACGGAAATATTTCTACCAATTTACACTGAAGAAGGTATGTAATGCACAACTTACGTGTAAAAGAAACTTTAGCACATAATGTCGTAATTTTCAAGCCACTTGAATATTCAAGAAAAGTACTTAAAAGTAAATGGCACAGGGGCACACAAGCTTCAACTTTAAAACAATGTATTATAAATTTATAGTGATTTCTTTTTCAAGTAAATACGTAATTTTACAAAAAAGTGATGTAAAGTTACAAGTTTTGTATAAGAAACCCGAGCGACCTCCATCAGAATAGAGCCTTTATGTTCTAAATTTTAGAGCGGCAGACTATTAAAGCGCACAACTTTTAGTCTGTGAATTAAGAGCTGGACAATTTTCCACACTGCATCCAATATCAAGTTTGTTGCTTTTATTGGGTGGCAGGCTTCTGTCACTATAATTATATTTAACTTCGATTTGCGAGTAAAACGATACAAATCAATTTCAAACAATTAAAAGACTGATACCTAAAATAAATACTTGACTGATACCTAAAATGGCTCATTTAAACTGATTTACTTTAGATTTCATCTTGCAGGAATCAATTGGCTTTGATTTTTATTTCATTCAAAGTATGTCAATCAGACATCTGTGTTTGTCAATTCAATTCATAGTCACTCTGAGTAATTTACTTTGAATGTACAGCTCCAGAAAAAAATTTCGTTTTATACATATAATCCCCTTTATTAGAAAATAACATTCGCGAATCCTTTCTGCGTGTTTAATGCATGAAAATTAATTTATTTTCCTATTTAACATGAAATCATTCTTCAATTTCGGCTATTGCTAAGTAACATTCATGCTCGTATTTGCAGGGGAGCAGAAGAAAGCCTTTCACTCTTAGAAATGCTTCTAGTAGCATTTTACCTGTCTCAGAGAACCTTAAAAATGCTCGGTAAAAATTTCAAAATAAATTAAAAAGTGTGTATGTATGTGCAAAATATTTACATGAAATGTAAGACTGTTAGAGAAATGCCACTGTCTTATTACTTAAAGATCGTTAATGCCATAGTTAAAGTAAGCTGTATTAGGATGAAAAATTAATATTAGGATGAAATATTAATAAACTAAAATATTCGTTGGTTTATTAGAACAGAACAACAGCAATAATACCTCCTGCAACATTATACTACCAATTTAAATACTATTATTACCGTCAAGTAAATCATATACAGAAAAACTCTTTATTGTAAAAAACTTATAAGTGTGGTACTCTGTTATTTCAATTGAAGTGATACTGCAATTTTAAATTAATATTTTCGATTCGTCATTTTAAATATAACACACACACGAGCATATATATATATATATATATATATATATATATATAGATAGATAGATAGATAGATAGATAGATATTTTTCTCACTGCAAAAAGGTTTGGAACCAGAAAATATTATTTTCCTAGTTAATAATATATCTTTCAATTCTCCCGAGACAAAAATGATATAATTCGAAAGATTCGGAACCTGCATATACCGTTCTCAATTTGCTGATAAAACCTTAACATTTCCAATATCTCCTAAAATTATCGTAGAAAATTGTTGAAAATTTATATCTAGGGTATTTTAAAGGTTTTCTTTTGTTTATGAGAGTCAAAACAGGATGTTGCCATTGAAAAAGAAAACAAAAAAAAAAGTGAAGTTGATTCAAAATTATATATGAAGACGGCCCCACATGCATATGATGTATGAATGGAAAATTAAAGTATATGCTAATTGTAAATGACTGGTGTACATAACTTTGCTGTACGACAATCGACTCTCGAATAAAGAGCAAGTGGGCCTTTTACTTTCTGGAGCTGTGCACCAAACGTGATAGAGTGTAAAATGCCACTTTAGCAAAGGAATTAGTCTTTTAAAGCCATACTTCAATTTTGTCTTCTTTAGGTTAATATTTATGATCAAGAATGTATAATATCGTTCAATATATAATGTTTTCAAACTGACAACTCTTTTCGTAGCATTTCCATGACGTTCATTATTCTCGTTTTGTTTCAGTCAACATCAATGGCGCGGATTCGACGACAGAAGACCTCATCGAGGGCAGCTCGACCTGCTCTCGGGAAGACCACCGGGCATCCGCCAGCAACGTTTCTGACATCACCGTCTGCGGGGAGGACAAGATCGGAAAAAACACTTCCGGAGGCAGCAGCAAGAAGAAAAAATCGGGAGCGGACAGCAACAAAGCCGGAAAGCCACGCAGGGCCCGGACGGCTTTCACTTACGAACAGCTCGTTGCCCTGGAGAACAAGTTCAAAACGACGCGTTACCTGTCGGTGTGCGAGCGCTTGAACCTCGCGCTCAACTTAAGACTGACTGAAACCCAGGTCAAGATCTGGTTTCAGAACAGGCGAACTAAGTGGAAAAAGCAGAACCCTGGCATGGACGCTAATAGCCCCACCATACCTCCGTCGCAGAGCTCGACGTTGACCAGTTCGTACGGAGCAACCACTGGCTACCCCAGCACAGCGAGCATCCTCTATGGCAGTCAACTTCCCTATCTACCGGCTGCTCTGCCGTACCAAGTTCTTCAGCCTTCACATCCATATTTTCATCCTTTGGGACATTCGTGATTATTATAATAAAAAAAAAAACTGTAAAATTATACGTTGAAGTGTGTAACATATATCTGTTGACTCATGCGGAAAGTCTAAAGAGGCGTAATCCCTTTTTGGGCAGCTTAAAAATGTTTTATATCTGTTTCTAGTCCTTTTAGTAATTTTATTTATGATTTTTTTTTATACAAAACTATGTATATACTTTTGAAATGCTAATGACTATAAATAGAAAATCATTTATTTAACTAAATTATTTAAGAATAAATAAATATAATAAATATTACAAAATTAAGGGAAATACCACATGTAAAGAATATTTTATGACTTAACTGTAAATCTAGTCATTATCATAAGTATCTTTCATGATTTTCTGTATTATATCCAAGTTTAACTTTAAATAACACAAGATGTATAACTCAAGGTGAAGGAACTCTTCGTATGCACACAGTAGTAATTTTTCCCACGTGCAGTAAATATGTTGCATTTAAAAATTGCTTTACAATTTTACTATGAATTCAACAGTAAGTAAACACAATAAATGTTTCAAGATTCAATGGAAAGAATATTTTATGGTTTAACTGTAAATCTAGTCATTATCATAAGTATCTTTCATGATTTTCTGTAGATTATCCAAGTTTAACTTTAAATAACACAAGATGTATAACTCAAGGTGAAGGAACTCTTCATATGCACACAGTAGTAATTTTTCCCACGTGCAGTAAATATGTTGCATTTAAAAATTGCTTTACAATTTTACTATGAATTCAACAGTAAGTAAACACAATAAATGTTTCAAGATTCAATGGAAAGAATATTTTATGGTTTAACTGTAAATCTAGTCATTATCATAAGTATCTTTCATGATTTTCTGTAGATTATCAAAGTTTAAATAACGCAAGTCGTAATTAGTTTCAAAATCACATTTCATCAGAGCTTCATCTATTGCGATTCATATCAGTATGGCAAGAGCCGTGATGTTTCGTAATGAAATTTTATTGTATTAATTTTCATAATATTTGTCCGATTTACTTTGATTGATATAATAATTTTTGAAACTAAAAATATATTATATATTGTAAGCATAAAAGTTGATCAATGAGAAATTTTTATGAGATTTTCCCCCATGAATCCTAGTTGCTATTACGTAATTTGTCCGTAAAAAAATTGACCGTTTTTTTTTTAATAGCAAATTTTAATGTTAAGTTTTGCTTTTGAAACAATGTCCATGAATAAATAAACTTTTTATAAATGTGCAATACAAATACATTTGATTTCTTAAATTAATTTGAATTAGAAACCTAAGCATTTTATAAAACTTACTTTAAGATATTTCAGTGAATCAAAAATATTCAAATCCGTTTATATACTGAATTTAAATCTTAAGTGACCAAATATATGGGAAAATGTAAATCTATTTCTAAGATTGCTTATAGTTGGCAAATATTTAATTGTATTTCATAGTTTTAAGGATTTATCTTATGTTCTCTTATATAATTTAAATAGTGATGCTGAAAACCAACTTTATTTTACGACGTAAGAAATGTTTTCAATGTACTTATCAATTTAAATGCATTTCTTTGTGTAAAGTAATAAAAAATTATTATATTAATATATGGAAAACATGGTGATACGTTCAAATATTCCTAGAACTAGCAAATGTTATACAAATTAATACAGTTGGAAGAATTATAACCTATTTAAAAAATTAATGTGACTTTTAAAAAAATGTGCCCAATATTTCACTGAATTTTTGAAAAGCTGCAATTTCCATAATATCATTATGTGTTACAAGCTTTTAACGGCATACTTTCTTTCTTATATTATGAAGTTAATTTTTAAAATCAAAAGCAACTATCTGTAATGTTGGAGGAGATGCATTTCAGCGGGTTTTATTAATATTTACATTATTTATATTAACGTTTGGTTTTTTTTACGTTTCCTATCTGAACGAATGCTTATGAAAAGGAAATATTTAAAAAAATTAAACAGAAGAACCTTGATAATTCAACAAGCATTGCTTAGTAACTTGACAGTTTTTCTCTAATAAAAAGTGAATTTTAATGACAAAGAAATTTTGTCACTCGAAATTTATTTTTACCATATTTTAGTTTTTAGGAAAGAAAGAAAAAACTGGATAATTTTACTTTTACCGTCAAGCAAACATTACTTAACACTTTTCTAAAGCCTGAATTAATATCTAGATTTTGATGACATATGTTAAACATGAAAGCTAAAACCACGAACTAAATTCGTACAAATGTAAAAAATTCCCACCTTTTCGTGAATAAGAGAAATTAATTTCTCTGAAGTTCAAATGATTGTCTTAATTAACATAATTTTAAAATTATAAAATAACATTTACACCATAATAATATTTGCATGCTACTATATTGTATATATTTTGTACAAGAACTTCACTTGAGGAAGATTTTCAAACACAAATTATTATTTCGCTAAGTTGATATATTTTACAATCATATTGAGTTATCAAGACTTTTCTGTAAAGTTAGCTACACGATCCATTTAATTACATAATATTTACCTGTTCTTTGCTTGTACCAAAACATTAATTTAATTGTTAAATTTTTATTTTCCTAAATATTTGGTTGAAAAAGTTAAAAGTTAAATTTTCTAGAAAATTTAAGAGATTCACATTTAACAGACTTATTCAATAAGGATATGTTTTGAAGTGTATGCATTTCAAAGAGGAACATCTCGCCAGCAAATAATTTTCTGTAAAGTACTTAGCATGGAAGATTACTACTATGAACAGAAAAAATCCTCTTTTTTAGCATTAATAAAAATTGTAAACTAGATTGAATAGTAACACATTTTAAAATTGGTTATTTAATAAGACTTTTCTTACAAAAAATTTTATGTTAAACTCACATTAAACGTAAAATGCGTTCTTTAAATAAGCGAAACGTTTGCTTAGTGGAGGAAATATCTATATCAAAATCAGTGTAATTATGAAAGTAAATAATGACTGTACAAAAATGTAAATTTGCATATAAATCGTACTGTGTGAATAAGAAAGTGTACAAAATATTTTTCTCCGTTTGCATTAGAGCTTTATAATTTATATATTGCTGCTATACGAACTCTGCTTGAGTTTAAAAACATCAAACAAAAAGTGCATATTTTAAAAATACAGTTTTAATACTTACTTCAAAAATACATTATTTTAGACCTAGAAAGGAACTGGTACGTTGAAATACATTGAAGATCATTTTTAAAGAACAAACTTTTTTATTTAAAAGGAACATTTTTCAATGATTAACATCAAAATTATAATTTCAAATGCAAAAAAGACTAGATGTAGTTACTTTTAATCTCTAACACATTATAATGAACTATATTTTTAAAAATTAAAAAAGTTACATTTTAGGGCCACAATATACACAAACTATTCCAATTACAAAACTTTATCTGCAAAAATCAGTTACTAAAAACGGCACATGCGCATTTGTTATATGTTGCTGGACATGAAAGTTTTGAGAATTCATCACCCATGACTTGGATTTTAAAACTATGAATTAAATACAAAAAGAAAGAAAAGTAATATCTATGATTATTCATCATCATTTGTCTTTTGCTTAGCTGTTAAGCGTGAGATTCAACTGAGTTCGAATATTTTTAAAGTTATTTTTCTTTTATATACTCTTTTTCATATTCGAATTCACGTCGATGAAAGAGATGTTGAATGAATTTTATAAATAAGCTATCAATTATTGAATTTTGATGAAATTCGGGCGTGTCCTTATTCATTCCTCCTTCTTTTTTAAATGTAAGACTTCTTATAAAATGTTTGGAATAAAAAGTAAGTGAATGCCATTGTAAAACTTTTTGTTACTGAAAGTTTAATGCCAATGCCAATTGTTAAAAATATGCCCCTCAACAAACAGTTCCAGAGACAGAATGGGTTATGTTTGCACAGTAGAAGTAGATGATTTATTTTTTACTTCTGTCTTTGAAATGAAATTAATATTTTATCTAATATATAATTTTTCATTACATTACGCAAGTGAGGCTTTGTTTTGAATCCATTCAAACTAACATCTATAACAGGTAAAGGCATACGGACGATAAACTTGGTGCAGAATGTATGAAAGTGCTTTTAATAGCATAATGAAACACAATCGCAAATATTAGGCTTACTATTATTCACTAACTAAAAGGAGTGCCTAAATATGGAAAAAAAATTCGCTAAATAGCTTCATAAGCACTGGGATTATGTTTTCCTAAATGAAAAACGAGTCATAAATATCAATTGTAATTCAGCTCATTTTTCGAAGTAAAAATTAATTAATTTATAAATTTTTCAAGTAACATAAAATTTCCCTTAACGAAATCGTTTTTTTTAAGTAAGTGGGATTTTATCGTAAATAGGAATATTTTCTTTTCCCGAGAATTTCAGACTGGAAAAAGGAGGGTAAAGCGATACAGTGAAACATGAAATAAAATAAAGTGAAATTCTTTATTCCTGTTCAATGTAGTGACAGGAGTGAAGTGACAGAATGAATAAATCAATGAGTACCATACGTCCTTTATTTTATCTCAATTACTTTAAATGCAAGCTTTTGGATTTAATGGAAAAAATGTTTTAGTTCTTTATGATTCTGTTTAAGACACGTTTTACGATGTTTCAATGTTTTTATAAGTGGCTATTAACTGCCACATAAAGATGACGTTTCTGATTTTGAATTTCTATGACATATTGATTCGTCTCGGTGCATCTCCCCCTTTTCTGAAACTTACCATCAATGTAACTGTGGGGACCCTGTTGGGACAATTGAAATCATTGGGATGTACATATTTTTTTGTCGATTATCGAAAGTAAGAAACCCATTTTGCAATTCTTCACACAGATTCCATTTTTAAGTATTAATCTCACTCGGAATACGGCAAAGAGGGCTTTTTTAAATCCATCAAAATTTTCAGAGAAAAATGAGAAAAAATTTATGAGAGTAATGCAGAATCTGTCATCTTTTTAGTGTTATGGTTAAGAAACTGTTAACTGGGGTGTTAAGGTAAGTTTCCTTTTACTGTGTTAATATTTAGTGAAATTCAAAAGCCAATAAATTTTAATTAATATAGTAAATCTGTTATATCTAAAAAAAATTATACGTACCTTCTTTCATTCGCTGTAATCACTGAGTGTTAAGTATCACTTTCGAATCGTTGTAATGATTCAATTTGTCTACGATTTATACATAAAATAAAAAATAATTATATTTTTCTTTCCATTTGTATTATTTTTCATTTTTTCATCTTATACAGCTGCACATGCAGGCATACAAATTGCAACACATATTTATTTCTCAGAAAAAATGCCAACATTTTTGCTAGAATTATTCTGTAAAATTTATGTTATGTTAGTGCCATTATTATAATTTATAACACAAATGTGTAAAGTGTACACTAATTGTATGATGAGATGTATATATGTAGATAAAGTTAAGCTAATGTATTCAAGTGAATCTTGTTTGAGTGTTCTTTTAAATAAAGTTTACATTTTTCAACTTCCATATCTGGTATCTGTCACTACATTCCAAAAAGCATAACTCTTCATTTTGAAGTCCAGCATAATATTACAAAACGAATTTGATCTACATGTGAAAAAGATAACTGTGTGGTTAACATTCTATCTACAAGATGCAATATACACCCACTCAAAAGGTATTCGAGTAATAGATAAATATCCTTTTTTAGTTTTGAATATAACCGATCAGTTTTTTTGAGAAATACAGCGTCAAAAATAAATATGAGAAATTATTAATACTTATATGACAAGATTCACTTTTGTGGTGAAAAATATTTTAAATATGAAAGTGACATAGGAAATTTGACTTATGGTCGAATATTTTTTGAGAGGGTGTACAATGTAACGACAGTATTTTATTCTAAAAATTAAGTGGAATTATAATTATTTGATCAACAATATTTTATATTAAGAAAATAATTTACATTCAATATGGTGTAAGCATTGAATTTTAAATTTTGCCATTGAGAGAATATACATCCACTCAAAAAAAGAATTTAATTGTGAGCAAAATGTCTTATTTTAATTTTTAGAATAACTAATTATTCACAAAATATACAACTCCAAAGAAATATGAGAGGTTATTTTTACATACTTCATATCCACTTTTATAAAACGGAAAACTTTATATATGAAACAGACAAAGGGAGTTTCATTAGCATCCGAATACATTTTTTCAAAGAGTATATAATAAAATTAATATAATTGTACTAGTAGCTAAACCCACTGTGGATGCAAATACAACCAGCTCTAGTATTATACACTTACTGTTTTTTTAAGTATGCATGATTATATGAGGCATATGTCGTTAATGACTGCATTATGCTTCGTTTAATGTACTCAGCAGTACACTATACGGTTAACATCTACGATTTTCGTCAAAATTATACTTCGCAAAAGTGAATTATGGCTTCTGAAAAAATGAAATTATTAATTTTCATCTATCAATTCTTTTATTTTCGATTTACGTAGCAAAAAATTTATGCCTATTTCCATTTTATCAGAATCTTAGAACTCGTAGAGTTATTTCGTCCGTGACGTAGTAATTTACGTTAAATCCTTTCACCATATTAGGTTTTTAATGCATTTTTAATCTCATGAAAACAAAATGTGTCAATTTCACGATATGTAACTTGAATTATTGAAATCAAAGAACTGACTTTCACTTGGTAGTGTATGCGACATGTCGGTCGATGGATTTTCAGATTTTTAAAAGTAGTGCCCTTTTTTTCTAATATTCGAGTTATAGCCAAATTTGCTATTTAAATTTTTTACAATAACTAAGCAGGTTTTTTTGAAAACACTACATCTGAGAAATTATTTTTATATATGACATGGCTCACTTTTATGGGGAACAATGTTTTAAATATAAAAATGACACAAGCATTTTGACTTACACTCAAATACTTTTTTGAGACGGTGTAATTGTGCAAACTTCCTGGTAGTTCGGTGCAATTGAATGAATTTTATTGAATGTTTAAAAAATAAAACTTTTTTATAAATATCAAAAATTATGAAACGTACGTTTGAAACTAAAACTATGCCATATTAGCTTCAGCTTTAAACCTTTCTACGCAAACAAAGCGATTTCCTGCTGTTAAAAATCGCAAAAAATTCTAGAAATTATTGAAAGGGTGGATTTTCAGATTTTTAAAAGTAGCAGATCTTGTTTTCTATATTTTTTACGTGAATATGGAAAATTTCAAACTGTTTGTTCCAACGATATGGTTTTATTACGTTTTTGAGCATAACTTTCTAATCTTTTTAGAGCGATGGCGGTGAAACTTTGTTTTGGAGTAGTAAAACACGAACTACCTCGGATTTTTTTTAAGGTAATATTCTACTATTAAACTAAAACTATTTTTTAATTCTTATAATTTCCTAAAGAAACATAAAAATTGAAATTCAAATCATAAGATAAATTGTACACTAATTAATCCTATTTAATTTATTGTTTTAGAAACTTATCGCTCTAAATCTGAAGGTAGTGAGTATCAGACAGATGGAGAATGTAAGATTTAAAATCAAAATTATTCAACTTCCGATGTAATAAAAACATCGAGAGTTAATTCTTTGATGGAATGAATGTTTTTCTTTGCAAAATATTCTTAAATACTGTTTTTCCGTTTGAAAGACCGAATAGTCTGGTTTTTGAAAATTGGTTTTATTTTGTTTTACCAGCTGTAACTGTGTAATATTACGATTAACATAGAAAACTGATTAAAGAAGTATTAATGGCCTTAGTTACCAAACAATTGACATGAGAATTAGTCCAAGCACGCGTGTTATAGCCATGGTTCAGATATCTTACCGATGACTTTAACCTGAAATTTGGGATTAATCTCCGTGCCAAGAGTTTGGTGAATAAGGCCATAAAAAATACGCATCAAATTTTGGGTACAAGAATCTTATTAATCATCAAAACACTATTTGGTGTCATCCACATAAACTGAATCTTTTGTACTATCTTATTAATCTCAGTAAATAAATAAGTTTATCTTGGTGAAAAAAAAAGTGAAAAGATATATATCACTTTTTAAAAATTAATTTGTACATCCACTCAAAAAAGTATTCGAGTAATAGTCAAATTTCCCCTTTTAGTTTTGACTATAATGAATTAGTTTAAAAAAAACACAACATTAGAAATAAATAACAGAAATTATTATTATGTATAACATACATATTTTTATGATGAATAATATTTAAAATATGTAACTGACAAAAGAAATTTTACCTACGATCGAATAATTGTTTTAGAGGGTGTACATTACAAAGAATTTAAATTATGATGTAAGTAACTCATTTATGCCTCGTTTCCTTTTTTTGGGGACGGCATTTTCGCTATCGTCGAAAACATTATTTATTTTTCCTCGCCTTTATTCGAGAGTATTGAACCTCAACTCCACAAAATATTTTAACATGACCAAGTATAAGATCTTGACATTTCAATTTTTATACATAATTATTTTAAAAGAAATCATCCCTTGTTAAAGAAGTTGGCATCATAAATTTATCTATTATTGCTAGTATCAGCAAAAATTGAAGAAAGTCTCAAAAATATTTGGACACAAATGGGTTAAAAATAAGGGGGAATGCTCTATTTTTTTTATTTGACGTATTACAGTCCTCAGCAAACTGCCAGAGAAAAAAAATAAATTAATTACTGGTGATGTTATTTATGTTTTTATGAACTTTGCAAAATAACACAAAAACTGATAGGCCAATCAATAAGATAAATTCTTACTCATGAACGTATATCCAATTTGTTGTAAAATGCTAAATTCGTGAATTTTTTTTAATAGAAAATCATGTCCAATACCACTTACAGAAAACAATGTAAATTACACAGTAAAATCAGATGACACAGTAAAAACTTAAAAACATTTCTGTAAATTTATCGCTGGCACTTCGTCGTTTTTCTTTATCGTTTTCTTTTATTTCTTTTATTCTTAAAATTGAAATGCCATTCAAAATGGCTTAAGTCGTAGAAAAAAATCAAATATTTGAATCGGCATTTTCGAGGCAGATGAATTATTACGCTTTTACAGAACTTAGATACTCATATTAGAGGTTTTCTGTGAATGGGAAAAGCATTAAAATACCGAATAATAATAAAAATGCTTTAAAATATCATTATTTAAATATTGTCGGGTTCTACTCGCTAGCATTAGAGTTGGATTCAAACCTGTAGCGAAGCTAACATTAATGGGTACTTTATTTTTTTATCAGATACACTAAGGTTAATTTATTTCAAGTAAACTTAGTTACTTAGTTACTGTGGTGGTTGTTTCAAAGGGTTTCTCTAAATGGGGTCTACCTAATTACTTTAAGAGACACTTTCATACATTCTTCGTACAGCTACGTAAATCGAAAAGCTTGTTTACGTCACACAAAACATACACTGGTGTAAGAAATTAAGAGAATTTGCAGACTTGGTCGATTATTTCTAAACTACTGGACCGATTTTAATGAAATTTGATATGTATACAGATTGATACGATACAAAACAAATAACCATTCAATAATTGTAATACACAGCAATAATCCTGCGTAATACACGTTGGAGTTGGAAAGTATGAAACAGCGTTTGCAGAATAAAGAAAAAAAGGTGGTTTAATAAGGGGTTTGGTCTCTTCTTACAGATATACAGGTCTCGCAGCGTGATTCCATTCTTGAAATAAGGCAGTTTATCTGTGGCAATTGGTACCACTCGTTCAGCAACGCTGTTTCATTCTCTGGATGGATCTCGGGGGAGGGGGGGTTGCGAGTTGCAATTGCCCTTCCTTCCCCAGAGCCTCCTAGACATGCTCTATAGGGTTAAGGTCAGGAAATCTGGCTGGCCAATCCATCCGGCGAATATCCTCTCTCTCTAGAAATTCGTCGACCAGAAAAGATCTATGTGGCCTCGCGTTATCGTCCATTAAAATGAACTCAGGGCCAACTGCGCCCCTAAAAAAGCAAACATTGGGCTCCAAGACCTCATCCGTATACCTAATACCCGTCATATTGCCTCTTTCAAAGACAAGGAGAGGTCTGCGGCCATCCAACATGATGCCGGCCTAGACCATTAAACCGCCTCTGCCATGATGGTCGATTTCGCGGACATTGGAGGGTAGGTAGCGGGTCCCTGTTTCTCTCCACATGAACGTACGGCGAGAAGCGGTGTTTAGGCTGAACCGGGACTCATCAGTGAAGAGAACGGTTGTCCATTGATCCACACTCCAATCTCTATGCTCTGAGCGGAACGCAAACAGCAGGTCTTCTTCCAAACAACTCTCTCTCGTGGTCTTTTGGAAACAGCCACCATTGATACACGGGTTCCTATGGCTGCATTCAAGTCACGAGAGAGCTGAGAAGCTGTAGCACTCCTGTTACGCCTCGTTATAAAGGACAAATGGCGATCTTCTCGGGCCGTGGTGGCTCTTGGATGACTTTGCAAAGGCTTTCTCTCGATGGATCCGTTATCCTGGAACTATTTCCATAAGTTACACACGACGCTGGGTGTTAAATTGAATTCTCTGCAAATCTGGAATTGAGATCGGCCTGCTTCTGGCCTCCTCGCAATTTGTCACCTCATTCCGTCATCTAAACATTGGTGATTATTAATTTTTTCCGTTACAGTATGAAATTAACCGATTGCTCCAAAATAATACCAAGAAATTGGCTGAGGTGTGCTCGGCGAATTTCTTACGAACGAAATGCGTCTTAACTTACGCGTTCTTATAAAGTCTATTTCTCTACTGGCTCCGCCTACACACACGTGCACGCTTACGTATTTGACGTTCAAGATTTTAATTTTTGTCTAGAGACAGTGGTTTTACATTCAGTTCAGTTCTTTTCATGATATTCGATAAAATATGCAAATTTGCTTAATTTCTTTCACCAGTGTAGTAGCCATGTTTGTTCTTACGTTTGTAAATGTGTTAGTTGTGATTTCTCTTCAATATAAAAGTGAACTTCTATGGAAAAGGTCATTAATGTAATTGATACTTAATGAAATATATTAAAATCTTGAAAAAAAACAAACAAGAAATCATATCATTCACTTTCCTACTCGATCGGTATTAGGAAAGTTTTCAAGAGTTGCAAATTACGAAAAACAACTACAAATCTAATAAAAAGGTGAATACTTTAGAAGTTTAAAATCACCTACGTTTAGAAACACAAGTTTAGAAACATAACTAATTATGTTTCTAAACTTGAAATAAGAGGCATTAGAATGAGTCTTCAAGGACAAAGGCCATAAAATGTTCCCTTGCACTTTAGATAGCCTCCTGTCTACAAGTATTTGTGACTGATTATTTAAAATGCAAATACCAAGTAGTCAGTGTTTAACTTAAGAACAAAGCTTGCATATTTTAAAATAACTTAAATTTTTAAATGAATATCAACTTTCTGAAACTTTGCATAAACTGAATAAAAAATAGAAACTGATAAATTCGTTTAGATATGTCTGATATATAAAAATAAAGTTTGAAACAAGACTTTTTTGTTTTTCTAAAATTAATTTCCGAATAGTACAGAAAATAAATGCGATCTTACATGTTGAATAGCAGTTGGAGTAATTGTGGCAATGTGAAAAGATTTATTATTAGTTTTATTACTTGTTAAATAAACTAGGTGTAACAATTCCAGGTCGTACCACTCTAAAACAAAACTTTTACCACTATTACTCCAAAGCAATGGAAAATGTATAGTAAAAAAATTAATAAAATCCACGCCGTTGTTGCGATTGGCTTGAAAGTTTTAATGATGTAAAAATATGTAGAAAAAAATCCATAAAGTTTTCATTGCACCCATTGTCCACTGATGTGATTCCGATGCGCCTGTTTGATGTGAATCAACTTTTATTATTTATAAATAAAATCCAAAGTTGTGAGAATCCACATCCACTCCAAAACAAAACTTTTTTAATACCTACTATTGCGGATTCACAATGGCTGACAGACTTAAAATTTTGTGCCAAATAAATAAAACGATAAGCCGTAAAACCGTAAGCAACTACAAAAGTCTATAAATCCACCCATTCTCTGACTTTTTGCAATTTTCAGCTGCAGAGAGTTTACTCAATATCTGAGAGTGTATCATTTTGCACCTGTTTAATATAAATGCCAACTCAAATTAATAATCGTGGGTGCAAAAATTTACGTCACGATGCTTTATAGTTTTTATTTTAGTTAGCTTGGAATAGTCTCTGTTAAGGTTATCAAGATTGAAGAGCAAGTTTTTCCCGAGACCATTAAATAAGCGCAATATTTGAATGGATCTCAGATTTCAAAGCTCACTTTTACACGCAAGTGTGATTACAACTGCGTTATCGTCGAACTGCGTTTGCATGGGAAGGAAAAAACTCTCGATTTTCATGTAGCTGTACAAAGAACGTATTCAAATGTTTTTCAGCTTTTGAGGAACCTCATTTTAAGAGAGCCCATTACCGAACATATCAACCATCACAGGAACTACGTTTCCGGGACATAAACAAACCTCTGTTTATGTCCTACGCAAAGAGAATCCCCGTTATCGAGTTAGCTTAGCTACGACCCGCTAATGATAGTGGGTTGAACCCGCTAGTTATTATTACGAGTCGGGAGCTTCCACTTCCGATGCAATCGCGGATGTGAAAGAAACTTATTGTCTCCGAGTTTTAGCTGCGTTTGGAGGTAAATTTAACTAATAGAATTCGTTGTTTAAAATGATCGAGGCTAGAAATTTTCTAAACAATTAAAGGGTGTATATTCATATATTCAAGATGTCCCAAAAAGGTGGTAACACACTTTCAATCTTTATCCATTAGAGATAAGTGGACAATGTAAATTAAAAACAATGTTTAAAATAGTATATTTCGCCAAGGAAATCTCCGCTCGCTAGTTTTCATATATGAAAGATTTTAAATTCGTATGTGATCTTAATACAAAAAAAAAAAAAAACAAAAAACTATCAGTTAGTAAAATGTGCCCCATATACTTATGAGGTGATGCACAAAATTTGAGAATTATACTTTAAAAAGTGTCGGAGACATGAAAATAAATATATGCTGACTTAAACCACTTTTCAATAGCTGTAGAAGGAAAAATAAGATTACGTCGAATAATCGCATGTCAGGGGTCGTGCAGGAATTACCATATATATATATATATATATATATAAACATATATTTTCACTCTAGCAATAAACCTTTACATTCAAAATCATTTATAGCTCCGATCATCTTTGTTTAAGGATATCTCTGAGACTTTGTACGACGAAAGGCTAGACTTTTGTACATCCCCTCATTAGTTTATGGGACACATTTTAATAATTAGAAATTTTGTTCGGGGGCCGTATACAAATTCAAAAAGTATAATTTTTTGAAAATTAACGAGAAGAATTTTTTCCTTACTCATTTCGAAGATTTTTTCAATTTACATTGCCCACTTTTCTCTAACATATAAAGCGCGTTATCACCCTAAATACATTTAGGGATGGGCACTAGATGATTGAACGGTCTATCATGTCTCCTAAAGCAGTTGCAAAGCTTGCTCTCGTCCACCAAAATCCTTATACAGGGTGAGTACAAATGATGGACCCGATTTTAGAAAAATCGCTTATTCAAAACTATTCCGCATATTACAATAAGTGATACATGAATATAAAGAGAAATAAACCAAGTTCTTTTCAGTTTCAAATATTCGATGTGTGACCCTCTCGTTACAACACAAACATCCAATCTGTAATCTAGTTCGTTCCTGCATTTTGTAGCGTCACGCTATCAATGGGTTGTAATACTGCACAAATGCGTTCTTTAAGTTCTAGCAATGTTTTAGGCATAGGTGGTACACAATGTTTTTGAATTAACCCCACAAAAAGAAATCCCCGTGGTGTTAGGTCTGGGGATTTTGGTGGCCTTGTGATAAAGGGTAAATCACCGTCACCCACACGAACCTTCTGTTGATCGGGAAAAAAAAACTTGGTATATTTCTCATTCACGTATCACTTATTGTAATATGTGCAGTTGTTTCGAAAGTGGGATTTTTAAAATCGAGTTCATCATTTGTTCTAACCCTGTATAGCAAAGCGAAATATTAGTTGTACAGGAAAATAATGCTTTTTTTTACACTGAATTCAAACAAATAAATTCTTTTCGAGTTTTTACTTGCAAACAAGCTGAACCTGAACATTGAAATTAGAATTGTTACATTTTACAGCAGAAATTTTATGGATAATTTTCTTTTTAAGAAATATGAGAAAAAGAGCATAGTGTGGTTATTTACTTTATTGGAGGACGACTTTCAAAATATCCAGAAATAGATTTTTAGGTATTTGTGAGAGTTGTATTTTAAAGCAAGAATTTTATGGATACCTTTTTTCTTTAAAAGAGAAAGAGGTATCTGAAAAGAATATTTTCCTGCGCTCCAAAGGTTACGAACTAAGGAAAAAACTGTCTAATCCATCCCCTGTGTTAAAAGGTTCACAATCATTTCGAATTTCGTATTTAGTTGCAGTAATTTTGGCTAGACGAAATTTTGACATATGGAAAAACGACATAAATATACGGTCCCCATAATATAAGAATTCTTTTGGTTGCTAATGGATAACTTTCATTTCGCATTGCGTCCATTCATGATTATATTTTTAACTGATTGGTTTGGTTTATTTGATTAAGGCAAAGCTACACGTGGGCTGTCTGCCAAATCGGGGATGCTTTGGGTGGAGAACTTTTGAAAGAGTTCTAATGATATTCACGTTATATATCTAGAAAAATGTCGAAAGCTCAGGACTGTTAGATCTAAAGCCGCGTGGCAGAGCAGAACCCTGGACTTTCACATTTCATTTACAGTGAAATCCCTCTATAACGATATTTTGGGGGTCAAAATAATATATCCTTGTAAAGAGAATTATCGTTATAGAGAGAATCGATGTTGGAACGAAAAGATTTTTGTTCTTCATATATCCCATACCCTGCGGTGTCACCAGAAAGTGTTCTGTTTTCATTCAGCACACCCTCTCAAGTAATATATAATAAATGAAAGTAGAAAAACATGTTTACAGTTTTCAGTAATTTTCACAACACTCACAAATTTCAGTTAAATACCCTTGCCGCCTCGCCTGGGATTCTAGCGGCGAAATAGCTTATATATATTTATAGCATATTTGAATAACAAATATATAATGTCTAAATAAATAATACCTGAATGCCACAAAAGCGTTTTTTAAAATATATTTGATATTAATTGAAAATACATACCCATTAATTTATCCTTATTTATTTTGAATTCTGTGTAAAGAAATCGGAAATTGGCAACAGTCGACTGTGAAAGTCCGTATTTTCTGCAAACCTTAGCTTGCTTCATGCCTTTATCAAAATCTTTTATGATGTTGAATTTCACTTCGATTGATATTTGTTTTCTTTTAGCCATTTGCTTTCGATTTTCACTAAACAAACTTCACAGTAAACAAACTCATAAATAATTTAAAATATATTTCGACCTCGATTTAAATTATGAATCTAATATATAATCGATTTCGATAGGATTTATCGGAGGTTAAAATTCTTACTCAAGTTCAGACAAAAGAACGTATCGTTTTCTATATTAGTTCCGGTGAAAGGAATCCTTGACCATTTTTTAAAAGGGGGGGGGATAGGAATCAAAGATGTGTCATCCAGGAAATGCCAACTGTTCTTCCACCTTACGAGAAATGCTCTTTCTCATTACCATAGTGTTGCATCAGCAAAACGAAACTTAGAAGACGTTCTTTGGCAGATGCGTGGTCCAACCCGTTCCAACCACATTTTACCTCGACTTTCTTTGTGTAGCTTTCAATGTGTGTGCATTAGTTGGGCTTCTGATGCATCGTAGAAAAAAAAATATATCGTAGTAGAGAGAGTTATTGTGATGTAAGGGATAATTATTACCATCGTTGTAGAGAGAATTATCGTTTTAAAGGATAAACGTAATACAGAGAACTGTTTTACATTAATCTAAAGGGTATTCAGCCAGGACTATGAAAAAATATCGTAATAGAGAGAATTATCGTTATAGAGGATATCGTTGTAGCGAGATTCTACTGTATCTAAAAATATTCTGTGGTCTCATTCATTCGACCATTGGTCGGTATAGTTCTAACTGAAAGATTTGTACTTGATGTTCATTGGTTGATAAATGCACATATTTATAAATTCACTTCACGTAATTTACAGTAATAAATCAAGTTGCATAAAAAGTAAACGTTATCATATGATTTTTTTAAAGGTTTCATCCACAGTTGAGCCATAACCCTTAGTCCCTGAGTTTATTCCTTTAAATTTGTGAAAATTAATGTTCTTATGCAATTTTAAATTACCTTGAGACACCGTTTTGTTCATGTATACAGATTACTAAAATAAAAGATTGTTTAGAATTGAACAAAAATCATGTAGAATACAAGAATCATACAAGAGCAATGCTTTCTGTCTTGCATGAAACAAACCTGTGTAAGAAACCAGCTGAAGTACCCGTTTTTGGAATGGAGATTATTAAAACAACTAATACGATTATATATATATATACATAAGTTTTGGCTCCATATTTCATATTTGCGAAACTATTTCAATCATGATGTGCTTTTTTCGTCAAAGTTTGTTAGCATAAACTTACTAATGCACTTTTAAACGCAGTATCAACAGCGTCGAAGAACAATTAAATTCATTTCAAGGTTTAACACTACCATTTAGTAACCATAGCAACAGTATCCATTCTTGTTACTCAAGTTGTTAAACGATACAATCAAACAAAATTGGAGTAATTTTTAAAATTCTTAAGATTTGGAAAAAAAATACCAATATCAAACAAATAAAACATTATATCTTAAAAACACTGATTTAAGCCTATTGCAACAATTTTGCACTTTCTTTCTTTATCATATGTGGCAGCATGTTTTAAAAATTTTCCAGAGCTGCACATGCTCTCTATGTGCTTCACCTAACCAGATGCAGCGTCATCTGGTACTGGTAACTAAATCCGTGGTGTTTAGAAAGTTCTTGACCGAAACAGTGACTTACAACGTTCACTTCATGCGTGGATCAATAGTTAAGAATAAGAAGTTCCATTGTGAACTATGAGCTCAAAAGTTCCGACACCATAGAACTCTGATTAAGGCTAAGATCTTACACAAGTCCACATGTGCAGCTATTATTTTAAGATTTGAAGGCAATTTTCTGGCAACAAAATAATTATTATTTGCATCAATGAAATCTACACTCAATGCATTTAATTTTTGTTTGTATAAACTAAATAATTAATTTTTTATACTATTTCCAACATCAATTTTACCGTAGTTAACATAACCCACTGTTGCCACTTAATTTGTTGATTCAGTAATCCAAGGAATTCTAGAGTTCTTAAACTCGGAAAATGAAACTAGATGAATATGAAACAAACGGATTTCTCCAATTTTCCACGAAAAATTCCCATAAAAGCTTTCATAAGGAAAATCCAAGAATTTTCGATGTATTCTTGTTATCGAAATTGCATGTTTTTCTGCAAATTCATGGATTCGCAATGTGTTTGGAAAACATTTTCGCATTCAAAAGATTTCATTTTTCTGCGAAATACCCCTCTTATATTAAAGCTCCATACAGAGGAAACCATTTTATTTGTGAAAAAAAGTTAACCTGGGTAATATCGAGTAGCTATTTCCAAAGAAATGGAATCGCTATTTTCCCTTCAAAGCCAAACGTGTCTTCAAAATGACGTCATCTCACTTATGACACAAAAGTTTGTGTCAATCAAATGATTTACATTTTTTTTTACTCTCTAGATTCAATAGAGCTGAAAAAAAGCGAAAAGTCGATAAAAATTGGAGAAAGGGGAATTTTTCAGATTTTTAAAAAGTAGACAACGACTTGCTCTTTTTTTTTATGTACTAGTACAAAATTTCAAGCCGATTGGTCAAACGGTGTGGATTTGTAATTATTCAGAAAAGCAAACACAAAAACAGGTTATTTTTTATTTATAAGGATTAAGCAGTCAGTGCAACACGAATAACGATTACAGCCAATTACAATCTACAGTCGATAGTGGAAAAATAGTGGAAATGAAAAACATTTTATTTCTGTCGATCAGAAAATCGAATATTAGCAAACACACTTTTATAATTCTTGTCTTTCTTTTTATATCTCTGCTTCATTACTCACCTTTCTTTTACCATTTTAGAGAAAAAACAAGAAATTCATATGTATGTCATTTCTACGTTGAATGAAGGATTGTACTCAGTATGTATATTGTATAATTTACAATGTTGGTATTTTGCCTTTTTTTGTAAAATGTTCTGGCCACTCTAAAATATTGAACAGATAGAACAAAATTGAAACAAATTTACTTAACCGTACAGAAATAATATGATAAAATTGTGCTCTTACACTCCACAGAAAATGAAACGATTTATAAAAATAGTTACAAATAATTCTTTAAACAATTTTTGAACATAAATAGTATTCTAACAAGTTTACTGTGAAAAAAATCAATTATTAATGTAATAACGAATTTTGTGGACTACTTTATTGTAGGAATAATTAAAATTAACGAAATGATAAACGAAAATGAAAACAATAACCAAATATTTGAACGACGCAACGAAAAATAATATGCAATAAGTAGACAAGAAAATATTTTGTCCAACCAGAAATTTTCAGAATTTCTCCATTTCGAAAGAAATAGGTCAGCTCATGATTATTAAGAAAAGAGTATAATAGCTCCTGAAAAATAGCTGCTTATGATACAAACACTTTATTGCCATGCTGCATATAAACTGAGTCCTCTTTACGCCTCTCTTTCTAACTCCGCTCTGCGTAGAAATCAATATCTATAACAGTTTAATCAACGCAAACCTCTTAGTCAAGTAGCCCGCTAATTATGAAACTAATTAACATGCAAATTATCGAGACAACAAGAGCTTTAATTATCTTCGTGATTACTTAACGAGCCAAAGGAGAAAGCAGCCATTATTTTATTAGCTCCTAACTAAATACTTGCAGCAAATATTTATTTATTGGATATAAAGTAATAAACGCGAAAAGAGAAAAGAGTCACAGCGGTTATAGCCGGAGGATATGCAAAGCTCTCTTTAAATAAAGATTTAACTTTATTTTACATTACTTTTTTTTAATGTTGCAATTCTGTAGGAGTTCTAATCTGAATCTCTTTGGAGGATGTTAATGAAATATTCATGGAAAAGCAATTAGAATATTATGTGTCATTAACTGCTGGAAACTGAACATCGTCCCGAGTTAAATAGTTTTTGTAATCTTTTTCTTTCTGTACTTTTTTGTTGTTGTTAACAGACATATGCAGAGTGACCCTATTAAATTCAGCTTTTATTCCTTAAACGCTGGTCTCAGACCAATAGAATAAATTCCAAAGTAAAAATAATACAGAATTTTTGTGAAATAAATTTTAAAAATCTTTCATGGGATTAAATTTTAATGAATACAAACTTTAAATTTTTATACGCATACTCTGTGTAAAAAATTCCTTTTAGACCATCGTTGTGGTGCGGTAGCTTATATTATCTTACAGCCTACATTTTAAGGACTACTCACTACTACTTAGAATTTCATCATAAACGTCTCAGAATAATAATGAGACGTCATCAATAAGTAAGGACATTTATTTACTGAGAGATTATTAAATGTAATCTCGGTTAGTGAATTTAAACAAAATTGTTTCATTGTCGCCATAATTTCCAATCGTAATTTGTGTACGAGCCCTGAAACGCTATTATCCGGCATTGTTTTTCCTTTTTGAGAACTCATATCGAGGTATTAAAATGTGATTTAAACGAACAATTATTTAATTTTATATCTCTGAGATTTTTTATGATAAAATGCTGAAATCTCTGCATCAACTTGTTAGCGTATGCGGAATATTTTACTCATTTGAGATTTTTTGCCAGGGGGCCATATAAAAATTTAAATTTAATGTTTATTCAAATTTAATTCTTTGATAAAATTAACCAAGTTATTTACCTTTCATTATTATTTTTTCATAACTTTATAATTTATTGTAAAAATTTAGATCAATATATAAATACACTGCTGGCCATCGTAAATGCAACACCCTGAAGGAAGCATGCAAATAATATGAAATTTACAACATGCATTAGCTGAGGTGAGATATGCAAATGATTAGAATTTCAGCGCAGACGCACATCAAGCCCACCTCAAAGCGCTATTTAAGGCTTGGAGATTTCGACGGTTTCAAGTACAGCAATTGTGTTTTTCTTGCTTTTTTTTAAAAAAAAAACGATAAATTATGCCTCGTAGGAAACAACGATCATCTTTTGATCAAGTATCCGAGTTTGACAGAGGAAGGATAGTGGCATACCGAGATTGTGGGTTATCTTTCAGGGAAATCGGTCGTCGTATTGGACGAAACCAAACAACTGTGATGCGGATATGTGATCGTTGGGTGCAGGAGGGTACGACGGACAGACGTGATCGACCGCATCGACCTCAGTGCACCACGTCACGTGATGACAGGCAGATTGTACGCATGGCAGTGACGGACCGCTCAGTCACATCACGAACCATATCACAGCAGATTCAGTCTGTAACGCATCATCCAGTGTCTGCGCGTACCATTCGACGTCGTTTACAGCAGAATGGTCTGTCCGCAAGACGTCCGTTGCTTTGTCTACCTCTGACGCGGAACCACAGACGTCTCCGCCGCCAATGGTGCGATGAAAGAAGGATGTGGACGACAGAATGGAATGAAATTCTCTTTACTGACGAGTCACGCTTCTGTATGCAACACCACGACGGTCGGATTCGAGTCTGGAGACACCGTGGAGAGAGGATGCTGAACAGCTGCATTATGCACCGTCACACTGGTCCTGCACCGGGTATTATGGTATGGGGCGGTATCGGATATCTCTCTCGCACTCCTCTAGTACGCATTGCCGGTACTTTAACCAGCCAGCGCTACATCTCCGAGGTGTTGGAGCCAGTTGTCCTTTCTTACCTTCAGGGCTTGCCAACAGCCATATTTCAGCAGGATAATGCACGGCCACACGTGGCACGCATTGTCCAAGGGTTCTTCGTCAATCACCAGATTGAATTGCTTCCCTGGCCGGCGCGCTCTCCGGATCTTTCGCCGATAGAAAACATGTGGTCCATGGTTGCTCAACGACTGACCCAGAGTTCATCCCCAGCTGTCACACCAGATCAACTTTGGCAACGTGTGGAAGCTGCTTGGTCTGCTGTACCCCAAGAACACATTCAAAGTCTCTTTGAATCAATGCCGAGGCGTGTGGCAGCTGTGATCTCCAACAACGGCGGCTACTCTGGGTACTGATTTTGGCAGGAACCACGCTTCATAGAATGCTGTAAATTTAATCATTTGTTACTTGGTCAACATGTTATCTACACAATAAATTTTGTTGTGATATCTCTTGTTTTTCTTGGTGTTGCAATTTGGGTGGCCAGCAGTGTATAAATGCTCTTTCCCTCCTGCACTGATTACGACAATATTGCGAGAGCCGCATTTGCAGTGCAGTAGAACCCCAATTATTCGAGATAGTTGCGATTATTCTTATTCCGGAGTATTCAAAAGAATTCCAGTACATTACAGTCTGAGGCAGTTTAGAGAAATACTAATGTATTTCAAACACCAATAAATATGTAAACATTTATAGCAGCTTACTCTTCCTTTAAAAGATGGAAATAACATTTAAAATTATTTTACAAGAACTCATTAAATTACATTTATAATGATATGCAGCTTCTTTTGAGGTTATCCCCAAAATTTTGCGAAGTTTGATGAAAGTATATGGGTCAGGAATCGTGCAATTTTGATTTTTTTTAAATCCATCAAAAATCATTTTGATTCCCAATTTCTTTATTTTAATGCAATTATTTATGTCTGCTGTCATGGAGAAAATTACTGGCAGAGATAGTTTACCTTAATTATACCTTTAATCAGTTATCCCACACAAAATAAAAATAAAAATCCTTCTTTTATGACATCTTTTCCCTTTGAATTTCCTAACCAAGAGAAAATTCTGGCTGCATTACTAGTTTTAATTTAATATTTAATTTTTTCACTGAAACGTGGTATTGAGAGACAGAAATGTTGTAATGGCATTTGTAAACATAATAATAACTAAATGCATGTAGCAAAATTCTCACAATATCAGGTAAGGAATAGTAATGCGTTTAAAAAAAGTCTAAAACCATCCCTCGCTTTAAAACTCTGCCCTTCAAAGTCATTTTCATGTTTTCAGAAAGCCTTGGTAATGACATTTTTTAAAGTTAAGCCTATTTAAGGCTAAATTATAACAATTAGAAGCTAATTCAATATTGACTTTGAAAGTAGTCCCAAATTTCTTTAATCAATTCAAGTTTATTAATTACATATTTCAGTAATAATGAACTTAGTAATGAAACATAATAAATGCACCCACCCACTATAAATTTGCGAGAAAATAACAAAATAAAATAATGCTTTTTTACTTAAGCTAAAATAGACATAGCTGATTGTAAGAACATTTGGTCCTGTTCTTTTAACAATTCAGTAACTAAGGGAGTTCCTTTTAGTGGACAAATATTTTTTTTTAATTACACACCTTGGTAATAACAGTTAACTCTAGGGACAAACCTTAAATAAGAAGCATTAATGGTTTTTTCCCCAAAAATGCTAAATCTCCACATGTACTGAAAATAAAGAGATGAAATTATCTAGAGAATTGTAATAAAGACGCAAACAATAAAGTCTGAAGCTGGGAATTCATCTTGGTAATGACATTTACAACTTTAATTTTTTTTTTTTTAGTATTGAAAATTTACTTTTTTATATTTAAACTAGTGTCCAGTATAGTGGTTCTAAAGAACTGTTGAAACAAATTTTAAACATCTATGACTGGCATGCTTAACTGACATTTTTTAGCCAGGGACTAATATTTAATATAATGTGAGAAACATCCATATAGCCAAATAAGGGCCAAAAACGACTTTCGTTGGAAAGAGTTTTAAAATTGATTCATTTGGCATTATTTTTCTTTATTGATTTTAATACACTAACACCCAGCAAACTTTTCTGAGGACAGCCCCTTCTATAATTTTTATTGGAACATACCTTCCTAATTTTTTAAGCACTAGAGTGCGCGTTTTTCTATCGGTATACTTTTGTGGACCGATTGTTGCCATGATTCTCGGAATTATGGCAACCCGTTTCCGTTGTATTATTCAATAGGGTTGCCAGATACTACGAGTATGAGGATAAAACGGAGGAGGAAGCATAAAATGTTAAAGGTAGCCAAGGTTTGCAATTTTTGATGATTTATCGACAAGTTTGGCTTCAAAAAATATGTCCCCCAAACTGAACCTAGCTTACCAGTCAATTCTTTGTTTAAGAAAGTTTCCCCCCCTTAGCTATTCCATTTTACGAACTTAACTACTTGTCCTTACTATGGTGTGTAAACAACTCTTGATATTTTTACAAATTTCTAATAATCTCAGCTTATTGAAAATCAGTTTACTAATTCTGAAAAATCAGGTACTAAGGCTATAACATTATATACATATTTAGTGCTTACTCATAACTTAAGGTGATGTCTCCTGCTTATAACTTCCTTATCCTCCTCTACTTATGTATTTTTCTTTCGCCATTTTTACATTCGATAAGTTATTTACAGCCGTTTGACACGATTTTTTCCTCTTGATCTATACCCTCGTGAAATGAAACCTGCCATGTGTCAAGTATCCAACTTTTTTTTTGCACAAGTCTATATACATTATTCACACTCCTGCGTATCATTCATTCATGATACATATTTCTCTCTTGTCATATTCTCAATGTACCCATAAAGCGTATTGTAATAGAAGAAGCATACTCTTCAACATCTTTTCAGTATTTACAGGATGTATATTTAGATAGATATTACTTCAGCTATGCAAAAAAATGTTTTCTCACAATTTGTTTAAGCATTTAAAAAATAACTCATTAAAATATGCTTCATTTTTTTAGTTTCAAAAAATATTTTGCAATGAGTCCTGTAGCCTGTACTGACGTAGCAAAGCACCTGAAATCCTGTTAAAATAATTTTAATTTCACACTTATTTATTTACTAGCTGAAGTACCCGTCCTCGACGGGTAAGTGAATGCAAATTTCCAAAAAGCAAGAACTTTCTTTAGCATTGTAGGAGTACACAGAATGAATGTAGTACGTTGCCAAAGTAAAGAAAGCGAAGTTATAATTTTTATGTATTGTTAAAATATTACAGGTTAGAGAGTAACTAAGTAATACCATTTGATTCGCTTTAGTCGTAATTATGTGATGCGCGAATGAATATTTACACATACTGAAATAATTTTCGCAAAATCTCAAAATTTAATCAACATTTTGAAAAATTGGAAGCCTAGAATATAAGTTGAGTGACAACTTATCATGTCACCCAAATTCGTTTCATTCCCTGCAGTCTTTATTTCGTGATGCTGGAACAATTTTCAGCATTTTAAAACGATTTTCGCAAAATCTCAAAATGTAATCAAAATATTTTTAAAATTCAACGCCTATAAATTAAGATTAGCAACTACCTATCATATAACTAAATTTCGTATCATTCGTATTAGTCGTTATTACGTGAAGTTTGAAGAAATCATCATTGAACGTATTTTGAGAGAATTTTCACAAAATCTCAAAATCTAATAAAAATGTTTAAAAAATTGGACTCCTATAGTTTATGTTGAGCAACCATCTATCGTGTGACCAAATTTCATATCATTCGCTTTAGTCGCTATTACGTAATGCGGGAACAAAGATTCACTCAGTTTTAAACGATTTTCACAAAATCTCGAAATCTGATCGATTTTTTTTAATTAGATGCTTATAGTTTAAGGTGAGTGACCACCTATCATTTCACCAAATATCATTTTTTCACCTTTGCAGTTATTACGTGATGTGCGAACACAAATTTACGCAGTTTGAAATGATTTTCGCAAAATCTCAAAATCTAATCAAGATTTTTTAAAAATTCGACGCCTATGTTTTAAGTTGAGTGACCACCTATCATGACACCCAATTTCATATCATTCGCTTCAGTCGTTTTTACGTGATGCTTGAACACAAATTTACGCAGTTTGAAAGGATTTTCGCAAAATCTCAAAATCCAATCAAGATTTTTTAAAAATTGGACGCCTATGTTTTAAGTTGAGTGACCACCTATCATGACACCCAATTTCATATCATTCGCTTCAGTCGTTTTTACGTGATGCTTGAACACAAATTTACGCAGTTTGAAAGGATTTTCGCAAAATCTCAAAATCCAATCAAGATTTTTTAAAAATTGGACGCCTATGTTTTAAGTTGAGTGACCACCTATCATGACACCCAATTTCATATCATTCGCTTCAGTCGTTTTTACGTGATGCTTGAACACAAATTTACGCAGTTTGAAAGGATTTTCGCAAAATCTCAAAATCCAATCAAGATTTTTTAAAAATTCGACGCCTATGTTTTAAGTTGAGTGACCACCTATCATGACACCCAATTTCATATCATTCGCTTCAGTCGTTTTTACGTGATGCTTGAACACAAATTTACGCAGTTTGAAAGGATTTTCGCAAAATCTGAAAATCTAATCAAGATTTTTTAAAAATTCGACGCCTATGTTTTAAGTTGAGTGACCACCTATCATGACACCCAATTTCATATCATTCGCTTCAGTCGTTTTTACGTGATGCTTAAACAAAAAAAGCGTCACGGACAGAATGACAGAATGACAGACAGACAAACTTTTTTTTGAGGGTCGCATCGGATTCCCGGGTGCTTGAAACGGATAGAAATCGCAAAATTTTTGAATTCCAAGATTTGCTAAACTTGGAGGAAAATACTTAGTTATAATTAGCTGTTTTGATTCTTAAACAAAGTCATTATGTTTATATGCCAGGTAGCGGTTCATCTTCGTCTATATCTGAATACGTTTGGATACTTTCAAATCCTTATAAATAAAAATGAAATTCTGTTTGTTTGTTTGTTTGTTTGTGGATTTGATTCGTATACAAATCCACAAAAATGGACCTATCAGCCTGAAATTGGGCACAGATGTGTAAAATAATATAGAATAAAAGATAGTCCACTTTAAAACTTTGAAAGTCCACCCGTTCCCGGAATTTAAGAGATTTTTTATGTTCTCCACGCAAAAAGCTTTCCGTAATTGTAACCCCTGTAGTCAAAAAAGTGTGAAATAAGGATCGTTGTTGCCATGTGTGGCGATTTTGCCGAATAAAATGTTTTAAATTCTCAAAGTAAAAATAAAAGAATAATAATGATTTTTTTTTGTTAGATTATATTCGTAATGTTATTTTTTTTTAATTATAATATCGTGTGCATGGGAAATCGGAGCAGGAATGGAATGTTTTATACGCAAAACAATAAGAATTGAAGATTTCCGAGGCTAATATGTTAAAATTTTTTAGTTTGGCGAAAAAATAAAATGGCTCAAATGCCGAGAAAGTGAGTTCTAGCGGTTTACACTGTTTCCGGCTTGACGCAATTTACTGAGAGCTTAAGGAAACGGATTTTTGAAAACAAGTGCAAAGGTTTTATTAGAATACAGCGTTAAATTTTAATGATCCGTGCGGAAATAATGCAGTTATTAAGGGATTTCAAGCGATCTATCTTCAGCATTCTCGCCAATTGAGTGCATTGATTTTAGTTGGGGGAAATCCGCCAAATTTCAGAAAATTGAAATCTTCGCATTTAGTACATCGAGGTAACGATGAATGAAACATGTTATAGTTGATAATTTAAAAAATGAGGCTGTATTAAGGGATTCCACTTTTCAAAAAAATGCCTGGCGGTCGAACCATTTCCCATTTTGATTGCTGCTAAGTCAATGCTTCGAATGATTCCCTGAAAAAACTCTTGCAAAATGGCGTATGTTGGCACTTTGGTGAGGCTTAGATTTGAAACTGGATTTTATTTGAGACTGGTATCTATATTAATAAAACAATGTGTGTAAACTGTTTGTTTGCCTGTGTCTCGCGTAGCTCGCAAACGGGTGATCGTAGACCTACCAAATTTTGAACGGATATTCTCCATGACAGGTCCCGACACACCTCGAAGCGATTTTTTCAAAATTCGAACTATTTTAGGAAATATCGATAAAAACGTATCGCAAAAGGCTAATTTTTGCTTTCCGCCATTTCGTAATTGTAACCCCACAGTGCATTAAGCGACAATTAAGCTTATATAGGTTGCCACATTCGGCAATGCCACATTCGGCAGTTCATTAAATGATTCAGACTCTTGAAGTAAAATTAAAAGAATAACGATTTTTTTTATTTTGACTAGATTATTTGTAAGGTTGTTTTTAAATTAAAATATCGTGTGCATGTGAAATCAGAGCGGGAATGAAATGATTTATACTCAAAAGAAAAATAGAATTTGGAAATTTTCCGAAAATAAATGTGCAACTTTTTAATTGGGCGAAAAATAAAAGGGGTTGATGTCCGATTTTGTGGAGGATTCTAACGCTTGGCGCTATTTATCGTAATTTAATCGTCTGCTATTTGGGTTATGAATACACCTGCGTATAAGTTTTTGAAATTTTCATTCAGTTGGAATTGTGCATTTTTCTGAGCAGCTTTTCTGCATCTATTTCTAATATATTACATCCAGAAAAAAGGATGTTAGAAATATCAATTTTAATTTTGTTTAATCACACTCATGAATAATGATACACTTTCCAACTTAATAAAAGAAGGAACGAAAATAGGGAAGACCCATGGATTATAACTCTTTTTATATATAGCACTTTAGTGCGTATTTAAAATCTGAAAGTGTGTCAGATTTTCTATGATTCTAGCGCTTGGCGCAATTTAATGAGAGGGTATTTTTAAAAACAAGCGTAGGTAATCTTATAAATAAAAATCAAATTCTGTTTGTCAATTTGTTAATTTGGGTAGTATACAATTCCACAAAAATGGACCTGTCAGCCTGAAATTTTACACAGATATATGTAAAATAATATAGAATAAATGATAGTCCACTTTAAAACTTTGAAAGTCCATCCGTTCCCGGAATTTAAGAGATTTTTAATGTTCTCCACGCAGAAAGCTTTATGTAATTGTAACCCCTGTAGTGAAAAAAGTGTGTGAAATAAGCATCTTGGTTGCCATGTGTGGCGATTTTGCCGAATAAAATGTTTTAAATTCTTAAAGTGAAAAGAAAAGAATAATAATGATTTTTTTAGTTTATATTTGTAAGGTTATTTTTTTAATTATAATATCGTGTGCGCATAAGAAATGAGAACAGGAATGAAATGTTTTATACGCAAAACAATGAGGATCGAAGATTTCCGAGACTAATATGTAAATTTTTTTAGTTTGGCGAAAAATAAAATGGCTGATAGGCCGATTTTTAGAAAGTGAGTTCTAGCGGTTTGCACAGTTTTAGGCTTTTTGGCGCAATTTACTGAGAGCTTAAGGGAATAGCATTTTTGAAAACAAGTGTATAGGTTTTCTTAGAATACAGCATTAAATTTTAACTATCCGTGCAGAAATAATGCAGTTATTAGGGCATTTCAAGCGATGTAGCTTCAGAATTCTCGCCAATTGAGTACATTGATTTAACTTGGGGGAAATCCGCCAAATTTCAGAAAATTGAAATCTTCGCATTTAGTACATCGAGGTAACGATGAATAAAACATGTTATAGTTGATAATTTAAAAAATGAGGCTGTATTAAGGGATTCCACTTTTCAAAAAAATGCCTGGCGGTCGAACCATTTCCCATTTTGATTGCTGCTAAGTCAATGCTTCGAATGATTCCCTGAAAAAACTCTTGCAAAATGGCGTATGCTGGCACTTTGGCGAGGCTTAGATTTGAAACTGGATTTTACTTGAGACTGGTATATATAATAAGACTGGTTATAGATAAAAATGAATGTTGGTATGTGTGTAGGAGGTTGAAAAACTCAGCACCGTTTCACCGATCACCATGAAATTTGGTTCACCTAAGTCTTTTATCATGGAGAAGGTTTTTATGCTATCCGTTTTCCTCTAACTTGCCACTAGCTGGCGCAGCAGAACGTCGAATTCTATTCCGTTTAGCCGTTTGCTATGCGAATATCGTCCAACCAATTTCTATGAAATTTGGTACACGCGGATATTAGAACACGGAGAATATTTTTCACTATCCATTTGCTGTAACTTACCGCTAAATAGCGCTGCAACGCATCAACTTCTATACCGTACGACCGATCGGCATAACATTTTTTATACTTACACATTTGAGCACGAAGAATATATTCTAACTGTGTTACTTTTGATGTTACTCACCACTAGGTGGCACTGCAATGCATTATTATTTTAACTCGCCACTAGATGACGCTGCAGCAGGCCAAATTTTTGACCATTCAAACGGTGGCTATGAAAATCAGTACTCATAGCTATTTGAACAATGAGAATATTTTGGCGTTATCCATTTTCCTATAACTCGCCACATGACGGCGCTGTAGCAAATCATTACTTTAATTAACCACTAGATGGCCCTGAAGTGTATCACTTCTTGACTGTGCGAATGATCGCCATGTAAATAGGTATACATAGATATTTGAACACGGGGAAGAGTTTGGCACGATCCATTTTCCTATAACTTGACACTAGATGTCGCGTCAACACATGAACTTCAGGACTATTCAGCCGATCGTAATGAAAATTCGTATGCATCGATATCTGAATGCGAAGAATATTTTCGCCGTATCCGTTTTGCTAAAACTCGCCACTAGATTGCGCTACGCCGCATCGCCTTCTGCACCATAAAAACGATTGCCTTGAAATTCAGTATGCATGATTATTGAACACAATATAACGCGATATCCATTTTGCTCTATCTCTTTATTACAATAAATAGTAATCACAACAAATATTAATCTCAAAAAGTCCATTCATTCCCGTGCGAAGAACGGGTACTTCAGCTAGTAATCTATATAAATAAAATTAGACTTTTGTCTGTACATTTCTTGGAATTCAAAAATTTTGCGATTTCTGTCCGTTTCAAGCACCCGGGAATCCGATGCGACCCCCCAAAAAAAGTTTGTCTGTCTGTCATTCTGTCCTTCTGTCGTTCTGTCATTTTGTAATTCTGTCCGTGACGCTTTTTCTGTTTAAACATCACGTAAAAACGGCTGAAGCGAATGATATGAAATTGGGTGTCATGATAGGTGGTAACTCAACTAAAAACATAGGCGTCAAATTTTTAAAAAATCTTGATTAGATTTTCAGATTTTGCGAAAATCGTTTCAAACTGCGTACATTTGTGTTCAAGCATCACGTAAAAACGACTGAAGCGAATGATATGAAATTGAGTGTCATGATAGGTGGTCACTCAACTTAGAACATAGACGTCGAATTTTAAAAAAATCTTGATTGGATTTTGAGATTTTGCGAAAATCCTGTCAAACTGCGTAAATTTATGATCGAGCATCACATAAAAACGACTGAAGCGAATGATACGAAATTGGGTGTCATGATAGGTGGTCACTCAACTTAAAACATAGGCGTCCAATTTTTAAAAAATCTTGATTGGATTTTGAGATTTTGTGAAAATCGTTTCAAACTGCGTAAATTTGTGTTCGAGCATCACGTAAAAACGACTGAAGCGAATGATACGAAACTGGGTTTCATGAAGGTGGTCACTCAACTTAAAACACAGGCGTCCAATTTTTAAAAAATATTCATTAGATTTTCAGATTTTGCGAAAATCGTTTCGAACTGCGTAAATTTGTGTTCAAGCATCACATAAAAACGACTGAAACGAATGATACGAAACTGGGTGTCATGATAGGCGGTCACTCAACTTAACACATAGACGTCCAATTTTTAAAAAATCTTGATTGGATTTTGAGATTTTGCGAAAATCCTGCCAAACTGCGTAAATTTGTGTTCGAGCATCACATAAAAACGACTGAAGCGAATGATACGAAATTGGGTGTCATGATAGGTGGTCACTCAACTTAAAACATAGGCGTCCAATTTTTAAAAAATCTTGATTGGATTTTGAGATTTTGCGAAAATCGTTTCAAACTGCGTAAATTTGTGTTCGAGCATCACGTAAAAACGACTGAAGCGAATGATATGAAATTGGGTGTCATGATAGGTGGTCACTCAACTTAAAACATAGGCGTCGAATTTTTAAAAATTTTCATTAGATTTTCAGATTTTGCGAAAATCGTTTCAAACTGCGTAAATTTGTGTTCAAGCATCACATAAATACGACTGAAGCGAATGATACGAAATTGGGTGTTATGATAGGTGGTCACTCAACTTAAAACATAGGCGTCCAATTTTTAAAAAATCTTGATTGGATTTTGAGATTTTGCGAAAATCTTGTCAAACTGCGTAAATTTGTGTTCGAGCATCACGTAAAACGACTGAAGCGAATGATATGAAATTGGGTGTCATGATAGGTGGTCACTCAACTTAAAACATAGGCGTCGAATTTTTAAAAATTTTCATTAGATTTTCAGATTTTGCGAAAATCGTTTCAAACTGCGTAAATTTGTGCTCGCACATAACGTAATAACTGCAAAGGTGAAAAAATGATATTTGGTGAAATGATAGGTGGTCACTCACCTTAAACTATAAGCATCTAATTAAAAAAAATCGATCAGATTTCGAGATTTTGCGAAAATCGTTTTAAAATGCTGAAATTTTGTTCCAGCATCACGAAATAAAGACTGCAGGGAATGAAACGAAATTGGATGACATGATAGGTTGTCACTCAACTTAAATTCTAGGCTTCCAATTTTTCAAAGATGTTGATTAGATTTTGAGATTTTGCGAAAATTATTTCAATATGCGTAGATATTCGTTCGCGCATCACATAATTACGACTAAAGCGAATGAAATGATATTACTTAGTTACTCTCTAACCTGTAATATTTAACAATACATAAAAATTATAACTTCGCTTTCTTTACTTTGGCAACATACTCCATCCATTCTGTGTACTCCTACAATGCTGACGAAAGTTCTTGCTTTTTGGAAATTTGCATTCACTAACCCGTCAAGGACGGTTACTTCAGCTAGTACTGATATAAAACTGAAGAAACACAGTAAAAAATAAAATAGGAACATTTTAAAAATATCAGATGATAAATATTACCATAAATAGTTTGGAAAGCAAAATGTAAAACACAAAAATAAATTAAAATGACGTGTTGGCAGTTTTAAACCTTCAGATACTAAAAACATATTGTTTATTTCCAAATATCCAAAAATATTTTCAATATAAAATTAATTTTTCAATGATAAAAGAATTAATTTTGATCATGAGAATTGGTGTAGATATAAAACATTTGAAATTTGTATAGATCAAACATACAATCTGTTACCTTATATTTAAGTTTTCGTGGAAGAACTACACATGTTAAACAAAGGCATTAGTATAGAAAAAGTTTATAAAAATGTACTAGGATTGTACTATGAATGTTTCGTTGTTTTACCATATTTTCTGATCAAAATCATACATATTCAATATTTATCAAGAGTTGGAGAAGGTTTGTCATACCGTTTTTACGTTTTTAATTGTTTATTTGTAAATTGAATTTTGTTTAATTTTTAGAAAGTCGGTAAAAGTCCATTTTAAAGTTTATACAACAACAAAAAGAATTACTACTTCTACTACTACTACTACTACTATTACTACTACTTGTGATAATAATAAAAACAACAGCAATTAAAATAATAATAAGAGCCATAGCAATAAACATTGTTTTGCCATCTCAAACTAATTTTGTGCTCCTGGTGAAATCACCAATCCCATAATAAATAAACAAATAAATAAAAATAAAAAAAATAAACATAAACATAAAAAAGCATGTTATTCACGCAAGCAGTTTTTTTTCTTCTTTTGTCGTCTATTTGGAAAATCTTTCAAATTTTATGAAAATACACCTTCACCAGAAAGCAAACTGGTTACATTTTACCTTTATTTAATTCTCTAAAACTGAGTATAAAAACTCAAGAACTTCCACTAAAATAGAATTTCACTAATGTAGAGAAATTTTGAGGTTAGGAAAAAGCAACATAATGCTTAAACTACACTATCTACCATGTTGCTCGTACGGATATTAAAACAACGTTCTAAAATATTCAAACGTTTTTCTAAAAAATTCAAACGTTATATTTGGTTAAGGTGAAGCTACACTTGGGCTATCTGCCTAAAAGGCGAGGGGAAGGGGGTCTGCCTTGTACAAAGGACTTTTTAAGAGAACTTTTTAATCATATTTCTTAAATGTAGACAGATAATGTATCTTTTTACTTCCTTGTACGTAGTATAAGGAAGTAATGTGATCCCGAAAAATTTTGGGGGCCAAATTTCGACAAAAAAACCGATTTTGACTACCTCTAAATTTAATTTAAAAATTTTTTTCGATGCATCCTATCGTAGGCTAGCATGCACGATCATATTAACGCGTCTGCAACTCATTTTGACCAACGGCGAGTCTGCTGTGGCCAGTTTTTCCATGCCGTCTGTACGTACGTACGTATGTATGTAACTCGCATATCTCAAAAACTATTGGTCGTAGAATGTTGAGATTTGATATTTAGGATTGTTCTATGATCTAGTTGTTCACCTCCCCTTTTGGTGGCAATCGAATGGATAGTTTATGTACAGGTCCGCCCAAAAGATTCGAAATACATTACGCTCTATGGGCCGAAATTCATTAAACTCGCCTAACTTAAAAGCTATTAGGCGTAGAATGTCGAAACTTTATATTTTGGATAGTTGTAACATCTAGTTGTGCATCTCTCCTTTTTGTTCCATTCGATTGGATAGTTTATCTACAGGACTGCCCAAAACATTCGAAATACATTACGCTCAATGGGCCGAAACTCATTAAACTCGCATATCTCAAAAACTATTAGGCGTAGAATGTTGAAACTTTATATTTAGGATTGCTGTAACATCTAGTTGTGCACCTCCCCTTTCGATTCCATTCGACTGGATAGTTTATCTACAGAACCGCCCAAAAGATTCGAAATACATTACGCTCTATGGGCCGAAATTCATCAAAGCGTTTTTTAGAGGTATTGGGCTATTTCAAACGACTCAGAAGTGATGTATGCTGTACAGAGTTAGAAAATGAATTTCTCCATTAAAAAAAGTGTCTTTATCATTTGTAGTTCTGCTACAGGAACACTCAAAAGATTTCCAATACATTACGGTCAATGGCAATTTTAGGGGCATTCATCCATTTCAAGCACAATACCGTCCTACAACATAAGTTAGGTAATGGTCCGACCAGTGTCACGTGCCTCCCTCAAGAACTATGCCAAAAGTCGCCAAGCTTGGCGACTTTTGGTGTACGTATGTGCATATTTAACTCTCAAATCTCAAAAACTATTATGAAATTTCATATATAAGAATGTTGTAACATCTAGTTGTGTATCTCGATTTTTGGTTCCAATCTACTGGAGAGTTTATATACAGGACCACCGAAAAGAATTTTAGTACTTTAATGTCTATAGACATCTTCAATATAATACAACTGTAGACAGTCATTGTTTGGTGCATGCCCAAAAACTCGCCGTCTGTCCTCGACCTTGGCGAGTTTTGGCGAAATATCGCCAAATTTGGCGATAGTCAGTCATTTGGTCCATGCCCAAAGTATCGCCATTTGTCATCGTTCTTGGCGAGTTTTGGCGAAATATCGCCAAATTTGGCGATAATCTGTCATTGTTTGGTTCATGCTTAAAATCTCGCCAAATTTCGTCGACATTGACGAGTTTCGCCGAAATATCGCCAAATTTGGCGCCAAAAATTATTTCGTATTTTGTATAACACTAAAACTTTAACCCGTAGATTTTTGAACTTTTGTATTTAGAACTATTGTAATATCTAACTGTTTTCCATATCTTCTTTGACAGCAATCGACTGAGAATTTATTTACAGGGTGAGCCAAATGACTTTTAATACATTGAGGTTTATGGATGCATTCAATTCATTGAAAGTCTGTGGTCAATGACTACTTTGGCTATCCCCAAAATCTCGCAGACTATCTCAAGTTTGTCGGCTTTTGGTGAAATATCGCCAAATAAAGTGTCAGAAGGAAATATTTCAAATTGAACTCAGCTTGGCGATATCGAAATATTTGTCTAGAAATCGCTAAACCTTACTATTATTGATATTTTATCTCTTTCAAACAAATAAGTTTAGAGGAAGTGCGTCGAAAATATTTTTGATCTAATGGACGTGCAAGGAAGTCATGTGTTGGACACATCAGATTTTTTTCATTGAAATTAATAAAACTCTACTACCTTTTAAGTTGTGTGCATTACGTGTGAATCTTAGGTGAAATACAGCTATGGAAAGAAATTACTGCCATGACATTGTACAATTTTATGTACAACTTATGTTTGCGAAAAGAGCCTGACTCAATATCTACAGTATTCAATATCTACATAACTCAATATCTACAGTAATATTGGAAGTCCAGATAAAGTTATATTCGTTCCTTTTGAATGAACAGATAAAATATTGTAACTGTATCTAGTCTGTAGTGATAAGCTAAATTTCTATCGAGCTTTGTGTTAGTGATTATAGAGTCTATTTAAAATCAAAGAATGTGCGTCTAAACGCTAAAGAAAATCTGATGAACATAGCTTGTTGGAAGAAGCTAAATCTCTTCAGAGCTTTATGAATTTTTTAAAAATCAAACCAAGGGCATTTATAACAACCCTAGGGATTAGCAAGAACTATTACCTGTATTTAGACTTCTGATTATCTCTGGAGTCTTGGGACTGTTACTTGAAGAGTTTTAGAAGAATTAAGTTATCAGTACTAACTATCCTAGAGATCTAAATGCCTTTCTACAGAACTTCGCGTTCAAGGTGATTGGAGGTTGCCTGAATAAACTTTAAAGCATGTAAAATGGCTTGAATAATGTACAAGATCAAGACGCTGCGCTTGCATAAAGTAACTCAAGATCAGAAGGTGATCTTCCAAAGAGCTGTCCGTATGACAGAACAACTAAGAGTAAACGCGAGTGGAGATTTTTTCTTTGGCAGCTGTAGTATTTAATAGGTAACTCAACCATTTTTGACAATTTTAATGTTTTACTGGAAGATCATTCGTCAACCATCTTATGGCATTTACAACAGAAGTTAGGCAGAATTTAATTCACGTGTTTGAAGATTTAACAGAGATGACTTTTTCAGCTGACGCTTTATGTGACACTTACATTCATGAAAGATCCGATTCTTATTAGTGTTAGTAAGATATTGAACTTTCTTTGGTAAAATGACAGTCATTTAATTTTCTACATCACCTAATATCAATCAATGAATTCGCATTCTGACAGAATGATTGTTGTCTTTTGTATTGTGTATATTTAACGAAGGTGAATAATATGCACTGCATAATATATATTCTGAAAAAAAAATCGCTAACCTAGATTTAAATTGTTGATAAGGCAGCCAAAACAATTAACATTTTATTTTAAACCATACATTACGCTCTTATGAATCAATAAAGAAGGCATTCTTTTCATAAATTTCAGTCATAATAGGGTCCTGCGGACCTCTTTACCTGCACGAGATAAAACGAAAAAGTTCCTACTGATAATTAACAGGGTTGAAAAATGAGTTCCTTCCTGGCGTTCAAGAAAAATCTCTCCTATACTTAGGTAACTCCTTTCTTTCCTTAAGTATAAAAAATTTCATTGACTTTTCGCTATCAGTTTTATTAGCCAATCATCTTTACAGGCGCAAGACGAAACCTAAGGTCTCTTTTTTCCCCTAATTGGCTTCTATTTCTGCCTATCCAACCGAGAAAAGCTTTAAACACTCCCCCGTCCTTTTTCCCCGTGAGCTATGCTAACCCCCCCCCCACCCCCAAACTTCATTCAACTTTGTCTAATTCTCCCCTTTGTTCTTCCCTGACTTTTCCGCACAAAAAGAGCGAGCACCTTATAAGAAACCCCACATTATAAAGTTAAAAATAAAAAGGCAAGGGTAAAAGCAGGGGGGGGGAATTTCAAAAGAACTTGATTTTCTTTTGAGAGCTGCTATATATTTCTAGAGTTAAAGCGTCTCTATCTAAATCCGAAATAGAGTTGGGTGGGGGGTGGCGAGGGCGAACATATCCTTTGCAAGTATCGAAATCTCTTTCTCTTCCGATGCGCACTTTTAACTCCATTACCGTGCTCCATCTAAAGGTCCCGCATATTTGATTTTAAAATTACAGAGCAGCGTGGAATCCAATTAATGACCGCTCTCCTCTTGTTCTGCTTATGGGCCCCGTCCGGAAGGGGGTTTTGGTGACAAATTGCGCTAAATTACTGGGGTTATAGTGAAGCCGCGCCGGCAAAATGAAAGAGTGACACTCTATGCAACGGGTAAGGGGAGAGTGAAAAGGGCGAAAGGAGGGAAAAACGGGGTCTGGGGTTAGATACTCCTGGAAGGAAAGGGCGGGTGGAGGGGGAAAATACATAAAAAGTGTGCAGCGATAAAAGAAGAACTTGAAACAAAAAAAAAAAAAATAGACCGTACGGCGAGCCAATCATTCTGGAATCACTGTCCGTGTCAGATTGCGAGGCATGGAGCCTTGTAGCGATAGCCAATGGGTCCGATATATCTATTCATCACGTCGATTACTCGAGACGGAGGATGTGATGCGAGTTCAATCCATAGACATTCTCGCTACCCCTGCCCTCTCCGCATTGTATCGACTGGGGAAGGTCCTCGCTTGTTGCCTCTGCTCTACTTGTACCTCCGACTTCGACAACTCTGCAATTTCCGGCAAGACAGATCGCGGATACCGGCGGTGGCTTTGGCCTTATCCGAGATGGCCCTCCCTACTCTTCTCGCTCCTTCTCTAAAAGAATCGGAAGGGGGAGTGATGATCCATACCATTTCAGATTCATCTGGTATCATGGCCTTTCCTTCGCCTTTTCTTTTATTTTCTTTTTTTTTTTCACGCACACCCCTTCGGGGACAATCTAGGTCGCTGGCGATCCACATTTGTGACGTCATTGAGCCTCCATCCCCGGTGATTGGCGAAGAGATGGAGCAGACTTTATACGCGTCGAGAAAAGCGAAAAAAACATAGCCGAAAAGTGATGCTGAAGAAACCTGAGTAAGTGATATTCTTCCTCCGAAAAAGTAGGAGGCATGAGAGGGAAAGAATAAGAAGGGAAAGGGAAAAAAAAGCATGATGGAAGTAAAAGCACAACAAAGCTTTCACGAGACAGTTTAACTCGTATTAAGGCGGTTGCATCGACATTCTGACAAAGTTGACGCGATTTAAGGCTGTTATCGAGGTCCGGGTGCGTAAGAGCCCTTCGAATGTGGTATAAAAACAAAAACTTGGTGTCTCAGAAAAATTTAAAGTATATTTTATCTCTGTCGATTTTTTGATGTTGTATCACGGTCGAGTTGCAAGTAAAAGCTTTTTTAGGAAACTTTTCTCGAAGAAATATTAGTGAAGTAAAATTTAAAGTGTTAGAAATGTGAGTAATCTTTTGTGACAACCCAAAAAACCACTTTTATTAAGTATCGGTATACTTTAGGAAATATGCATTTTGTTTTTTCTGAGCTCAATAAAGTGGCTGTTTCAGTAATGTGGCTAAAATGAATTGTAACAAACTTTATTGGGGAATAAATCTTTCAGAAGAAAGAACACAAATATTACTCAATGTCTTTTGTTTGAATTGAAATAAATTATAAATTGCACAAATACTTTTAAAACTTTTGAAGAGTACGAGGGTGGAAGGCCTTTAAGAATAAACAAAACATCAAAGTATTAATAACTACCTATGTTACCACTAAAATAATAGCCATCCACAGTAACTTTTATTTTTTTATTTTTTTAAGAAAATTTCATAGCTTACAGAAATTATAAAACATTGTATAATCACCATTTAAAATAGCTGCAATATCTACCCATTTTCAAGATTAAACTCTTTACTTTTTTAGAGTTTTCCAATCGGATTGTAGATTAGACTGAACTAACATATTTTTATTTCGGTTTTCAGTTTGGCAATGCAAAGTTCTTACTTTTAATTGTGTCACCTAGTTGCAGAACCGGCCATTTCCAAAAAATAAAATTTTCCGTGAGAGCTGATTTTCTGCCCCACTTCGCCAAAGTGAAATAGAAACCAAAACTCTTCGGTTTCGAAGTCAATGTGTTTTAAAGCACAATATAAGGTGTAGGGGCACGTAAATGGAGGGAGTTATTCAAGTTTTTTTTTTTTTTTTTTTTCGGATTTGGCCGGTTTTGCAACTTACTATGGAGTTGGCCGGTTTTGCTACAAACCAAAACTTAAAATTTTTTTAATTTAGTGTAAATATTGTGTTTTTAGAATTGAAAATCGGCAAAAATGTTTGATTCAAATGAATTTTATTTAACAGAAATTAAAATCGGAATTTACGATAATTATGTTTTAAATTACCTTAGTATTTATAAGGCTAGGACTCCAGGAAAATGAACAATGAAATGACTTTTTAAATCAAAACACTTCAAAACTCACTTGAAAATTATCGTACTCATAATATTGAGTGATGTGAATTATAGATTATACAATTATAGAAAGATTTTAAAAAATATATGCGCGAAATTCAGATTCTTGTGGCGATTTCTTCTTCCGAAGTCTTACACATTTCGTCATGATGGTTCATTCATGCGTCGTCTTCATCCATGTCTTCTCCATAATCTTATTTTCTTACTGGAGCAGCTGATGACAAGATATTTTTGTAAAAAATTAGCCTTTTTTCAGTATTCCATTTCTATCCGAAATGTTTTGTTAGAAAGTTTCCGACATCTATCCATTTTAGAGGCTTCACTACAGTACCGTAAACCACTACCACAACTTTGCTGCTCATAATATTTCTATATAGAAAATTTCCTCTTGCAGAAACACTATATTCTTATCTTTCTCAATGAAAAATCCTTTAGTCGGAGAGAATTTAAAATGAGGTGGTTTTAGGAAGGCATTGCTGGTCTTCTTCCAATCAATGTCGGTGTAATCTTTTCCCTGCTTGAAAATTGTTCCACTTTTGGATAGAATGTCTTCATACACTACAGGATGAACGAGAGTCTCAATTTTCTTTCTCTTGACTTTTACAAAAATGTTGAAATTTCACATTAATCTGAATGTTCGTTTTCAAATTATGCTCAAAAAGCGAGGCTAAACCAAAAGAAAGCATGGTAAACAAACAAATTACAAGGTACTCACCTCAGAAATTTTGCTCTGCTCCTTTTCCATAATGTAGGATCACTTTTCCTTTTTCCTGTTTGACTAAGAGAAACTTCTTTTACAAGCTTCTCCATAGTAAATGAAATATCTATATATCTATCTCTATCTCTCTCTATATATACAAATTTCAATTTGAAAATTTGTGTTTCGATTCTTAGCTGGAAGAACAGCGTCACCTGGCGGAGGTGGAGATGCCCGGTTTTGAAACTCACCGGTTGAAGGACTTGGCTGGTTTTGCAGCACACCGTGATTTTCGAACGCTTGCTGTTTCGTCCGGATTAGCCATGGTTTCTTGTTTCCAGTTGGTGGAAAAGTTTACTTAGAACTTAAAAATCTTAAAAAGGCATTTCAAAATTTGAGGAGATGCCCGGTTTTGCAACAAGTTGGCACGATTGGATTAAAAGAATTTAAATTCTAATGTAACTTATAATATTTATAAAATTACACATTTTACTCTACTACACACAACTGAAGAAATTTTGGCCTATTTTATAAAGTCGAGAAATTATTAATTAAAATGCTTAAGCTAATTATAATTATCAAATAACATGTATAAGGACGTACTAAACTCATCTTATCCTTCTAATTTAATTTTACGAAACTAAAATCCTTTTTTTCAAAATACTACATCAGTAAAGTACCTCTACATTGTGTACAAAATATGTTTCACACAACATGATAAAAAACACCACAGATTCTACAACGTGCGCAATTTCCATTTCACACAATATTAGTTTAACAAATACCATAGAATCTACACTATGCACAAATTACGAGTCACAAAATGCACTTAGAATATCACGAAACCCAGAAATATTTCATTTCCTAATTGCATAGAGGAATCATATTTCATTCTTCATCTCAATGACTTAATCTGCATTCATCGCAAAATTCCGGAACACGTACTTGCGAAACTGTATACAGCTCATTATATATCCGAGACACAAATATCAATTTATAGAATTTTCCTCAATCACAAAAGATAAAATTGCGTAAGTTTTGCTTTAAGTGATCCGAGATCTTTTATATGGGGAAAAGTTGATAAGCGATAATGCGCTCGTGGATCCAATTTTCTATCAATTTGGGAAGGATGCTTTTAAGTCGTTCGCATTCTGTGCCGTATTTCGATTTTCGCTCTTTTATGAATTGAGTATAGAGCGCTTCATATTTCACCTCTTAAAGATCGACTGTGAAAAGTTCGCGTCTTGAAACTTGCATTTTATTTCATTGAAGAAGGGTTTCCTCCATATTTTTGATGGGAAATTCTGAAAGGAGCTGAAAAAAAAGAGAAAGAGCGAGAAAGTAATTCAGTAAAAATTTCTATAAAGACGTCAGACAAAAAAGTGGCACAGTTGAAAATCAGTTTTGCGCGTGTTTTGAAATTATTTCCTTTTTCTTTTCTTGATACATCTCAACATGAAAACCTTTTTACTAACTTTTTGGAACTTCCCATCACGTAACACTGGGACGTCACATACCGGCCACACTGTGACTTTATGATTTGTTTGCCTAGATGCGTTCGTCGCAGAGAGGTTGTTGCGATGGACATATGGCCGCGTAAACGGTAAAAAAAACTGCATGAAAATTCAGAAAATGTGCTAGCAAATGAGATGAAAGCCCAATATCCGTAAGTAATTTTACTCTTTTAAATTCCATAAAGACCGCCGTTTATGAGAGGTGGAGACTCTTAACATAGAAATTGCCTAGTATTCAAATATAAATGAAGAATTTCCATCAGAAGTTTCCAGTAAATGTACGGTCATTGCTTAGAATGTGAGCGTTCTTTAACGTAGCAAGGTAGTCATCACAGATGTCACTTAGTGAGAAATTATTCAGAAAAGTCGCAAGTTTGTCATACAATGATGTCGCATTGTGTATGCATACTGGTTCATCTTCTGACTTAGTAATTTGTTTGTCCTCATGTGCTTGTCGTATAGAGGTTGTGGAGACGGAGAAACGTCCGACTAAAAAAGTTTTTGAGATGTCACACGATGACCATCATGAACGTCACTTAGTGAGAAATAACGCTGCGACGTCCCACTGCAACGTCATATGTTTGAGACGAAGAGACGCAAAAGAGGGCGTGCATTTTTATTACATCTGTGATATGACGAACATGACGAAACATAATGTCACCACATCGTCACTGTCAGTATGAATGTTGTGTATTATGTATTCAAGTACACACGCACATGCATCATAATATGATTCCCGGTAGCAGAACTTTCTGCATCAGTCTGCAACTTTTTGTAACATTATGAATCAACAAAAGGTAACAAAATGATTTCGTATTTCTTCTTGAGGTATGACAAATGTCCACTACGAACAAAGAAGAGGTAAGCCGTCCTATAAACTGGACCTTGCATCTTGCGACATTCACTTATTTCTCAAGCCGAAGAGAGATCTTACGGTTTAAAACTTCCACGATAGAAATGGCAGAGCCACATTTCAAGAGGCGCAAAATCACTTGGAAAGTGGTTACAACAACAGGACGTAACTTTCTATGAATGTGCGATATAAAACATTTTTCTAATACATCACAAAAGTGCTTAGAAAGCACATGGCAAAAGTGCTTACAATAGATATGACTTTCTAATACATGACAAAAGTGCTTAGCCTTACTTTTCACAAGGCAAGCCTTGTGAAAAGTAAGGCTTGGGCCAGCAAATAATTTGTTGTAAAGTTTTAATAAATTAAAAACCTGTTTGAACGGTGTTGTATCTTTACTTTTCAGAAACTCTTTAATTTTCAAATAAGCAATTTTAAAATGAACTCTGTTAAAGTAATAGCATTTTGATGATCTTCATGCAGTTTCATTTATTTATTTATTAGTCTTCAAATGTTTGCTTCATAACCGAAATGCACAGGGTACTTATAAAGTCTACATCCAATTACAAAAGGTCATAACTTCTCAAGTTTTGAAGATAAATGAGTGAAAAGAAAATCTAGTTGAAGGAAAAATAATCAAGATTTATCGCATCATTTGCAAGTGTCAACATATGTCTTGTTAGTCACTCTACATTTTACATTTGATTCTCTCTTTGAAGATTAAATACGCTTACAGTAAGTTTTAATTTTCATATTACAAGGATTTTTTTAATTGATAATCGATGATAAATGATTTTTTTTTTAATTTGTACTTGGTCTGAAATTATTTTTTGCACTGCTTTGGTTAATAGGTCTATTTAGGCCATAAAATGGGCTAGGCTTTTCTTAGTTTGTGTAAATATTTGATACAGTGTTTCTTTTATTTACATCACATGAATAAGACTTAGGAGAAAAAATAAACCGTGTTTTTTCCTTAAATTGCACGTTCATTTCACTCTTCTACCTTAAAAATTTGAGATATTAGGACTTTTTGTAATGGAATAAAATTTTAATGTATAGATTCTATGATACTTTGAATTAAATATTTAATTTCAAAAAATTTAATGAAGCGAAAAAAACTGTTTATGAAAGGTATAATTTTATTATACCTTATAGACATAATACGAAAGAAAATTCACAAGAAAAATTAATCTCTAGACAATGCGTTATAAAATGTATTTTTAAAAATAGTCATTTCACATATTCATGTACTTATATATACTCGTATATATATATATATATATATATATTTATAGAAAGAAGTAAAGATTATCACGAAAATTATGAGCGCAGCAACTGCAGCTCTAATATAACTTCTCGCGCCTATAGTGACATTGTATTATAAAACCCGAAAAACCCCAGTCTTTGTCAAAAAACATACAAAAACAAGACAATAAACATAAAAATGCTATAACCAGCTAATTCATCAGAGGGAGACTGGTGTGCTTGTTAGTTACAGGTTTCTGGACTGGTGTCAGGAGATTGTGAACTATTGTATTAACAGAATTATAGACTATTGTATTAACAGAATTATTGAAGCTTAAATATCTTGAAATATTGCCTGTTTAATATAATTTTAGTTTAATCAACGGACACCAGTTCTCCCTGACCTGTAAAAAAGATTTTCAAACATTGTTAAAATAGAAAATGAAAAAAACATACTTAAAATGTGGCTGCACCTAACTTCCAGCCGTAACTCAAGAAAATTGAAGAAAATTAATCCGTGTATCCTGCAATCTTGGCCATATTCCATTCCAGTCAGCGTCCGACAGTCTCGTTGCCACATCCATCTGTGCGCGTCCGAAAACTAGGCTTTAGCGTGCAGATATCATTCGCAAACCGCTGCGGACGCAAAAATATATAGGCAAGCCCCACCTGTAACTTTTGGACTATTTCCAGGGGTTTAAGTTATTTTTAAGGTGGAAAACTTAAGGGTATTTTTAAGGTGGTAACTTAAACCCCCTGGAAATAGTCCAAAAGTTACAGGTGGGGCTTGCCTATATATTTTTGCGTCCGCAGCGGTTTGCGAATGATATCTGCACGCTAAAGCCTAGTTTTCGGACGCGCACAGATGGATGTGGCAACGAGACTGTCGGACGCTGACTGGAATGGAATATGGCCAAGATTGCAGGATACACGGATTAATTTTCTTCAATTTTCTTGAGTTACGGCTGGAAGTTAGGTGCAGCCACATTTTAAGTATGTTTTTTTCATTTTCTATTTTAACAATGTTTGAAAATCTTTTTTACAGGTCAGGGAGAACTGGTGTCCGTTGATTAAACTAAAATTATATTAAACAGGCAATATTTCAAGATATTTAAGCTTCAATAATTCTGTTAATACAATAGTCTATAATTCTGTTAATACAATAGTTCACAATCTCCTGACACCAGTCCAGAAACCTGTAACTAACAAGCACACCAGTCTCCCTCTGATGAATTAGCTGGTTATAGCATTTTTATGTTTATTGTCTTGTTTTTGTATGTTTTTTTGACAAAGACTGGGGTTTTTCGGGTTTTATAATACAATGTCACTATATATATATATATATATATATATATATATATATATTATTCATTTAATTGTGAAACTAAATATACATATATATATAGTCTTACAGTTAAGTGTTGAAGATTTATTTACTGTGCGAGTTTCGTAGCAAATAGCAAAGGAAGCCGTTATACACTCATGTTCCTCGGAAGAATATTTCAGTAAAGCCACTGAAGTTCATTAACAATAGTCTGCAGAAAAGAAATTGCCTGTCAAAGTGGATGTTCTGGGGCTGCTCTTTCACCCGCTCATTGTTGCAGAGGTACGTGATGTGAATACTTCCTTCCTTAAAAGGAAATCAGGCTTAATTGAAAAACCGTAAAAAGCTTTGCAACTTATTAACAAAATATCTTTCCTGTAGACATTGAATTGCTTTCAAGTTCCTCGTCATTGCCTACACATTACCATTAGTCTACCTGAAATCGATTGGTCATTGGTGGATTTCATCGACTATACCTTAATAATTTCAAAATTTCAATGAAAAAATTATTTAAAATAATTAAAACAAAGAAACCGTGGCACTTTACTTTCGGTATTAAATTACTTTTTTTTTTTACATTCTCTACCTCTCTAAATTCTTTTATTGTAAAATATTATCTTAAATTGTTCAATTAATGCTCTCTTTTATTTACATAATGTATATTCGTAAAATTTGTAAAATTAATTTAATATTTTTAATATTTATAATAAAAAGTCTTACTGCGTCATATATAAAGTTAAAATTAATAAAATTTAATAGGTACTGGAGGGATGAAAAGAAAAGAGTACATCTGTTTGCTGCTTGAGCAACTAGACTATCGAAATTCTAGAACAAGAAAGTCAAGAATTTCTAAAACGGCGAGAAAATTAATGAAGCTCCACGATTGAACTCGACTGGACTGTTTCTTTTGCGTAGACTATAATATGACGCCCATTACATTGTTGGTTTCATTGCATAGAAAATATTTTTACTGAAAAAAATCTCTGAACCGTATATTAAAAAACGTTAAGCACAGATAAAAACAACTTTTTATGTAGAATACGTACATAACATAAAAATAACTGAATGTATGTTTCAAAATCAAGTAAGGTACAGGATCACTTTGTCACCAGCAAAGCATTAATCCACCCGCAAGTAAACTTGAAATAAAGAAATGACGTTAAATTGAAATAAAAGTAGGGTTGGATTCTTTTTTCAATGTTTTTGGTACTGGAGTGGTATTGATTTCAAACCTCACGTAAAATTTGTTTACGAATTTGGTTTCTGTCCCTTTTCAAAATTTGAAATATACCCAACATATTGAATACGATACAATCTCCGATATAATGAAACAAGAAAGACAAATAGGGCCTACAATACAAAAAAAAGTCTGTCAAATTTACAGAAAAAAACTGTCAGCCAGGACGCCAGTTTATTTCCGTTTTTTTACAGAAGTTTTCCATAAATTTTACAGATTCTGAGTTTATTTTACAGAAATCTTCCAAATAAAGGAAAAAAATACGGAAGATTTCTGTAAAATATACGGAAATAAACTGGCGTCCGGGCTGATGGTTCTTTTCTGTCAGTTTAACAGACGTTTTTTTTGCAGTGTATGCATGGGTTATGAAACACTTTTATTATTTAACATTTATCGTACTTAAAATCTTTTACTATTTCAGAATTTTTAGAAATCTCTCCCTTTTTTTAAATTTATTTTGCCATCATTCAGAAACGAAAATTCTGTTTCCTGTCGTTTTAATTTATTCACCTTCGTATTTCTGCTTTCCTGCAACATCTGGGTTGGCAAAAGCTTTGTTGTTGATGAAAGGGAAGTCCTGTAACTCCCCAAACGTTCGTACAAATTTGATTATTGTTATGCATGTTTATATGAAGTTATTTATTTTTTCATAGGCACGAAAACGTTGGTTAGTGCAGAAGGTAAACAAGCAAAAATTAAAATAAAAATAAAAATAAAAATAAAAAATAAAAATAAAATAATAATAATAACATATAAGAGAACCAATAATAAAATTAAAATAATTATTGATGCTCTTATTTATTGTTTTTTATGTTTATTTACTTTTATGACTCTAAATTGCGTCTCCTGGAAGTGAACTTATTTTCGTGTAGTTATGTGATGTTCACTGCATTGATAGTTTTATTGCAAGGAAAGTTGTTTTACAGACATGTTTCTCAGTGTACTATAGTGCCCGGTTTAAATCTGCGAATACGTTTCCTCCTTCTTCTCCAATTGAAATACGTATTCTTTTTTCCCATATTCTTGTATTCGAATACTTGTTTTTTTTTTTTTTTTTTTTTTTTTTTTACATCCCGTTTCACAAACTAGAATTCGTATTTTTCTTATTTTTCGCAGATTAAAAAAAACGTTATTTAGGGGAAATGCCAATATGCCAGTATGGAAAATGCCAGTATTGAAATACATTTGTTTTCAGTTTCTCAAATTTAAAATACGTAAAGAGTTGGAGCTATCAAAATAAATATATGCTGATATAAACCATTTTTCAATGGCTCTCGAAGGAAAAAAAATTCACTGTACTTCAGGAGTCGTAGACAAATTACGAAAGAAAACAATATATTTATGCATGCATAATCTTCTGATATTAGTATTGTAGAGACATTCACCAATTTTGTTTAAACATGTCTCCAAGACTTTTTATGATGAAAGACAGAAGATTTGAACATTACCTATTTAATTTATGAGGCATATTTTGCAAATTGAGATTTTTTTTTTAGTACATGGCTGTAAAAAATTTTAAGTTTTGTATTTATTTAGATTAAATCTCCTGAAAATTATAATTCATACCATAAAATTCTGGGCCTTTTCTACGTAATTTTGTAATTTATTGTACATATTTCTCGAGTGATGATTCGCCGAATCCGTCTTAACAGACCGCTGTTGACTGAAATAGCGAAGGTAATGTCTATGAGCAAAGGAAGCGTGCACGCAATACTGCATGAAAGGTTGTCTCTTTCTCCGGAGCTTCTCACCCTAGGTATCCATCATCTCGTTAACCTCTTGGGCATCAGTTTCAACCTTCAATGTGACTTTGTCTAGCATATCTGTTTGCTTGTATTGTGTCTCTCTTTTGTATACTGATTTATAATAATACCATTCAATTATTTTTGAAACCGCCTGCAGTGCACTTTCATTTCGGTGGCCCTTATTCATAAAGGAATACTGATAGTTTGCACAAGTATGAGAAATACAATACCAATTCACAGTGAAATACTTCTTCGTGAATACTATTTCATTATTAAGAAATAGTTTTATTCATAAAATTCTCAGCACTGTTTTTTTTAAATCTACTTCTCAGTAACTAGTGGAGTGTTTTCCGTATTGGTGGTATCATTGCAAAAAACTAGTTCTTAATTAAAACTTCTTGCATGTATTCTTTCAGAGTAACTTGTTCTCATTAACTAATGGTATACCTTCCTTATCCTTGGTTTCTTTGAAAGAAAGTAGTTTTAGAAGCAAACGTCTGTCTCAGACCAATTTTTTGAAGATACACAGCGTTCGTTAAAAAGGTGTGATATTTTCTAGACGTTCCTTTCATATTCAAGAAAATAGCTTTAAATATGCACTATATATGCCGAAAATTTTTAATTCGACTTCTTTTGTAAATGGAAATTTGGAGGCTTGTGTTGATTTCTATATAGCTGTTCTGTATAACAGAGTGATATTTCAGACGGTATCTGCCGTTCGACAACTAACGCATTGCTCGTTCCCTGCATTGTTTGCCTTATTGCGAAGAAAGTAGTTTTACAGGCAAACTTCTCAGGATTCTATTTCAGAAGATAAGTATTGATTGATCTTTAACTAACGTGATATTCCCTGCATTGTGGGTTTCATTGCAAAGAAAGTAGTTTTACAGGCAAACTTCTCAGAATTCTATTTCGGAAGATAACTATTGGTCTTTAACTAAAATAATGTTCCCTGCATTGCGGGTTTCATTGCAAAGAAAGTAGTTTTACAGGCAAACTTCTCAGAATTCTATTTCAGAAGATAACTATTGGTAAAGTAATTAAAAAAAAACTTTGTAAAAAACACACATAAGAAGTAAAAGGAAAGAGGATACGCGTTTCGTTCAAAAATTGTTTCGAACTTCTTCAGTCCAAGCCCTTCGTCTTTACGACGAAGGGCTTGGACTGAAGAAGTTCAAAACAATTTTTGAACGAAACGCGTATCCTCTTTCCTTTTACTTCTTATGTGTGTTTTTTATAAAGTTTTTTTTAATTACTTTATCGTTTAACACCAGTATTTTGAGTGTTTTTTCAGTACATAACTATTGGTCTTTAACTAACGTGATGTTTGTTCCCTGCATTGTAGGTTTCATTACATTGAAAGTAATTTTACTGGAAAACTTCTCAGTATTGTATTTCTGGTGACGTGCTCGTTAACTAACGTGGTGCTTCCTGCCGTATTATTCTTATTGCAAAGAAAGTAGTTTTACAGGCAAACTTTTCAACCTGTTTCATATGAAAACTCCAGACAAGTATAAAAATATGCTGCATTTTCAATCTTATAACTCAGCTTTTCATCTAACACGTTTTTATTTTTTATTGCTCATTTAACATGTCTCTGAAATCATGAATGAAGCATAGAGATTATTCTTCAGGAAAACTGCGTCCGAACACACAATGTGTCAATTTTGAAATGTTACTAAAATTTTCACTTCTTTTTATTGCTTTTACTTGTAATTCTCTATTTTTCTACAGTTATATATTAGCCAACCATTCCAAGTGTAATTTTTATTTTTAATTTAAGAAACAATCATGCAGTGAAGGGTTAATTTATTAGCTATTTATTTCTTCATTTAACCCTTTGAGGCGCAACCCTTTCCCAATGCTGAAAAAAGGGCAGCCGTTGCCATCGCTCGACTTAACGACCAGCAAGATGGTGGACGATCGAAACGTTCATCGCGTGCCACAGATCTAGAGACCCCTTTTTGAGCCGTCAAAAATGGGTCTCTAGATCTGTGGCACTCGATGAACGTTTCGATTGTCCGCCATCTTGCTGGTAGTTAAGTCTAGCGCTGGCAACGGCTGCCTATTTTTCAGCAGATGTCAGTCTGTTAAAAATAATCGTGACCATTTTTTGACGGGAAATGACGTGCTAAAAAGTAAAGGATTCGCGTGGAGCTATGTCACCCGCAACTATTTTTATAGAAATCAAATCTATTCTTCGTGACTAGCAACAGTTAAAACATCAGAGTTTGGTGTTCCCAGAGCGGCAGCCCTGCGCCTCAAAGGGTTAACCAATCATGTAGCACTTTGCGTTTCTCTTATAAAGTAGATCGTTTCCACGTCAAAGTAATTCAATTTTTCATTACCAATCGTGTCAATAAATGAATTCGACCTATTAACAGAACTAAAACAATAAAAGCAATGCAGAAAAAACAGCTCTTTTCCTAACGATGTCAAAACAGACACGACACTCGCAAAGTGAAATCCCAGATTTCTCAAACCAAGCAGGATAGAGAGACCCCCATTTGTATAAGCTTTGAAACAGCAGCAAAGAGGAAAAAAAATAAAACGAACAATCCTATCGAAATTGGGCAAAAAAGAGAGGCAAAGAAATAAGGGGGGAATAAAAAAGAGGGGGTGCCGGTAGTGAAGCAGCCTCCTTTTTAGTGCATTTATAAAACAGCTTTGGTGGTGGAGTTCGCGTTACACGGGTATTATGCGCCCAAGGATCTCATTTGGACAATGGATCCGATTCATCCTGACACTTTACCGGGGATCAAGTGAAAAATAGTGGCTATTACCGAAGCCCGGGGGAGTCCCCGGGGAGAGGTTTCGGGATTAGAGGGGGATGAGGGAGAGAAGCAAGATCGCGTTTCTTCGCGTCCAGTCCAATTATTGGTGTAACTCCAAAACCCGGCGAACGAGCGATCGCTTTTAATGAAGGGGTGGTCGCAGTGGATGAGGGGGTGTCCGTGTATTTGCTCGCTCTGTCTATCCAGCCCAGATTAACTTTGAATTAATTAGTGCTGCCACTCAGGAACGGGGAAATTTTAAGCGTCAGAAATTTGCAGGATTCTTTTTTTTTAAATTGTTTTGGAACGGTACATCAGATCAACAAATTTACAGCAGTAATTGTTTAGCGCTTTTTAATGAATGGTGATTAATATTTCAGCCACAGTGGCTTTTAAGTGACCGAAGATGTTTTAATTAGAACGATGCATATAATACTTTTTAAGATGAAAAAATGTTATTCATACAGTGATCTTTTTTAATGAATAGATGATCGTAGCAGATGAACGGGTGTCCGTTTATTAGCTCGATCTGTGTATAAATTTTAAATTAATGTTTAATTAAGCAGTGCTGCATTGTGTAGGTATTTTTAGTATTAGAAACGTTTGCAATTGAATTTACTTTTGGATCTGTATATAAAATTAATAATTTGACTGTACAATTTTCTTATTTCTATTTAATATATTTTTTTTCTGTTATTATGATCATTAGGTGATATTATTTTCATTTAAAGCTGCAAATATTAGAAAGTGTAAAACTATGGAAAATATAATTATCAATTATAAATGTTAAATAAGGCAATCATTTTTGAAAAAATGACTGCAGTAAATGAAGTTGCATTCATTTATTTATTTTTTCATGCATTCTTTTCATATTACCGCTAAAAAGTGCTTAAAGAGTACATGCATAATTTTTGTTATGTGAAAAACTTTAGAAGCTCACGAAAGATTCCGAATAATTAAGATATGAAAGAAAGTTTCTTGAGAACTAGTTAAGTAAACTCAAGTTAAAAAAATTATGAATTATTTGAAAAAAATCTGAAGTTTACAAGAAAGCTCTACTGAGGCTTTAAATAACAAATTTGAAAGAGGATACAAAACTCTGACCAGAAAAAGAGTGAAAAGAGGTGTTGAGAAGTACGACTTTATTTATTTATTTATTTATTTATTTATTTATTTTTTGCTTCAGGAGCTATAAGGGATAATAACAAGATGGCACTTTGCATGAAGTGATGTTTTAGAAAAAAAATCATAAACAAATTGCTAAAATTTTAAGCACTTTGTTAGTAAACTAGGGTGTTTGTTGTATTTATTAGTTATTTTTCCGTATAAGCAGTGATATATTTTAGGTTTCATAAGATAGCAGTAGCGCATATCAAATAGTTTAACCAATACCTTGCATTTAAATACACTTATTATTTTTATATTTTTGTTTTATTTACAAAAAAAGTATTTCAATGATGGATACATTTGTTAGAGACAATGTTGACTTTTATTTACAAATGCGTCAGCGAGACTTAAAAAAAGGAGCACTTTTTAATATGAAACAGGCCAATTTTTCCAATTGATATTTTTATAAGTGGTATATATATATATATATATATATATATATGTATATATATATATATATATATATATATATATATATATATATATATATATATGTATATATATATATGTATATATATATGTTTACTAGCTGAAGTACCGTCTTCGCACGGAATGAATGGACTTTTTGATATTAATATTTGTTGTGATTACTATTTATTGTAATAAAGAGATATAGCAAAATGGATATCGCATTATATTGTGTTCAATAATCATGCATACTGAATTTCAAGGCAATCGTTTTTACGGTGCAGAAGGCGATGCGGCGTAGCACAATCTAGTGGCGAGTTTTAGCAAAACGGATACGGCAAAAATATTCTTCGCATTCAGATATCGATGTATACGAATTTTCATGACGATCGGCTGAATAGTCTTGAAGTTCATGTGTTGACGCGACATCTAGTGTCAAGTTATAGGAAAATGGATCGTGCCAAACTCTTCCCCGTGTTCAAATATCTATGTATACCTATTTTCATAGCGATTATTCGCACAGTCAAGAAGTGATACACTGCAGGGCCATCTAGTGGTTAATTAAAGTAATGATTTGCTACAGCGCCGTCATGTGGCGAGTTATAGCAAAATGGATAACGCCAAAATATTCTCATTGTTCAAATAGCTATGTATACTGATTTTCATAGCCACCGTTTGAATGGTCAAAAATTTGGCCTGCTGCAGCGTCATCTAGTGGCGAGTTGAAATAATAATGCATTGCAGTGCCATCTAGTGGTGAGTAACATCAAAAGTAACGCAGTTAGAATATATTCTTCGTTCTCAAATGTGTAAGTATAAAAAAATTTATGCCGATCAGTCGAACGGTATAGAAGTTGATGCGTTGCAGCGCTATTTAAAGGTAAGTTACAGCAAATGGATAGTGAAAAATATTCTCCGTGTTCTAATATTCGCGTGTACCAAATTTCATCAAAATTTGTTGGACGATATTCGCATAGCAAACGGCTAAACGGAATAGAATTCGACGTTCTGCTGCGCCACCTAGTGAAAAGTTAGAGGAAAACGGATAGCATAAAAAACCGTCTCCATGATAAAAGACTTAGGTGAACCAAATTTCATGGTGATCGGTGAAACGGTGCTGGAGTTTTTCAACCTCCTACACACATACCAACATTCATTTTTATCTATAACCAGTCTTATTATACGTATATACCAGTCTCAAGTATAATCCAGTTTCAAATCTAAGCCTCGCCAAAGTGCCAGCATACGCCATTTTGCAAGAGTTTTTTCAGGGAATCATTCGAAGCATTGACTTAGCAGCAATCAAAATGGGAAATGGTTCGACCGCCAGGCATTTATTTGAAAAGTGGAATCCCTTAATACAGCCGCATTTTTTAAATTATCAACTATAACATGTTTTATTCATCGTTACCTCGATGTACTAAATGCGAAGATTTCAATTTTCTGAAATTTGGTGGATTTCCCCCAAGTTAAATCAATGTACTCAATTGGCGAGAATTCTGAAGCTACATCGCTTGAAATGCCCTAATAACTGCATTATTTCTGCACGGATAGTTAAAATTTAATGCTGTATTCTAAGAAAACCTATACACTTGTTTTCAAAAATGCTATTCCCTTAAGCTCTCAGTAAATTGAGCCAAAAAGCCTAAAACTGTGCAAACCGCTAGAACTCACACTCTAAAAATCGGCCTATCAGCCATTTTATTTTTCGCCAAACTAAAAAAAATTACATATTAGTCTCGGATATCTTCGATCCTCATTGTTTTGCGTATAAAACATTTCATTCCTGCTCTCATTTCTTATGCGCACACGATATTATAATAAAAAAAAATAACCTAAAAAAATAAACTAAAAAAATCATTATTATTCTTTTATTTTTACTTTAAGAATTTAAAACATTTTATTCGGCAAAATCGCCACACATGGCAACCAAGATGCTTATTTCACACACTTTTTTCACTACAGGGGTTAATATTACGTAAAGCTTTCTGCGTGAAGAACATAAAAAATCTCTTAAATTCCGGGAACGGAAATTAAGGGAACCCTTCAGGAGGAAAACGTTTTTAAGTGGAGTTTCAAAGTTTTAAAGTGGACTATCATTTATTCTATATTATTTTACATATCTGTGTAAAATTTCAGGCTGACAGGTCCATTTTTGTGGAATTTTATACTACCCAAATCAACAAATTGACAAACAGAATTTCATTTTTATTTATAAGATAACCTACGCTTGTTTTTAAAAATACCCTCTCATTAAATTGCGCCAAGCGCTAGAATCATAGAAAATCTGACACACTTTCAGATTTTTAAATACGCACTAAAGTGCTATATATAAAAAGAGTTATAATCCATGGGTCTTCCCTATTTTCGTTCCTTCTTTCATTAAGTTGGAAAGTGTATCATTACTCATGAGTGTGATTAAACAAAATTAAAATTGATATTTCTAACATCCTTTTTTCTGGATGTAATACATTAGATGCAGAAAAGCTGCTCTGAAAAATGCACAATTCCAACTGAATGAAAATTTCAAAAACTTATACGCAGGTGTATTCATAACCCAAATAGCAGACGATTAAATTACGATAAATAGCGCCAAGCGTTAGAATCCTCCTCAAAATCGCGAGAATGCTGAAGATAGATCGCTTGAAATCCCTTAATAACTGCATTATTTTCGCAGGGATCATTAAAATTTAACGCTGTATTCTAATAAAACCTTTGTACTTGTTTTCAAAAATCCGTTTCCTTAAGCTCTCAGTAAATTCGCCAAGCCGGAAACTGTGCAAACCGCTAGAACTCACTTTATCGGCATTTGAGCCATTTTATTTTTTCGCCAAACTAAAAAATTTTAACATAGTAGCCTCGGAAATCTTCAATTCTTATTGTTTTGCGTATAAAACATTTCATTCCTGCTCCGATTTCCCATGCACACGATATTATAATTAAAAAAAATATAACCTTACGAATATAAACTAACAAAAAAAAATCATTATTATTCTTTTATTTTTACTTTGAGAATTTAAAACATCTTATTCGGCAAAATCGCCACACATGGCAACCACGATCCTTGTTTCACACTTTTTTCACTACAGGGGTTACAATTACGGAAAGCTTTTTGCGTGGAGAACATAAAAAATCTCTTAAATTCCGGGAACGGGTGGACTTTCAAAGTTTTAAAGTGGACTATCATTTATTCTATATTATTTTACATATCTGTGCAAAATTTCAGGCTGATAGGTCCATTTTTGTGGATTTGTATACAACTCAAATCCACAAACAAACAAATAAACAAACAAACAAACAAACAAACAAACAAACAGAATTTCATTTTTATTTATAAGATATATATATATTTATATATATATTTATATATATATATTTATATATATATATGTATATATATATATGTATATATATATATGTTTATATATATATGTTTATATATATATATATATATATATATATATATATATATATATATATATATATATATATGTATATATATATATGTATATATATATATATATATATGTATATATATATATATATATATATATATATATATATATATATATATATATGTATATGTATATATGTATATATATGTATATATATATGAATCTTATATATAATAAAATCCGAGAGTAAACATTGTATGTAGCTAGGTTTGTAGGTAGGCTTGTGACCTCCGATCTTCTTGCGCGCGTCTCTCGATCGCATTGCGCCGAGACGGTTGTTCGCAGACCTACCGAATTTTGCATACGGCTTCACTAGGACAGATACTAACACGCCTCGGAGCGATTTTTTCGAAATTCCAATTAGAAAATGTTTTATTTTATGTTTTGTCCGATTTTTAGCGATTTTTCTTGCATAATACGTAATAACGCCGGTCATTGCACTCGCAATAAAACGATAGTTCCATCATCGGATAGAGGAGAAAGTTTTCTTTCGAAAACAGTTTGTTTTGACTATGTAACATATTTTGCCGATTTTTGGGAATTTTTAAAAAGAATTTCTCTTTTGACGACGTTTGCGTAAAAGTAATTTTAAAACTGTTGCATCTTTCATTCTATCTGTCATAACTTTTTTATATTTCGGCGAAAGACGGAGCATATATTTCGCCCACTTTTAAAAGAAGAACGGAGGGAAAATATAAATTAGGAGATTTTTTACGAATTTTTATGTAAAGAGGATTTTGAATTTAATAAAAGCTGTTTCAAGATTTCGGTATGATATCTTCCGCTATGGTTGTCTGGGAAACAGTAACAATGAATAAAATTGCCATTTGAAAAACATAAATAAAATGACTTTAAAATAACTGAGTTTCCACATGTTAGATCAAAATGACTTAGATTTCACGAGATTAAAACCCCTTTCGAAACTCAATCAAAATTACGGGCTCACAAACAAAACATACGCCACGCACGAAATTATTCCCTATTTTATAATACGTTGCCAGAAAAAGAATTGAATGCTGTTTTTTCAACGATGAATTATCCAGCATTATTTTCGATATAATTTTTAAACGGGACACGTTTTCGAATCGCAGGAAATATTTTACGTGCTAAATACGCCAATCTGACAAGAGTTATGTATAAGAATGTATGGAGAGCTGTTTTAATGGCAGCCAGAAAGTGAAATGATTATCGTTTATACTAATGCGCAAATTGCAAAGAATCACCAAAGAATAAAAAACTACATTAGTGGTTTAATATCTAAACCGTTTCTTTAAATTAAACATTAAAGATGGAAAAACGAAAATATATTGGTATCAGTAAAGGAGACTCTTAGTAATAGTTATTAGATATGCTAGGGCAATATTGATCAAAGCACAATATACCGCGTTAATAAATATTTCGTGAAACTATTCGTTTCTTTTCGTTTTTCAACAGCCATCTTACATCACAGCTAACTAAACATTAAATAATTCTACGTCGCGTTAATATATCCCGCGGTAATTTCAACAGAAAATTCTGTACCTGAACTTTTTTTTTTTCTTGGAGATTCTGTTTGTCACAAGTAGTTATGATAACATTTTAGGAAAATGTTCTCTTCTTGCCTTGCGAAGAGCGGGTACACACAACTATTTAATTATTAAAAAAAACGGTTCTTCACATCATGTAGTATCTAAGGTATTAATGGTATAACTTAAATCTAAAAAAGAGTATGATGTAGAAATGAGACTTTTGAAAGTTAGAAATTTTTAGGAACCGTCACGCTTTTCTTTTTCTGATCGCCAATGACACCGACATAGTTTTTTGTTTCATAATATTAACAATGTTCTCAGATCAGTATTTATACTAACTTTACGAATAACTAATGAGTAACTTTACGCTAAGGACACCGACATAGTTTTTTGTTTCATAATATTAACAATGTTCTCAAATCAGTATTTATACTAACTTTACGAATAACTAATGAGTAACTTTACGCCAAGAGTCAAATCATGTTGTTTATTTTTAGATTCCACATTACTGGAATCAATTCGAATTATACATGCAAGAAAAAGTTTTGCTCCCTACCGTGCGGAGAACGGGTACGCAGCTAGTATATATATATTCTGTAGATAAAGTGCAGGGCTCATAGGCACCGAGAAAAAGAGGGCAGGGCAAGGCATCTTTAGAAAAACACCAACATATACACGGACTAGATGTAAAATTAAAGAACGAGTTGCTTTTGATTTAATTTGGCAATAGATACAATAGCGCATTACTTACATGGGAGTTTGCCTGTAAAACTACTTTCTTTACAATGACACACACAAGGCAGGAAACATCTCTTCCATTCAACAATTCCAAAATATTTTCTTCAGAAAATTAACTTAATTATATAAATATATTTTCTATTTGTTATAAAATACAATGGAATACTTTGCATCTATAAAAAGATTTATTAGTGGTTGTAATAATAAAATAAAGAGTTCGAGTCTGAAAATTCAGTTTTTATTTGCTTCATCCAGAAGAGTAAGTACCATTTGGGTATTAAAGAAGATTAGAAGTTTATTTTAATTTGTAATTTATTACAGAAAAACATGCACACAAACTACTTTTCGACATATATGAATTAAGGAATGCGTCATATCTTGGCACAATATATAACACACCAGCTGGTGCGGACCTGAACTAGTTTTGAGCGTTCACCTTGCTCTCATGATCGCTTGCAAATTGCTGCCTGGCAAGAAATTTAAGATGGAAAAAAATCGCCGGTAATTTGCAGGAATTTGAAACTTTCTGGCTGATGAGAAATTTTCTGAGATCAGAAAACAAATAGATATTGAATTTCTTGCCTTCCAGAAATTTGCAAGTGATGATTATATCAAGGCAAGCCTCTAAATCTAGTTGAGGTCGCAGATAGTCGAAATCTGCGACGCGGGTGTGATGCAGTTAGTGTCAAAATGTGGCACATGCTTTAATTCGCATGGTGAAAGCGCCAAAAATTAGCATATATGTATAGATTTTTCTGTAATAAAATACAAATGAAAAAAAAATTGCTACTCTACTTCAATGCCCAAATGATATATCAGTAAATAAATGAAAAAGAAAGCGACTTTTGAAATGCCAGTTCTATTTTTACGACTATTTTAATTTTTATGCGGGTTTATAGAAGTTTTTTAAAATTAAAAAATATTCCTGAAAATAATTAGTTTGTTAATACTAAAGAATCATTTTTATCTATAATGGATATTTGTGAAATTTCGCTCCTCAGCAGCATCTCAAACGTTGCTAAAATGGCAAGGTTAATCTAGAAAACTTCGTTAAAGTTTAACTCAAAGGAAACTGCTACACTTTTTGGTTGCGTCTAACTAATAGAATGCTATTTTAGCTCAAATCTTTAATTTGATGAAAACCTTAGATTTGTATTTCATCTCTGGCATTTTCAGTATAGGTTTTTTATTATTTATTTTATGCAGAATTTTCTGGTTAAATACTTTATAAACTAATCGGTATTTAGTACGTTTGGATTACTCCCTAACAAGATCTATACTTGCTTGAATACAAAAACATGACTAACTCAAATTTGTTTCCAAGTTTATCTGGATTTTACATTTCGAACGCTTGTTTTCTTGAAATTTTTACTAGTATTCCCTTAATTTGCATATTAATTTCAGAGAAAATTCAATGAATGTGCAAGTTTAGGTATAGATTCCTAATAGCTTGGCATAAGTACGCATTCACTGCTGAAAAAATTGATAAAAAGGGCTTTATTAGTAAATGCAAATAATTTAAATGTTGTTCCGTTTTCATGCGTAATGGAGACATATAAGGAATAACAGACTATCTCCTACTCCCATGGACGTCGTGGTTATGACACCAATTTTGCCTTCTGAGCCAGTTCATCTCTGAAGCTGGGACTTTAGTGTGGTCATAAGCTCATTTTCGACTATTTTAAGTCTGATGTTATATATGGATCAAATTTTGTAAAAAAGTTTTATTGACATTAATAAGAAACATACGATTCCTTGATTTCAGTGATAACGCAACTCAAAAGCTATTGTACTTCATAGTTTTGATTTTCACTTAATAAACTCCTTCATTATTTCAATTGACTACATTGCGGTGGAAAACGAATAAACATGTTTCCATATCTTCGCAAGGTAAAATATATATATATATATATATATATATATATATATATATGAAAGAAGGGGAAAAAAAAAGCATAGAAGAAAAAATGTCCAAAATTTTCGATTTTGCAAACTTTTCTTTGGCATAATTTTAAATCTATAGACATGTCATATTGAATTATTTCATCCTTCAGACCTGGAAGCATTTTCCATTAAAAACGTGGAAGAAAAACTCCCTCACGAAATAAAATGCAAGCTTCAAGATATGAACTTTTCGGAGTTGATCTTTGTGAAAATTGAAATAAAGGAGTGCTCCCACCAATTCAGAAGACATAGATAAAAAATTGAAATACGCCATAGAATATGAAAGACTTAAAGGCTTCTTTTCAAATTCATAGAAAATTGTATCCGCTAAGGAATTACCGCTTATCAACTTTTCCCATTGCAAAAAGATCTGAAACCACTTAAAACAAAACTACACTGATTTATCATTTATGGATGAGAAAAGTTTCTATAAATTGATATTTTTGTTTCGATACAATAATCATTATACACAATTTTGCATGTCAATGCACTGAAATTTAACGTCGATTTTGCATTAAGTCATTGACATACGAAATGATGTAAGGTTTCGTCGTTATAATGTAATTTGTAAAAGAAATATTGATGCATTTCTCAGAATCTCAGTATCTCAGAATTTGGGCAAGGTGCTTTGATATGCAGATTTTACGAAATGTGTAAATATTTGTTAATTTCAGTCAATAGTGTAAAGGATACAATGTACTTTTTTTGTCTTCAATTAATAAGTTCTAAGATACAGTGTGATGTAGATACATAAATGCATTTGGGAGCTTTTGCAATTTGTTTTTGAAAAAAAAGCTGATATATTGGTAGGCTACTTTAATTCTGATAGGAAAAATTCATAAAAATATACAGTAAATCAAAATTTGGCATACAAGGTATTATTTAAATAAGATGGTTTTATATCTTTTAGCATAAAATTTAGCTAGCTTGATTAACCTGAAGTAAGTTTAACAAGGTTTTTACCTGTAAAATTATGAAAGTGAGAAAGAGAATTCATCAAATGTATAATTATGCGTATTTTAAATAATTTGGGTTTTTCTCTCTGTTGGTCATACTGGATGGTCTCATAAATTAGTTAATAGTTGCAGTCTGGATCTGGACATAATAAAACACAGTGAAAAAAATACACCGTGTACCATGGCCAATTAATGTAAAAAATGAAATAAATGAATGCTGTTGATTAATTTAAATAATTATACATTGAAAAGTTACATAAATTCACTCAAATATCATTGTTATTCATCGTAATTTGCAAAACAAAATCTTATGATTCAAGTAAAAGGACGTAAAAATTACTCGCATTCAGGGAAATGAAATAAAACCTCTAAAAGAGATATGTATTCAATTTTGTTTTAATTTTTCTTAAATTTCTTTTTTATTGAAAATTGCTGTATCGTCAATTTTTTTTTTGTCAACATGCAGGATTCATTCTAGGGGAATCCAGACTCATTCTATTCACTTTTGGGAATGCTCCTTCAGTGTCAAGGGACACTTGACACTGAAGGAGCATTCTGAAAAGTAAGTCAGATGCCTTACAATTGCAGTATAGTTGAAGTTATGTTCTGGACTCAGTGATACATGATCGCAACGGATACTAATATAGGGTTTGAAGTGCATATTAAAAATGTTTTGTAGATGCAACAAAAGTATGATTGGTTCTCTGGTGATAATTAAGAACACGCCAAATGAAAATTTTAAATTAATTTAATCTTCCAGCATAAAAGAGAAGTGGCATGAATGAGTCATTTTTCATTACAGAATATTTCTTTAAACTATCTGCTGCACTTGATTTGATGGGGATTGCTTGAAAATAAACATCAGTAACCTACTGTTCAAAACAGCATACACAAAAGTACATTCAAAAAAGTTTACTAAATATACAAAGCGTCATAATTTTTCCTATTCATGCCAGATGGTGTTTTAAATGGGACGTAATAAAAGAAATATTGTTTAAAGTTAATCCCAAAAACTCATTTCTACTTGGAGCATAAGTACTATCATTTGAAAAGATATTTTCAAGGGAACGAACAAAACAGCTACTTAACATATTTATGTATATTTTACAAGGAATTACATTACGGGGATTAAAGGCTGTAGCTCATGCTAATCTAGTTGCTTCTGGTTTGCAACTTTATAACTTTGGGTGATGTTTCATTAAACCTTTATTCTAATTTATTCCTGCTTTCTGGCCTACTTTCAAATTTCAGGATATTAAATGTTTAAGGCATCAGCATAATAGAAATCTCATTCTTTTAATCATAAATTTCAGTATTTTGTTTCAAGACCGTTATTTAACACGATTTTCTACAATAATAAATTCTTGGAAAATAAATATAACTAAAGTGTAAAAAAATATAAAATGTATCATATTTAAAATATTAAAGTGCTATACTTATATTTTTATGTAAATCGCTACAGATATCATATGCTTTTATAATATTAGATATTAAGTAGTTGTTCAAATTTAAGCTTTAAAATATCAGTCAGTTTTAGTTTTAAAAGCATATGTGAACGATGTAAACAGACATTTTTCGTTACAAAATCCTACCTAGTAATGAACGTGACTGCCGCATTCATTACTTTAACCTGTGTTGTAATAAAATCATATTCAAAAGTATGAATACTTTGTAGCTATCTAATTGGTAATTACTGAAGTTGGCAAAGTTCAGAATGCAATGCAGGGTTCATAAATTCTTACCATATACAGGGTGATTCAAAATTAGTTTTACAAACTTTTAGGAGGGGTAGGATACACCAAGACGGGTCAGAATCACATAGCTTAGATAGTCAGAATCACTTTAGAAGTGTTCAAGTGAAGGTAAACTTTCCGACAGTGGTTTTTCAAAAACTAATCCATCTTTCACCGATTGCACTTGATAAAACGTTTTGATTCAAAAATTTTTTTCATTACATTGATGAAATTCTCAGAGGAAAACCCATTGTTTATGAAACTTTTAAGAAATTAGACACACACTTCAACACCTCTTGAAAGCGATCATTAACAGGTAGATGAAGACGACGTCTCCGACCCCGCATTGCTATGTGATTCTGAACCGTCTTGGTGTGTCCAACCCCTCCTGAAAGTTTGTAAAACTAATTTTGAATCCCTGTATATAAGGTAAATCCGCTAGAGATGGCTTTACGTCAGAAATGGTCAGTCGAAACATTTTTTGATACATTTACTTGTTGGAAGTGTTTTGCGTTTAGTTCACTTTGAAGGACGCTCGGGAGCAAGATACGAACGAAAACCTGAATGAAAATTTAATATAAAATTAATAAACTTTGGCTTTACATATTACTACTAAATTTTTATAGTAGGCTCAAATATCATTCAAAAACATTACATTTAATGTTAATATTTGTGTTTCTGTGAGTTTACTGCATAGTTCATATTTCTACGCTTATTTTAACATCCAAATGACGATCGATATACTTTTTATCATTTTAATTTCAAATATTTCTATTTCATCTGCTCAAAAAAGAGAGATGGCCATATGAAGTCAAGTTAAGATAGTCTGATTAGTTCTAATTTTTTATGTAAGTAATACCTGTTAATTTTTACATATATCAAACAAACACTATATGAAAGCTGTCGCTACATGGAAGCATAGCATTTGGAGAGAAGATTGATTGAAATCTGCCATGCGCTGTATAAAAAATGAAAAACTACCCGTGTGTAAATCATCGGTAGTTTATCGCATACCTCGAGAAACGCTTGAGAGTGGGTACAAGATTGGCAATGATAAGAATAGATCAATGGTTCAAACATCAACGCTGGAGTATGGAGAAAAAGAAAAAAAAACATTCACTAAAACGATTCAGTGAAAACAAAATGATTGCTCTTAAGTATGTTGAACAGTTAAAGATAATAAAAAAAATTAATAAAACCAAGGTAAAGACACGTTATGATTGGTCGCATTTTTTATACAAAGAATCCTGATATTGTTTCAAGGAAGTGTGAAGGAGTGGCTTTGGCACAGTGTCAAGGAATGTACAAAGTTGAAATAAATGCTTACTTAAAAATACTACCAGACTTCGAAAACAAACTTTTATAAAAATGATTTAATGTATAAACATATTTGTATATGCAATATGCAGGTATATGCATATCGAAAATGACTTAACCTTTTACTTGCCAATATTCCTATTTTGGAACATCATGTTTAATATTTTTTTAGAAGCTAAACTGCAGTACCTATCAGTTTGAAAAAATACTGCTTATTACTGAAAGTCTGGTTAATTTTTTGATATATTATTTGTTTTTCAAACTTAAAAATTCCCAGAAAATTTTTTGTAGACTTTTCTTTTTTTTTTTTACTATTTTCACAGTACTCAAGAAAAAAAATTCCATAAAATTCCCAAAAATTCAAATTCACCCAAAAATTTTCTACTTTATTACCAAAGGATAAATTCAAAGAGATAATCAAAACAATTCAAATAATAGCAAGATATCTTTTCTCAATATTGCATAAAAATGCAATATTCCCAAAACGGAACATTGGTATGTAACGATATCCGAAATCAGGGTTATCGCATGTACGTGTTGCTTTATTAGATTTTAATACATTCAGTGCTTATATCTGCTAAACATAAGTATGTGAAAGGCATCAATGGTATGATACTTTTTTTTGAAGGGTGAGTGACTGGAGGGGGGTTAAGGAGGGAGTTGTCTTATCTCTCACACCTTTAATAGTAGGAGGGTGGTTGGTTAGTTAGTGCTGCATTCCTCTGATTTGAGCTTAGATAGCTGCTTGTTTCTTCTGTTATCAATGAACGTGTGTGCTTCAGATGGGTTTATTTATTTATTTTAAGTCATTTTTACGTAGAGGGAACATGTGGATGGGAATGACATGAAGACCCATGCTTGACTTCCTTTCTATGCTATGCAATTTTTAGAGACAATTTCAGTAAAAATTTGTATAAATATATGTAGCAACCATGTAGATGGTACAGTATAAGAAATTAATAACTGCAGTCAATGTTGATTTAAAAAAAATTCTTATCGGAAGATTGAAATAAGTCAATCACAGATATTTGTCATTTGCCCCTTGATGAAAACTGGTATATTACTGATAAAGAAGAAATAAATGATAACAGTTCTCAGCTGATTACACCTGGAGACATCTGTGGGCAATGGACATCTGTGGGCACTTCCCACCATATCATAGACATCGAGAAATACTGATAAAAAATGATAAAAAGAAAAAAATGTTTCAGTACATTTTAAAATTTTTGTATTACTGGTTGAAATCCTAAGCACCCTCTAAAGAATAGTAAGTAAATAATGTAAAATGCCTCATCAAGAAAGAATAAAATATTATATTCTTTCTTGATAAGGAATTTTACATTTTTAGAATGGTATTTATTTATATTATCTGGAGTCATGAGTATGCAAGCATAAAATTGTTTTTATTGTTCTTTTATACCTTTTATCATAGCATTTCTTATAAAATATTACACTAATTTTAAAATTACAAATTTTTTTATTGAGTTCGGCTTACATTTTAGTCATTTCACACCAAATTATCAGGTAAACCTTTTATTACTGCATAAAATTTTAGATTTATCATACAGCGTTTTATTGTTTACATGAAGTAAATATAGAAGAGGAAAGATAGCGTTATATGCCAATCTTCCAAAAATGGAACATCCTAGAAATCAGGGAAAGAAGTTTTTTGACAATTATTTTGTTTTATAGTCCCTATGGGTGTATTATAATGTAATTTTGATGAATTAATTTTATATTTTATTCCTGCATCATAGTGCGGCATTTAAAGGGTTTAAGTAGTAATGATACGAAAACGCAAATCTGGCAGTGGTTATCTGCCCCATACTACTATGGCCAATTTACCCAGATGCATGGATGAGATGACCAATCGTGTTCTTTTATTTAAATAAATTTTGTAGCTTCTTTCCAACGTAAAAGATTTTATCAGATTTTGATTTTCAGAAGAGAGTTATAAGTAGAATAATGGTTTAGTTATATGTTTTTTTTTTTAAATACTGTTTCATTAAAAAAAAAACTATGATCATCTCTAACGAAATGAATCTATCCAAACAATCTTACAGATAAAAGTTTCAATTTTTTTAATTGACGAAATATTTACTTTTAAATGTTGAAATCACAAAATCTCTTTGCCAGCTCTCTAGCAGTCATTTTACTTTTGTACGAAAATCTGAGATATTTATTAACATCTTCCAGCAGAATTTGTTTGTAAAATGATGTATATTTAAGGATTTGTTGCTAATGTGCCCTTCATTGCATCTCTTCCTTATATTTCCTATCAAACACAAGTTAGACAAGCTAGTACCCAACGTACAGCTGCGGAAAAAAAAGTCCCACTTGCTCTTTATTTCGGTATCGTTCGTCGTACAGCAAAGTTATATACACCATTCGTTTTCAAATAACGCATACTTTAATTTACTATTAATTTAATTTGCGTAAGGGGCCGCCTTCATATTTAATTATGCATCAACTTCGTGTTTCTAAATGGCAACACTGTATTTTGACTTTATTAAACCAAAGAAAACCTTCAAATTACCCTAAATATAAATTTTCACCAATTTTCTACGATAATTTCCGGAGATATTGCGAGTTATTTTTTGCGCGTTTTTAAGGGACTTTCTACAAATTGAAAAGCGCTATTTGTAGGTTCCGAACTTTTCGCCTTTCATTCCTTTCACTCGAGAGAGTTAAAAGAAATAAATGTTATTTTCAAGGAAAATATTGTTACCATCTGTCTTAAAGTTTTTTGTACTGAGAATATCAAGGGTAGAATAGAATATTTAGTCTGTGGTCCAAATGACCCGTGAGTTCATAACTTCCTTCGATCGTACACATGATTTAAGGGAAAAATGCAAAACGACTGCTCACGATTCTGAAAACCTTTCTAATTTTGAAATTGCTATTAAGTATTTCCCTTCATGGTTCTCTTAGACAGGTGAAATGTTGGCAGGAGTGAGAGACTGTTCTCTGCTCTTCTGACTGCAAGCATGAATGTTACCCAGCTACGGTCGAACTAGAAGAACGGTTTCATGATTGAAAATTTATTTGTTTGAATTTCATGTAAAAAACGCAGTTATTTTTTTTTTTTGCTGAGCCAATATTATCACTGTGTTTGTTATTTCACTTTCTAAATTTAATATTATTGTATACAATGAGCAACATTCTTATAAGACTTTTGGTGGTACTTTAATTTATTGTCAGATGAAAATTTAGACAGAAAAACGTGATTTTGAATGTTTTTTGAATGTTTGCGAAAATATGGGGAAGTCCAAAGACCTAATGTTTCCAATATTAAAAAAGTTCAAAGTCATGCCTGGAATGTTGAGGATGTTAGTCTTTCGGAAATAAGATGTTGTATTAGAAGACATATACATCTACTGCATCTAATTCTATACCTGGAAAATATTTTATCTGGGGATAAGATAGCGGACGCAACAATAGAAGCTTTATAGAATCACCATCAAACTCTAAAAACCTTTTATTTATTTGCTTCAAAATTTGATGTTTTTTAATACCGTTATCTTTTACTATGTTTTTGAGCAAAAGAAATCTAATTTACGCTTATTTTAAGCAGTTTTTAAAAAATGTTACTTAATAAATTTATATATGGCGCCTTAACTCATGAAAATAACACATTTTATTTAATATAAATTAAACTACTGAACGTAAAAATTTGAAATTTTGCACAGCCATGTAATATTACTTTCTGCATCTATTTCCAATGAAATTTGGCTAGGTCGCTATTCATAATTTTTTTAAATATTAATTTAATAATTCATAATTCATATTAATATTTTATTAAAAAATCGTAATAATAGTGTATTATGTTTGGGTCGTTTAGTTCTAATAGTACAAATAAAAATCAGCTTCTTATTATCGTTATCATATGAGATATGATTTAAATTATGAAAAAATATTTTAACATATGGGGAGGGTGATTTTGGGTGCTCATAACTCACCCATTTTCGGTTCAAATTTATTGAAAATAGGTATCCCGGGTTAAAATGAGATAAATTTTTGAAATATGAAGTGAAATCTAGGGGTTGCCATTGGGAAAAAAAAGTTGGTGTGAATTTTAATATGTAGATGGCCCCTTATGTAAGTTTTATGCATAGCAAATTAAAGTGTACGCCAATCGAAAACGATTGGTATCTGTAACTTTGCTGTACGACGATCGACGGCCGAAAAAAGTACAAGTGGGACTTTTTTTTCCGCAGCTGTACATGAAACATATAAGAAAAAGGATTTTAAAAAATCACTTTTTTCAATATACTGGCATTTTGTCAAAGCATATAACTTTTGAGTGTATTGAATATTCCTTCTATGGATTCTTCTTGAAAAATTTTAAAGAAAGAAACATATTTTTAAAAATTTCATGACTTGAATAATCAGACTGTCAGATGTTAGATTTTGTTCTCAATTAGTTGCCCACTGTTGATATGCCCACTATTTTACAGAATACTAACCCCACTCATCTTTTGACTGAAACTACTGTGGGATGTACTAAAGTAAGATTAATTATCGTTTAGTCAATTAAAAAGAGCTTGTTGAAAGACTCAATGTGTGTTTTGTGTTATGGCAAGCCTACAAGAGAGTCATCTGCCTACGGGGGCAGAGGTGCTTTGATCGGATAACTTTTTAGAGGGTTTTAACGGGTACCCACGTTATATCCGAGGAAAACTGACCAAAACTTCAGACCGTTAGATCGACAGCCGCTCCGTTGGCCCAAACTCAAGACTTTCAGTCTTCAGCCGTCCATCATGTTCTTGTTCAGTGGCTTATTCACTCGCCCATGGTTGGGCAAGGAATGACGAATGTAACAAACATGCATAATTTATTAGGCAAGACTTATTTATTGGCACGGTATTCTGTAATTTAATCCATTTTATAGAAACAAACATTCCATTTTTAAAAATTCATAATCTAATGTTGTGATTACAGGACTAAAAAAATTAAAAGATTATGCCTAAAAGGGAAAACAATTTATTCGGAACTTAAATGTTTAAACCTTGAATAGTTTATCATAAGAAAATAGTTTATCTATTTTAATCCTATGAAAAATGTCAAACTGCGTAATTTCTAGAAGCTGTTTAAATCACACATTTTGCAAACTTACTTTGATGGGCGTAAATTTTATGTCAGACTTAATCAAACTCACGCAATTTTTAACTTATGATGTCTCATTTTTTGATTGCCGTAGAAAAAAAAATATTATTAAAAAATTAGTTGATTCTCTTTGTTCACCCAGTTAGCTAACAAACGAAGTAATATTACAACTTACAAAAAACGACGTTGAAAAAAATGTCGTTTTTTTCTTTACATAAGGCCGCTACAAAAAAACGCAATCTTAACGTTAAAAAGAAAAAAAAGGCTCCCTTAAATTTTTCAGTTTAGTAGACTTCTTAGTTATTTTTTAATTCTTTCACAGAAGTATTTCCCATTAAAAAATGAGAAACCCTTTTTCACTGAAGTAATATGCAAGTTTGAAAATGTGAATTTTTCACAGTTGACCTTTGTGAGAACTGAAATATGATGTACTTGCCTCTCAAATCACAAGATAGAGAAGCAAGCTGAAATATGGCATTGGATACGGAGGACTTTAACCCTTTAACGCGCAGTGTTCCCGCTCTGCGAACACCAAACTCTGACGTTTTGACTGTTGAAAGTCACGGAGAATAAATTTGATTTCTATTAAAATAGTTGCGGCTGACATAGCTCCAGGAAAACCCTTTACTTTTTAGCTCGTCATTTCCCGTAAAAAAATGGTCACGATTATTTTTAACAGCACTGACATCTGCTGAAAAATGGCAAAATGCGAGAACAGCTGGATGGACTGCCCAATGCTGAAAAAAGGGCAGCCGTTGCCCTTTTTTCAGCATTGAGAAAGGGCAAAGGGTTAAAACAACTTCCCAAATTGACAGAAAATTGATTCTGCGAAGCCATTATCGCTTATCAACTTCTCTCCAAATAAAAGATCTGCGATCATTTAATGCAAAATTTTGGTAATTTTATCTTTTCTGATTGAAGAAAATTCTATAAATTGATATTTGGCTCAGATTTAAGAGGCTATATATAATATATATCGTAAGTTGCCCGTCCCCCCCGCAGAAATTATTGATAGATGCATATTAAGTCGTTTCTTATGTGGGATAGAATAGAGTATGAAAGATTGATAAATAATAGTGTGTCATCAAAATGATTTAATTTTCTAGCAGGAAAACTAATTGAGTATAATTTAAAATTTCATTAAAGCAATGTTTTTATTGTAAAAGGTTTCATGTAATATTTTTAAGCACAACTATCAATATTGACCTAAATCTATTGAGGAGAGTATTATGGAATCCCATATACATTTCCAGTAATAACTGTACTCGATTTTAAATAAAATCCTTAAAATCAGCGTGACTACATACTATAACTTATTCTAATGAACTGTCACTTGAAAAAATTACACACTATTCAATTTGTTGTTAAAAGAAAATTTTACAAATGGAGGTTATAATGAAATAATCGGTTAATATGGAGGGGGTTTAAACGATTGAAAAAAGGGATTATAAAACATAGTTATTTTTAACTGTAAAAGCCATACTTTTAAGATTACTTGTAAGTCGTTTCTGCTTCGAGTCTACAAAAGTCATCAAGTGTAATCTGCTTTTTCTGCTCTGGCACAGTCAATGCAAGTTTTCAGAGAACATATGAAGCATTGAATCTGAATTTTCCCTCTTTGGCTTTCGAAGAATTTTCAGTTAAAGAAGCTACCTTCAGCGTCTTTTTTCCATTTCTTTAGTTGATGGCATGAAATCCAGTACAGTATTACCTACTATCCTAGAATGCTCGTCACGCCATCTAGGAAAGTGTACCTTCAAACTGATGGAAAAAACATTGTGAGAGCTAAGAAACTACAACGAACAATTATAACAAACTACAATTATTTTAGTGTACATTATGGTTAGCATCAATGTTCAAAAACATGTATACCAGTAGATTTAAATGTTTGAAAACTTATCTGTAAAAATTCTTGAAAATCACAAAAAAGACTTTGTTTTGTAGCAACAAAGTCAAATAGTACGACAACAACAAGCGGTCAACTTTTACTGCACTGCTTCGTAGGGTCTTTCTTGAGTAGTTCATAGTGTTCTCACGTAACACCGGAAACTCGGTATTCCATATTTTCCGGCTATTCCATGATATCCTTTTCTCCTCTATTACAAAAGACATAATTAGCACGAGCTTACCTTACCTTATTTTCCGTCATTTTACCTCATAAAAATTTCCAGTCGTAATTTTTCTGCTCTTCTTACAGATAATTTTCATTCAAAACGCAAAAGAAGCCTTTATCCACTTCCCATATGTGAACATTTTATGGTCAATCTCTTTGAACTAAGATTTCCCGCTCAATTCACAAAACTGAGAGAAAGCAGAAATCGAAATATGGCAATGAAGGAGAATGACTTAAGAGGATTTTTTCAAACTGATATAAAATTGGATCCGCGAAGGCATTATCGCTTATTAACTTCTCCTCCGTATAAAAGGTTTTAGATCACTTAAAGAAAAATTACGAAATTTTACTTTATCTTTTCTGATTGAAGAAAATTCTCTGAATTGGAATTGTCCTTGGATAAAAGGAGTCATATACTTTTGGGCACGTTTCTTAACCGTAATTTAACAGCAAATGTAGATTAAGCCATTGATATGAAGAATGAAATATTATTTTATCATTATGATGAAATTTTGAAATGATATTGATCAATTCTGCAATATTCCAAGAGAGTTATTTTTCAAGTCTAATTTTTAGACTTTGAAAAGTATTTTTTTTAAAAAGTCTAAAACATAAAAAATCAAAATGTGCAAATTTTTAAATTTGCCTTTTTTGTTGGGGGCCCGAGTGCTTGCCCCGAATGCCCTGCCGAAAATCAGTTCCTGCATGTGTCCTGTGTTTAACGTACGGAACACAAGCCCGGGGGCTCCCACTCAACATTTTATTTTTCATTCACCCTCCTCTCAGTCCGAAAAACAGTCTCACTCGAACGGTTAGATTTTATACTGCATTTAAATATATGGGAACAATTTGTTATATCTTGCAACGAATTGTTACAACATCACTGGCATTTGCACATTTTGATTTTTTATAATTTGTTTTTAGACTTTTTGAAAAAATGCTTTTCAAAGTCTAAAAATTAGACTTGAAGATAACTCTCTTGGAATATCGCAGAACTTATCAATATCATTTCGAAATTCCATCATAATGATAAAATAATGTTTCATTCTTCATATCAATTTCATTATTGAGTTATAAAACGGTATGAAAATATCATTCTGTTCCTGTAACGTTATGGTCTCGTACCGTATTAAATAGTTATTCAGCGAAACGCTATATTCTATAACTAATTGATTGTTATCAAATACTTATGTAAGTTCAATGTTATAAACAAAAATGTAAACATGAGTAATCGAATTCATTCTGTTACTGTTCGTACAGTTATTAAGTACAACACAGAAAAGAATCCTCGAGCAGTCCTGGGTCAAGAAACCAAATACTGATTTCTCAAACCATTAACGTTACTGATTATAACGTTATTTCGAGAAGAACGATTTGGAAGTTACCATGCGGATAACGTTATTCCCCCTTGTGAACAACGTTATGATTTCTAACGAATAACGAATTGGTTATAACATATTGCGTTAAGTTACGGATCCCTGGAATAAAGCTCACCTCTGTCGCTTGTAGGTCAGTCGGTGGAAACTCTGTATGGCTAAGTCGTGATTTCTGAAGGCAATGACTTCGGTCATGTTTTGTATTTTTTTTTTTTGTAAACCTTTTTTTTAAAAAAACTTTTTGTAAACCTTTTTTTTGTTTTGCTGTTGTAATCTTACCTTTCTCTTTGTATTTTCATTGCCATTAGAAGCAAAAATAAAAACTTTTCAGGGAGAAAAAGTATAACCTGATTGTTCATTGGAAATTTAAGAAAAATGTAACAGGTGAAAGTTTAAATTAAACACATGTTAAAATTTTTAATAGGAGGCTCCTTAGAGGTACGAATAATATCGAAATGGTACAGCACCGTATCCTATGTTATCATGTAGAATAAACGTCTAGTGTGACGCTGTGAAAGGCTGCATCCATAACTGTGCTTCAACTATCTAACTGCCAACCATTGCTTTTGCTTGTCGATAAACAATAGTATTGTACATTTATTTGTTTTATTTTAATCGTTCTGCAAGGTTTGAATAATTATTTATGTACAACGCTTATTTTGAAATAAACGACTTCTTTTAAAGACTGTTAAACAAAATTACTATTAATTGTCAACTAAATCATTTCTTAATTTTTATAAAAAAAATCAGAAACCTGATTTATTGAAATACATTCAAGTTCAAAGTTATCGTTCATACTGAAAAATAATCATAATTTATGAAATATCTATTTGACTTAATTCATTATTGTGTGAAGTTAGTAAAAGGCAAACTTAAGTAGTACTACCCAAGCAGGAGTGATCTAGCAGTTTCTGATATACGAGTTAAGATATATTGCGTAGTTCGACGGTTAATCAAGCGTACATGTAAAGCATACTTGTTGGATAGTGTACATGTTTTTTTTTCTCTTTTTTTAACAAGAACACACTAAATAATTCCAAAACATACCTACGGGAACAGAGAATACCTTTGGTAATCCCCTACATTTCAGAGGATAATATCTATTTCAAATGAAAAAAAAATATGCTCAGATATGTATGTCATTGAAGTTTATAAAAGAAAACATTTTGTGGAAAATAATATAACATTTGCAAATCTTTTATAGCAACAAACGATAGAATACTCGCATTAAGGTTCTAAGTGCAGCGATTAAAAATATGCATTTTAGTATCTTGTTTGCTTCAAAATGTTTTCTGAACTAGCTTTGACAGGCGATTCCCTTTCTTTTTCTATCCCTACTTTCCGATTTAAGATTTTGAATGTTCCAGCTCCTTAACTGTCTTAAATACATGCCTTAAAACAGCGGTGGGGAAGGGGGGGGGGCATCATTTTCGTCGCATTTTTTCATTTATGGAAGAGAACGGATCAACTATACTTGAAAAAGTAGTAAGTCCGTGTTACAGATTACGCTGGAAGGTGTTTAATAAACGATGCTTCTGGCATAATAGATCGGTCTTTTTATCCTTATTACAATCATTTTCATTAAAAATCCCAAAAACTTTATTTTTCGAACTAAAATAAAACTTGCAAGATGCGAAAATAGTCATCTCGAATATTAGGCGATCTTTAAAAGCTGAAATAGAATACGCCTTAATTTGATTCCCAAGAGAAAAAATCAAAATTTGGCATTGACTATTAATCACCGACTTAAAATCACCTTTCGAAATTGATATTAAATTTTATCCGTACAGGCATTATCGCCCATCAACTTTCCACCTGATCTGAGTTCACTGAAAGTAAAACCAAGCAATTTTATCTTTTCTGATTGGGGAAGACTTTATAACCTGATATTCGTTCGGATGCGTTGAAATTTAACGACGAATGCGGATGAAATCACTAATATGTGGGAATGGGATTTCATTTACAATGCAATCTGTAAATGAGATATTGATATATTTGATTAAGTTCTGAATGCATTATATGAATCGTTTAGTTTGGTCACTTTAAAACCAGTATTGTACTTTTAAGATTTAGTGAGAAAAATGATGACACAAAAATTCGTTTAGATAAAAAATGAATAAATAAATAACTTTTCATAAATAGCACACTCATAATACTGCTGTAGTTAAAATTTAAAATATTAATAATTGTGTTTTAAAGACGAACGAGTAGACTAACTATTGAAAAAGCTTCCCGCTCAGGAGCAAAGTGGAAACTGCCCAAACATAGGTTTAATTATAACAGAACAAAAATAACAGTAAAATAGACATATAGAAAACTGGCATTCTTTAAAAAGATTAAAGTAGACAAAACAGGGTTGTCAAAATTAAAAGAAAAAAAAGCATCGGAGTATAGAAAAAAATTGAAAATTGCAAAAATATACAATGTAGCAAAATAACAAAAGCAAGCTGTTAAAATGAGGATTAAAATGCCAATAATATAATACAGTAATAGTCTTAAAATATAATATATCTTAAAAAGCACGAACAGAAAACACAAATACTGAAAAAGAGGTTAATTATTGGAGCATTATCTCTTGGAGGAGATTTAGTTACATGTTCTATTTCTTATGAATATCTTTTAGTTTATATGAATAAAGAAGTTGACGTCTTAGTTTTCATCTACCTTCTGAATACCTTTCATTTACCTTATCTGTAAAATATTGGCTGGGTTTACAAGTATACAAAAAATGTTTCTTCTTATTCTTTTAAGACTGACCTATTATTTTTTATATTTATAATTATTTCTCAGGTTTTTAGTTAGGTGAGAGTAACACAAAATGAGATACTTCTTTCTTTCCCCTGGCCGGATAGAAAATAAACCCCTTCTCAACGACGCACCTGGTACGGACCGTGTTAAAGGGGAAATGTTCGGGAAAAGTGTAGTAGTCTCTGCTGGTCTTAATGATGACGCCGCGGCAATCAATTATGAGACCATGATGGGGGAAAGTATCAAGCTACATCCCACCGGAACCGTTTTGGGTGACAAAAAATTGCCCGATATTCATCTTTTAACATAATCTGCGATCTTATCGCCGAGGAAAATCTCCCTCGCCATCTGCTTTGGCATTGCTTCGCGACAAATTATCCCGGATCGCCCGGAATTTCTTGCATAGATACGTTTACATGATGAATGTAGCTTGTGTTTCATGTCTGTCATATTCGAAAAATGCGTTGGCTGATTAATATCTGCGCATTTATGCGTGCGTGTTTTGGAGGATTTCGGTGTTTGGTTTTGGTTGGTAGCTGCAAAGGGGAAATAGTGCTTCGCGCGTTGTTCCGTTTTGTAAATTTCATGTAGTCTCACTCTCAAAATAAATGGGACTTTAACCAATATATTAAAACTTATTGCAGAGGAACGCTGTTTTGAATTGAGCGTCTAAATCAGTGATTGTTTAAATAACTTTATAGTTTTGATGTACTATTTACATATTTATTTGTAGATTTAAAATTTTCAAATGTATTTTTACACTGCTAATAGAAGTAGTTCAATATTTCACCATAAAATGGTACTAAATTAGCTGCAACCTTTCGATGGAGAACGGTTTCACTATGATTTGGATTCATTGATCAGTATAAGAACCAATTTATGGCGCATCCATAGAAAGGTTGCAGCTAATTTAGCAACCATTTTATAGCAAAATGTTGAACTTCGTCTATTAACAGTGAATTTTATCATTTGATTTCCTGAGCTTAGCACACATAAAATATAAAATTTTAATGCACTGTATTGAAAATTAAGCGAGTATGCCTTTAGAGACTAAGTCAGTGTGCATTTTACGAGGTTGAAATCTGATGGCAATACGGAAAAACGTAGATTACATACTTTAAGAATCTGCGTTTAATAGTTTAGACGTTATTATAGAAATCAATGATAATAGTGAAACCTGATTTTATACTTGGAATTTTTATGTACAAACAAAATTTAAATGATTCAAATAGAAACACAATTTCTTAAGGTGACTGTATTGTGTATTAGGGCGGAGCGTAAAATACTTTTTTTAGAAATAATCTTCCCCATAGTGCGTGAAAGTTGTGGAACGGTCTGAGAAACATACGCACAAAATTTCACATTAATCAATAAATATCTTACGGTTTCCCTTTGGGGTCAAAATATGCAAAATTAGCTAAAAATTACGTAAATTTCTATATTTCAGCGATTTTTTAAATTTCTGATTTATTTTTAAACCGTTAACGGGGAAAAGTTAAAAGAATAGTTCAGACACATAATTGCAAAATTTTAGAGCAATCAATGAATATCTTTTGGTTGCAGTTTGAGGTATAAATACACAGATATAGCCAGAATCTTTGTAAAACTTCACATTTTTTTTTTTCTCTTAACAAGCTAGCTTGGAAAAGTTGACAGAATATATAAGAAACATCAGAGCAAAATTTTAAAGTACTAAATATTTTCCGATTCTGCTTTGAGTCTAAATATACAAAATTAGGCAAAAATATACAAAATTAGGCAAAATATACAAAATTAGGTTAATGTACAAAATAAGGCAAAAATATAGAAAACATATAGGTGTCGAAATTTGGAAAATATAGACTCTTTTGCTTTAAAATTTACTTTTGGAAGCTTTAAATATTTTCTTTACGAACATTAAATGTTCATAAATAATAATTATGAACATTAAACACACGTTACAATATCACTAGTATTTCTAATTGTTGGAAAATAAATCTAATTGTTGGCTCAGTACACAAAGTTTGTAAAAATAGATGTGCTTGGAGTTTCAGAATAAAAACTGCAGACGTGCACACTCAAAAGAATGTTTTGTTGAATCAAAAAAAAAAAAATTGTTAAATTAACAAAATTACCCGGTTTAAATAGCGTCAACGAAACTTTTGTTAAATTAACAAAATTTTTTGGCAATGTGGTAAAAGTATGTTATGTGCAACTATTAATGTGGTAAAAGTATGCTTGTAAGCAATGCATATCAAACTATTAAATGCTCATTAATGCAATAAATTAATATACCTGCATTATATTTGGAATTTATTGGTACAATATAACAGCTGAAGAATGACAACGAAAACACTGCTATATCCTTTCTCTTGCAGAATATCTAGTACAAAAAAAGCGCACTAGAAGAAGTCTAGCATGTTTCATGCATTGCTTTAATATTAGCATGTCTTAAGAAAATGTTTTAAGATTGAACCACAGTATACCCCATTATAACTCAATATATTGGCTGTAAGTAAACTGGCCTATATTAGCTGTAATTAAACTTTCTCTAAAAACAGCATTCAGAATCTGAAACTCGTGAGTCGATTGCTACCAAATTTGGCATATGAACTGCACACAAGATGCGCTCAAGGTAATTTTTAAAAATGATTAGTTAAAAAAATGTCCATTGAGTGGCGCTTTGTATGGTGAAATCAGCTCAAAAAATTGACTCTCAAGTTAGTTAAATGCTCTCAGACCATTAATTAATTTTTTAATTGTTTGTGTATTTCGAATAAGCGATTTCCAAAGTTAAATTTGCTGTTTTTCAAACAAAACGCCACCTAGTGGGTATCTTTTGAACTTTTTTTTAAACTTCTCCAGCGCATATCATGGGTAACCAAATTTTGTTACATTCCGTTTACCTGTTTTAGATATAGAATCCTGTCTTTAGGGGAAGTTAACTATAACCATACATGTAACTTGAGTTAACTTATATAAGATGAAACTTGAGGCTATCATACGTTATTAACGTGTTATTTCAGCATGACTTGCAAGACTTTTGTGGGACAAGCGGGACAATACAATGGTATACAATGATTTGCATGGTGTGTAATCTTTACATAATAATTAAAGATTAATAAATTTTTACGTTTGCATGTGCAAAAGATTTTTAATTAGTGCGATTTTGGAACGCAATTTTTGGATATTATTACTTGAATTATTATGAATAAATTTAACACTTGCGTCATTTTTTGAAAAGACAGCGCTCAAATATAATGAGTGCCTTTTCAATTAACGATTTCTGTGCCCTTAAAATATGACACTCCAATTTCTATAAGTTGTTTTATTTTATCAAAATGTCGAATTACCAGTATAAAACAAAATCTTTCATCGTTTACTGTTATTGTAGTATTTATCCCTGATTTCACGGTACCTATAAAACTAACAGTGATTTATTTTTAACAGCTGGAGAAAAACACACGTCTGATGCCTCAAATAGCCCCTCCACCACCTCAAAGATTTATTTCCATAAAGATCTCCACCCCCGACACTCCTACCGTGACTTAGAGGAGCACTTTATTTCAGCATGCCTCCAATTTTCAAGGACTCTCGCGAGCCGGCATTTTAACATCTCGTTCCGAAAACGTTCCACGAGTTGAGGCGCCGAACGAGAAAAAGTTGCGCTTCATTTTCCGATGTCCAAATACTTCCCATGCCACCTCTCTCTTTCTCTCTCTTTCTCCACCGCTGCCCCTTGCAATTCCACTTCTCCGCAAAAGCCTATAATAGCGATTCAAGTCGAAGCCCATTTGGCTGTGCTGACCACCTGCGTTACGCAGCGGAGAGAGAGAGAGAGGGGGCGTCTTCCCTCCCCCCCCCGCTTGTCCCACAAAACACTTGCCTCAATTTTCCCTTAAACCGCCCCCAGGTCGATAAGCCCCTGTCGGAAAGGGAGGGACGAGGCTTGTACTACGGAGGGGGGCTTATATAAAAGACACGAACACAGAGAGAGAGTGGGGCTATACACCCTGGATACATCAGTATCCCTTGTTTGCAGGTCTTAACCTAATTGCCGTAAATAAGAACGTAATACTCGCAATGTGCTCGTCTTTTACGTGGGGTGGGCGAGTAAATTGGAGGGGGCTAAAGGAGAAGAGGGATGTAAAAACAAAAAAAAACAAGAAAAATCTACCATGCCCAAACGATCGGAATCGGTAGAAACCCTTAGAGGCTACTTTTGTGCCTTCCCTTCAATTGAAATAAATCTATTACGTTAGAATGGCGTAAATTTTTACGAAGCGCTGTTCTTATCGTAATGATACGTTCTTTAAAAGGGTCTTTAAAACATTGGAAGAGAATTGCGGGGTGTTTTTCTTGTTTTATCGGTTTTAGCTAATCAAGCTCAGTTAAGAGAGGCAACCGTGGAGGGACGGAGGTGAGGCGGGGTAAGGGGAATGGGTAGCCTTCCAATCTTTCTTCCTTTCTTCTACCGCTTTAGTTAATAGAAGACAGTTCTTTAAATCCCGATATATAGCGGTTTAATTAACCTTGTTAATTACATCTTTGATAGCATTAAATGTCGTAGCTAATACAAGTTACGGTTTGTACAGGTCGGGTAAAGGGAAAGTAGAAATTGTTTATTGACGAACGAATTATGAAATTACATTTACATTGATCTTCCATTTTCTAAATGAACTTAATGACACTTTTTTTAGATTTTGGTGCAGGAATGTTTGTAAATGGAAATACAAAGGACAAGTTCTGAAATTCATTTTTTTAATAAATTGACTTTTGTGAACAATTTAAGTTGTGGGTTTCATAAGAGCCGCTCAGTATTCTAACTGAAGCATGAGAAGTAAAAGCATTTTTAATTATGACAAAGATTTCACAATTTAAATAAATGAGTCTGAGAGGAAAAAATAAAAGCAAAATCAGCATTTTTTATTATAATTTATGTACTGGTAAAAGAAAGGTAAGTTTGCTTTGGCACTTTCGATCAATGTGTAAATTTAAATTTTCTGTGAACGTTGCCTTCTTTATGATAAACAAGACAAGTTTCGATTGTTCAACGGAAACATCATTTATTACCTGCATGTTTGAATTTAACATATTAGAAAATGGTGGCATTCAAAATTTCACCAATAAATAATGATGAGTAACGAACAAAACACTGAAAGGTACACAAGTCGCTTTTGACTTTTTGGACGAGTACTTCGATGATAGAGTTATATTCGACGAATTGGCCTCTTTATTCCCCCCGACCTCACTCCCTGTAACTACTTTCTGTCGAGCATAAAGACAATGTTCATCATAAAAATCCTCCAACACTCCACGAGCAAGAGGGATCATCAATTTGTAAGGGGCAGCACACTACAGAGAGTTACTGAAATCTCTAATCTTCTTTTGCGACATGTGTATAGAGTGACAAGCGCGCCTATTTTGATGCTATTTGTTCTCAGCGTCTGAGCTCTCTTCCTGGTACCCGTATATCTGATTACACCGCTATCTATCGGTGCAATTTGTAACTAAAATTTTGTGATGTGTGTATCAAATTCTTACTGTTGTTTAATGAACATACCACTTATTTCATGCTTCTATCAATCACCATTTTGTTGAGTCATTTATTTTCAAAATTAGGTGTTCTTCGCGAAACACCCTATATGCTCCCAAATTGAAATTACAACAGATATTTACAATTCATTAAAGACGAATTTAACTAGAATTCAAAATCAATATATTTTGCAGTTATTTTATAAAATAATTTGAAAAATTTAATGAATGTTAATAGAATTATTTATAGAAAGGTATACCAGTGATTAATTGTGCTTTCTTATAAATTCGTGGAGAATTTCAACAAGAAAAAAAAGAAAACAAACAAACAAACAAAAGAAAAGAAAAAAATGCTATTCAGGAAAACCTGAATAATTACTTCAAAAACGTCCTTAGAAACTCTCCTTTGGTTACCAAACACGTTTCTACACTGTTGTTCAAAATTAAGGTTACAAATAAATAGATAAGGATAAATAGATAATTAAAAGGTTTATTTTATAATTATGTGTTTGTCTTAGGTAAATTAAATTTGTTTGATTGCTATGTAGCAGTCCAGTAAACTTCTCTCGGACCTGGAGGAACGTTATTTGAGTGACTAGGCCAAATTTTTAAAATTCTTAAATACTTCCATTTGATTTTTTAGCAAATTATTTGAATATTTGCCACTGATAGACACTTTTCATTCTCTGGTGATTCTTTAAGAATTTATGGATGAGAGATAATCGGTAATCATTTCTCATTATGGTTGCCAATAAAACAATATATGTATATATATATATATATATATATATATATATACACGCTTAAACCCAAAGAGTGAAAAAAACGTTACACTGCGGAGTGATCTGTTTCCTAGGAAACCGGCCAGTATTTCCGTGAAAGGGCTCTTTACGTAGTCCTTTTTCTGAGAATCCTCTCCTCGCTTCCTATCTTTTCCGAGAATTCCCCCTCCTCGCTCATTGTTATATTCCGCTCCGCTCCTGTGATCGAAAAACGCTTCTAAAGGAGAAGCTCACTTTTGAAAACTGGCTCACTTTTCGCTCCGACTGATCGAATTTCGCTCGTTTGGTTTAAGCGTGTATATATATATATATATATACTAGTTGTGTACCCGTTATCCGCTCGATAGGGAACGAAAATTTTTCTTACATGTGTAATTCGAATTCATTCCAGTGACGTGGAATCTAGAAATAAGAAAAATGATTTGACTCTTGCCGTAAAGTTAGTATAAATACTAACCTGAGACCATTGTGATATTATGACACAAAAAATTATGCCGGTGTCATTCGCGATCCGAAAAAGAAAAACCTAACGGTTTGCAGCGAAAATTCCTAACTTTCAAAATGTCTCATTTCTCCATCATACTATTTTTCAGATTTAAGTTATACCATTAATGCCTTAGATACTACATGATGTGTTAAACCGTTTTATTTTATAATTAAATAGCTGTGTACCCGCTGTTCGCAAGGCAAGAAGAGAAAATTTTCCTAAAAAGTGATCATGACTACCAGTGACAAAACAGAATTTCAAAAAAAAAAAAAAGTTCGGGTACAGCTTTTTCAGTTGAAACTACCGCGAGATATATTAACGGGACGTAGAATTACTTAATGTTTAGTCAGTTGTGCTGTAAAACGGCTGCTGAAAAACGAATAGAACACTTTTAGTTTCAAGAAATATATGCCAATGCGGTATATTGTGCTTTGATCAATATCGCCCTAGCATATCTACTAACTATTGCTTATACAATCTTTCATTGATAACAATACTGTATATTTTCGTTTTTCCCTCTTTTATGTTTAATTTAAAGAAACGGTTTACATATTTGCCGTTAATGTAGTCTTTTATTGTTTGGTGATTCTTTGCAATTTACGCATTAGCATAAACAATAATCTTTTCACTTTATAGCGGCCATTAAAACAGCTCTCCATATATTTTTATGCACAATTCTTCTCAGAGTGGCGTATTTAGAACCGCAAAATATTTCTTGCAATTCGAAAACGTTTCCCGTTTAAAAATTCAATCGAAAATAATGCTGGATAATTCATTGTTGAAAAAACAGCATTCAATTCTTTCTCTGTGGCAACGTAATATAAAATATGGAATTATTGCGTGCGTGGCGAATGTTTTGCTTGTGAGTCCGTTATTCGGATTGAGTTTCGAAAGGGGTTTTAAACTCGTTACATCAAAATGACGTAGATATCGCATGCGAAAACTCAATTATTTTAAAGTGATTTTATTTATTTTATTCATTTGGTAGTTATTCAGTTTGAGTCACCATGAAGGCAAAAATAGCAATCCTAATGTCAAACGAAATCTTAAAGCAGCAGCTGTTGTACTCAAAATCCTTCTTTAAACTTAAAAATTCGTAAAAAAAAACTTCTAATTTATATTTTCAGCTCGTGTTTCTTATAAAAGAGAGTGAATTCAATGCTCCGTCATTTCCCAAAATATCAAAAGGTTATGACGGATATAATTCAAGATGCAACAGCTTTAAAATTATTTTACGAAGACTTTCGTCGAAAGTCTTAAAAAAATTATTAAAAATCTGTAAATTGTGTTACATAGTCAGAACAAACTTTTTTTAAAGGTTATTCTCCCCTTCGTCGGATGATGCAAATATCGTTTTATTTCGAGTGTAACTATCGGCATTATTACGTATTATGCTAGAAAAATGACAAAAATTGCATAAAACATAAACATTTTCTGATTATAATTTCGAAAAAATCGCCCCGAGGTGTGTTAGGACATGTCCTAGTGAATACAAGAATAAAAATACATAGCCAGCCAGCCAGATACAAACTTTGTTCACTCTCGGATTTTATTATATAAAATACATATTTTATTCATATATTCTTACACATAATCCTTTCTAGATTTGTATTTTTAGCACCAAAAAATAGTTTAATCAGTCGGGTGGCAAATATTCAAGCTATAACCAAATTATTTTATCACGAAGAAAAATTGTAAAACAGAGCTAAAACTATATTTAACAAATTCGCGCCTAATATAAAAGATATCGCCAAAGTAGGTTCAGTGGTAGAAACCTATTTTTTGGCGCAAACTTGGAGAAAAGTCTCCAAACTTGGGGACCAAATAAAATAACCTTGGCAACTTTTGACATACTGCTACTGTTTTTAAACCTAAAGAGTTTGTCTCACACTTAACACCAAGAACGCCCCCCCCCCCCCCGACAACTCCCAAGAACGGCTCACACGGCAAAACAAATAGAATAAAGGATTTTAAAAATGAATTTTTTCAGCCAGAATAAAAGGGATTTAATACATGAGAATTTGGTATAAGGATACCTCATGCTGTAAAGCAGAAAATTCTAGCGGAAATATATCCGCCGAAGTTTAATGTAGACTGATATGCAAATGCGGACAACACTGGTCGAAACAGGATTGCCATAACTCTGATTCCTTCGTCTAATCAGAAGTATGTCCCCTTCGTAGACCTATACAAATGTCACATTGAGCTGTCATACTGTTAAAGAGGCTATTGATCAACGATTGTGGCATTTTACTTTGTTTCAAAAGTGCCGAATTTAATCCTTAAAGGGTCCGTGAAGGGAGTTGTCGACGTGCAAGACTCTTCCAAGAGTATTCCGCAGATGTTCCATAGGATTGAGGTTTTGTGACCTAGGTGGCCACGCCATACACTGAATACCCTTTTCTAACAGATAATCATCGACTTTGTAACTCTAATTTTGGACACTACTGTAGTTTAAATTACTAAAATTTCTTATAATTAGTATTAAATATGATTACTATCAAACAAAATTTGCCTTATTTCAATAGAAACATTCAACAAAAGTCCGAAAATGTTGGCAGCCTTAGTAAATAAACGAATGTATTCACTTTTCAACATTAATTCTACAAATATTTATGCCAATAGCATTCATAAAAATCTGGAGGAAAGAATATTTATCTCATTTATAAGATACATGAAACCACTAATTTTATGGTGTTAGAAATACTAAAAAGGAGACAGAAAAATTTTAACACATTTCAAGTTTTATTTATATAACAAAATTTCTTTTAAAAATATTTAAAAATATCTTGACTTAAAATGACTTTATTCTTTTACAAATTTTTAAAGTAATAAATCTTAGTAATACACAAAATAATAAATAAATAAGTTAATAACAAGGTTTTTTAACTTTAAAAATAAATTTTAGGTTTTTTTTCTACTTAAATACATTATTAAAATCAATACACTTCATATTTACTTTTGTCACTTACTTTTAAACAGTAAAAATAGGCTATGAACTTCGTTTTGGCAAACCATGAGACAAAAGTTGTTAACCACAAAGCGGTTAACCACAAACTTAATTATGTCTTGAAAAAAAAAAAAAAAACTTTTTTTCATAGTTCATTTCATGTTTTTTTTTCTGTTATGGGGATTAAAATAAACACTTAATATTACAACCCTTATCCCTAACTTATTTTTATGGCGATTTTAAAAGAATTCATCTTGTTTTGATGTTAATACTATTTTGGTCAAAAGATACTGCGCTAACCAGCCACAGGCCACTGACTGGGAGACAAGTTCTCTCTCTTTTAAATCTGAGTGAGACATCACCCCCATGAGTGTCAGGCTAGAAGTTTCTGGTTTTAAGGTCATTTATAAGCATCGGCGCTCACATTAGGAGGGACACAGCTGTCCTACCGCCGATTAGAGGTGCTTGGTTGACCGCTCATGTCGAATCGCTTCCCAAGGGTGCTAGAATCCTAATAGCTGCCACGCGATCTATCCCCGATGATCAGTATAAAGGGCCTGATTTCACTTTCCCCGGACTTCTCCCCCACCCTCCCCCAGCAGAGTATGCACTTCTCAAATGGGGAACATTGAAGTTCGTGCATGCAACCAGTTTTTAAGGGTTTTTGTCAAATGAATTTGAAAAGTAAGAAAGAGAAATTGCCAGACAACTTGTTTGTTGATTGATATGTATTTATTTATTTAACTCTACTTATTCAACAAGGAAAAAGTTAAGAAGTTAAAGTTTCAAACGTACTTAGATCGATTCTTTTTTACATCTAAAGGCAAATGATGCATCTTTATACTTAAAAAAGAAAAGGATTTTCTTTTTCTTTTTTTTTCCGGTGAACAGTATAAGTTGCTCTTGTGTAAAATTCTCTCA